>JAJJWW010008200.1:368421-845208 GCA_023531295.1 Papaver armeniacum
TGGATATAAAATTTTAAAAAGAATTCCGGCAATAATTAAGTATTTAAGATTCAATTCCCTATTACTTGCATCTCATCAATTAAGTAAACTTTCTTTAGCTTGTTTAGTTTTTTGCTATTACGTTTCTTGTTTATTAGTATAGGATTTGGAGATATTTGATTAGAGAAAAGTTGTGGTTATCTTATAATATCTACTCTGCCGTGTTCAATTTTTGGGGAAAGAAAATGGGTAAACAAACAGAGATGGTGCGACTCTTTAACTCTTTGTTTTTTTTTTTTTTTTTGAAAAGAAGGATCAAATTTTTATTAAACCAAGATTTGTCTGGGGTACAAGGTTCCCAGCGAGTCATTCATTACAATTACATTTATAAAATTAGGGCACGTGTGATCCCATACATTTGTGCACAGGTTGTTGTTTGTAATTGTCTCGTTGCTGCGTAATTTGCCAGTCCATCTGATGCCTGGTTTGATTCCCTGTACGTGTGTGTGACTACGTACTGTCCTATCTGTTGTAGATGTTGTTGAATTTCCGTCAGCATCGTCTGAATGCTCCATGGTGCTTGTGTAGAGTCCCTTTTTGTCATCATCACCAGAGCCGCCGAGTCCGATTCAAAGTGGATCTTGTGCCATTCTTTCGAACTGGCCATTCGGGTTGCCAGTAGTAGTGCCCATGTTTCCGCTACCAAGGCTGATGTTTTCCCAATTGGCGCCGCCATCGCCATGGTAACTGTACCTTGAGAATTTCTGCATATCCATCCAGCACCCGCAGATTCTGGTTGTCCTCCTGGTTTGCTTTTGCTCGCTCCATCTGTATTGATTTTTATCCAATCCGTATCTGGTGGTGTCCATTTAACCCATATAGTTCTCATGTTGCTTCTCTGTTGGCCGATCAAGGAGTTTGTGGTTGGCCGATCAAGAAGTTTATGGCTTACTGCCCATTTGTATTCTTGGCCTAGCAGGAGTGCAATATGGAAAATCTGGTCCGGAGTTTGAACAGTTTTGTTGTAAACCTTCCCATTTCGTGCTAGCCAAATGTTCCAGATCAAGAAGCAGCATATTGAAAAGTGGTTTGACGTGGTTTTCAACTGTAAAAACTCCCTAAAATTTGTTGGTACTTTCATAGTGGTTGTCGCCGGGCTACCATCTGTATGTTGTTGAATTGTGTTGGCCTGTTGGTGTTGTGGGTGTCCCTGACAGATAATTGCCGGCATTGGATGTGGTGGGAGTACCAATTCATTATATGGGTTGTGAATCCCACTGTTAGAATTGTGAAGCGCACACCATAGTTCCCATACTTTCTTGGCTCTTGAACAGGTAAAAAGGCAATGTTGGACTGTCTCCGGTTGCAGATCACATATAGGACAAAGGTTTGTGGTTGTGATATTTCTGTAGTGGAGACCTGAAAAGGTGGCTAGTCCATCATGGCTGACTTTCCATAGGAAAAGTCTGATTTTCTGGGGACAATCTGCTTTCCAGATTGTTTTGACAGTTTCCATATTCAGAAGAGAATTGGTCGGAAATTGTGTATTGGCAGTGGTTAGTTGAGTGTTGACCAACACCGCATAACCACTTTTGGCCGTGTATTGTCCCATTTTGGCATGAGGCCATATTAGTTTATCTGGGGTTGGAGGGTTTGGGATATGTATGCCTCTGATCACATCTCTCACCAAGGGTGGAAAAAGCTGTTCTAGCAGATTGACGTTCCATTGAAATGAGTGAGGTTCAATTAATGTACTAACCATATTGTTTTCCGCTGCGCCCAACGAGAGGTTGTTTGCCTGCATTGGAATCCAGTTTTCTTTAATTGTTGTTGTTTCCCCATCTCCTATTTGTATCCCATGATTTGCCTGGACAAATGGAGCGATTTTTACCAGATTTTTCCAAGCCGGGCTTGCAGTCAGCGGAGGTTGCGGAATTCTTCTCAAGATATGCTCCTGTTTCATGTACTTGGTCCTGTACATAGTATTGCAAACAGTATTTGGGTTGGCGTGTATTTGCCAGACCCTCTTCCCAAGTAGGGAAAAATTGTGTTTTCTTGCGTTCCTTATCCCCAGACCTCCTTGTTTGATGGGAAGGTTTAGTTTGTCTTTTCCAATCATGTGCAGCTTTCTGGTATTTTTGTCGTGACCCCAAAAGAAATTTCTTGCAATTTTGTCAATCTTATGGTGGACGTGCGCTGGCAGCAATTGAGTTTGCATTGCATGATTAATTGTTGGTAACAAACTGGAGTTGATAAGCAGGCATCGTCCTGCTTGATTGAGACACTTTGCCATCCATCCCTTTGCCTTTTTTTTTCTAATCGTTGCAGTAGTTGAGCAAAAATGGGTGAAGAATTTCTCCCCTGCTTGAACTCAACCCCTAGGTATTTAGGCGGGTTATGGGTGGTTGGAATATTGAATGTTCTGGTAAGCCAGTCTCTTATGTCTTGGTTTGTATGGAGGTGATGTATGATGATTGATTTGTGACTGTTGATTTCTTATCCCGCCGACTTGGAATATGTGTGGAGAATTCCTTTTAGGTTGTCGCAAGTGTGCTGATCCGCTGATCAAGTAATGAGCAGATCGTCAGCATACATGAGGTGCAGGATTGGTGGGGTCTTGGGTGAAATCATTAATCCTTTGAGCCTTTCTTCATTTTCCAAAATGGCAAGATTGGTAGAGAGAATCTCTGCACACATTATGAAAATATAAGGTGATAAAGGGCCTCCCTGTCTCAAGCCCCTGGTTGGCTTTATGTGTCCTTGAGGATGTCCATTGACATTGATTGAGTAGGTAACTGACGTTATACAAACCATCAGG
This sequence comes from Papaver armeniacum, assembly GCA_023531295.1. Taxonomy (NCBI): domain Eukaryota; kingdom Viridiplantae; phylum Streptophyta; class Magnoliopsida; order Ranunculales; family Papaveraceae; genus Papaver; species Papaver armeniacum. Next base: position 371,219 of record JAJJWW010008200.1, read on the forward strand.
TACTCCACAAATTTTATTGGGAATCCTAAGGATAGGAGGGTTTGTCTTATGAATCCCCAATCCAAACAATCATAAGCCTTCTTAATATCCAGTTTGATAGCAATTTTTGGTTTTTTTGTGGGTGCCGAAGATCTAATGTGATGGAAGATCTCTGTCGCAATAGCAATGTTATCATGGATGGCTCTATTTGGTATAAAGGCACTTTGGTATGGACTTATCATGAACTGCAGTATAGGTCTTAACCGATCGACTAAATTTTTTGATATGACCTTGTATACTACATTGCACAGCCCAATTGGCCTGAAATCATTTGGTTTAGTCGGGTTTTCCGTTTTGGGTATGAGGGTGATGTTTGTATGGTTGAACTGGTTTGCTAGTTCTACCTTGTCGAAGAAATTAATCACTAAATCAATGATTTGAGCTTTAGTTGTGTCCCAAAACACCTTGAAAAACTTACTTGTATACCCATCCGGTCCCGGAGCTTTATCTGAGCCAATGCTCTGCAAGGCTTTGTGGATTTCATCCTCTGCGGGTTGTTTCATGAGCTTACTACAGTGGTAGTTTGAAATCCTGGGAGTGATATGATTGAAGAGTTGCAAGTCCAGCTCAGTTGGGTTTGCTATGTATTGCTTCTCATAGTGTTGTATCAACATCAAAGCAATTTGTCGTTGGTTATAAACCCATCTGTTGTTGGAATCCTGGAGCTGATGGATATAGTTGATTCTAGCATTGATCGTGGCTTTGGTATGGAAAAACCTGGTGTTGAGATCCCCATTCTTTAGACATTTAATTCTCGCCCGTTGTTTCCAGTATGTGTCATGACAGTGCAATAGCATCAGGTGCGAATTCCTTGTGTCTTTTTCTTGTTGTAGCCAAAACCGAAGTTCTGAGCCCACAGTTGTAGCACATTTTGATTGTGCCAACTGTATTTGGAATTCTGCTTCCCTTAGTAATTCTGGCAGGTTGCCAAAAGTCTGTTTATGCCATTGTTGTAATGCTTTGGCAGTTTCTTGCATTCTGATAATGAGATTATTTCCCGCCTCTAGTGCATGGTGATGTTGCCAAGTTTTGGTGACAATTTCTTTCATTTGTGGATGTAGGAACCAAAGATGCTCTATACGAAAGTGTTTAGCATTTCTCCTTGTCATGGCCTGATTCAACAATAGGATTGGTGCATGATCCGATCCTATTCTGGGTAGGTGTCTGAGTAGAGAGTTGTGATTTTCATCAAGCCACAGTTGTGATGCGAGTCCTCTGTCTAGCCTTTCCATGATAAAACCGCCGTCAGTTTGTTTATTTGACCATGTGAAGTCATCTCCCTGGAACCCTAGGTCAATCAAGCCATTGTTGTTGATGAAGTTATTGAAAAATCTGACCTGTCTGGTAGTCACCGGTCTTCCTCCTTTCTTTTCATGTTGAGCTACAACATCATTGAAGTCACCCATAAGTAGCCAGGGGACTATTGGTGTTGTGATTAGTTCATCAAAAGTTTGCCAAAAAACTTGTCTTGGTGTTGGTTGTGGAGGTCCATAAATTCCAGTGAACATCCACGGTTGAGCAGATTGCGTTTGAGCAGGCCTAATGTAAGCATGAATAACATTTTGATTTGCCACTAAGATCGAGACAGTAAGGTGGTAGGTCCACATCAAGCAGAGGCCACCCTTATGTCCTATACTAGGGATAGTAAAAGAACCATTAAAGCCTAGAGAAGTTTCCAAAAAAGACATGTGAGACACAGTAGCTAAAGTTTCTGACAGAAAAAGTAAATGTGGTCTAAACTTGCGCGTGTAATCGCGCAATTTAGAGACTGTCAAGGTATTGTGGATACCTTGACAGTTCCAGGCTAAGTAGCTCATTGCTTGCGCGGGTGTTGGTTTAAACCAACACCTCGCAAAAGGTTGTGTGTCTCTTTTGGTTCATTATCTTTTTCCATAGAAAGCATCCAAGCAGTTCTAGAAGAGGTGGTGCAGTGATCAAATCCTCCAACCTTGTTTACCGGAGCGGTTGCATGATCCTCTATGGCAGGTAGGTTAACAGTTGATGTATGTTCCTGTGCCTGCTTGGCGTGGCCTCTAGTGCTTCTTGGCTTCCTGATTCTTGGAGTTGGTACTTCAAAAGCTAACGCTCTTGGTCTAGTTGCCTTCTGCTCTTCCAGCTGGGCCAAGGACAGATACTTTCGGGCCTTTGGTGGTGGAGGCTGTGCCGCAAAATCTGGTGTATTTGGTAGCATCAGGTGTTCCGGTAGCTTAGTTGGGGTTTGAATCGTCCTTCTCTTATAGGTACTTATTGGTTTCATGAGGTCATGATGCTTTTCCGGTGCAGCATTGGTGATGACTATAACTTCTGGTTTGCCATTTACATTGTGAACAAACAGGGTTACCTTTGCATCTTTCTTCTGTAACACATTCAATAACACATTAGTGTACTCCGGCGTAAAAAACGCCAACATTCTGTTGATACCCGGTTTTGCTTTTGGATGCGGTGCTTGATGTGGGTTCGGGTCGGATTTGCGATCTTTGGATCCACTTTCATTTGACTGGGCTTCAACCAAAGGGGCCTTACCTTTACCTTTGTCGGCAGAAAAGTGCTTTGTACGTGGGCTAGCATTTTGGTGTTGGTCCTCCCCCTGTGTTGGTGACGTGTTAGGGTTTTGAGTTGGCACAGATGACATGGATGTTTGTAGGATCCTGTGGGCCTCCCTATTTCCGACATTCTCTGTACCCGCCGCATTTTCTGCAGGTGCTTTTGCATGGGCACAATTTTCGTAGCTCTGGCTTTGCGGTTGCAGTTTTTTGCTTGTGACAGTGGGTCTGGCAGTATTTTTTTGAGCCGAAACTGGGTTCCAAGCGAAACCTTTCCTAGTCATTTCTACTGAGAGATGAGCCGGGAACTGAGTCGAGACGGCAGATTTTGATGGATCGTTCACCCTAGTTGATTGCTGTTCTTTGTGTGTATCATCCATCCCCTGTGAGATCCTCGCTGGTTGATTCCGCTGCTGCTGTTGCTCTTGAATACCTTGGACGTATTCTTTGCTTTTGGTTTGTTGAGTAGTTGACGATTCTCCCTTGTCCAAGTTAATGTTCCAAGGACTGTGTTGTTGCATGAAGCCCTTTTGTGGAAGTTTTACCACTGGTGCTTTCATCTTGGCGTTAAGCTTGCCATATGGGAAATTGGGAAATTGTTTGCAGTTCAAAGCCTGTTCTATTCCAAGGAAGTTCGTGCACTCTTTGAAGACATGCCCTGGAAACCCACAGAGAAAACAAAGTACAGGGATATTTTCATAAGAGAACTGAACCCACACACCTGATCCTATGCTTAGCATCACTCCCGGCATGAATGGTTTGTTTAGATCTATCATAACATAAACACGCGGAGGCGAGTTCTCAAGATCAATTTGCAGCACTGTTCCTGTCTCCGATCTCTCTATGAGGTCATGAATAGATTTTTCATCATTAAAAAATCTAGGAAGGTTAAGTACCTGTAGCCAGAAGGGAGCAAACTTGAAGCACTCTTTGGGGTGCTTAATGAAGAAATTCCAGTCTTCAAACATGATCACATGCGAACCTGCTACCCAAGGTTGGTTTGCTAAGATGAACTCCTTATCTCTCTCGATGTTCTAGTGACATTTGAATGATGTTCAAAGGTGATTTGGTTTCTAAATGATGGATTCGGATCGGGAATAATCTGCCTGACAAAGCTCTTTTGAGTTGTCCAAAATCTATATTACTTCCAAGCACTTTAACCGCCAAGCAATGATCGTTATGTGATTGCATGAGACTCTGCATTCTTTCCGTTAGATGGAAGATTGGGGTTTGAACTTCTTTTTGCTTTTGGGAAAAGGTTGATTGATAGCTCTTTTCGGGAGGTGCTTTTGAAGGTATTGTGATAGGTGTAGAATACACCGTATTTACTAGCTAGTAGTTTATGCTTTCTTTGCTATTTTTCTTGTAAATTATGTATTTTACGCTTGTTTTGAGTTTTATAGCTACTATGGAGTCACACGGAGGAAAAGGAGAAGAAATCACCATATTTTAGCAAAAGGGTAAAATTGTCATTTCACCAAGGAGGGAATACTATATGGAGCCCAGCCAAGGTTAAGGGGAGGTCAAAGAGGTGTCCCTTATCCAAAAAAAAGGGAGTGAGAATAGCACAATTGGGGTGTACTTATGGTAGGTGTTTGAATCCACCCATACCTAAGCCCATCCACCCATACCTAAGCCCATCCACTCATACCCTAACCAAGCCTGATCCATTTGACCCGACCCGGATCCATGCCCGAGTCCGAACCCAATTTATATCCCTAAACCTAAATTCGAAAGAAGTTCTATTCTCCCAAATCATTTCACCTTGTCCCTGAAATGAAAGAAAGAAGCAAAGAATGGCGATGACGCTACTAAGCGAGAGATGGTGGATGTTACGTAGTTCGATTAATCGAGAAGGAGGAGGAAGATGCAACGGTTGCTACTGAAGAACAAGATGTTGTTGTGATTGAATTCCTGCTGTGGTGCTAAGAGAATGGAATCGAAGGTTTGAGTTGAAATGAAGATTCGGGAGATGGGGATCGAATCGGAGAAATTAATGGTCTGTTATGGGTTCGATCTGGAGGTGATATTGATGGCTGTTGTTGTGATGGATTGTAGAGATCGAATGGGTTTGAGTTTCACTGAGAAGGGTTTGCGATGGATGAACTAGATGCTGTCAAGCCAGAAACCAAGAAGACGCAGTCGAGACTCGAGAGCAAAATCAATAGAGTTGAAGTTCAGAGAAGAAATCAGGGAATGAATTATCAGAGAATGATCGAATCGGTAATGGAGTTCTGGTGGTGCTGCTAACAACACAGAGAGGAAATGGGTCTTTGGTTAAGACTCAGGTTCTGAGAATGGGTTTCTAAGATAGAAGATGGATTTGATTTATGGTTTGGCTGAGAAGAAATCGAAGCAGTTATGAAGACACAGGGAAGAATTTGATGCTGTTGAATGAAGAAATAGAGCAATGGGTCTGTGGTCACACTGTGATATGATGAAGATGGGTACGATTCTCGACTGAGAGTTGAAGAAGAGGAGGTGGTTTGCTGGAAGATGAATTTACGTCAGGGATTGATGTTGTTGCAATTTGATGCAGAGTAAAAGGGTTTTGAGCTGTTATTAATACAGAGAGAAGAAATTGGATGTGGATCAGTGTTGACAAAGAAGGAATGAGAGAACGGCGGTAATGATTTAGGGGCTTGTGGTTGATTTAGCCATGCTGTTGGTTTGCAGCTGCAGAATGAAGTGTTGGTAGTGATAAGTGCTTCCATGAACATCAGAGATGAAGAAGAATAGAAGCTGGAGTTAGGCTTGAGATGCCGCAGGAAGTGGTGCTGCTGGGATTCAAAGAGAAAATGCTGAAGGTGGAGCACTAGTTATGAGTTGGTGAAGCTGTAGCTTAACGAAAGCTTGGAGTTTCAGAATTCAATAAGTTATTGTGTTGAATTGGCTCTTTGTGCAGCCTAAAATTAGATAATTGAATTGTGCAGGAGGCAAGCCCGAAATAGGCTCGAAATGGTGCGGCAAGATTTAAGCTATAGATGGGGGTTGAAGCCCGGATGTTAGGCTTATCTTGAAGAAGTATAAGAACTACAGTGGTACATCGAGAGGGATATGTGTTGGCGGTGTCGGGGTTGCATTGTGGCGAGGAGAAGTAACTCGAGTTCAGGGAATGTGGAGATGAGTAAAGAAGAGTGTGCAACTGAAATGGGGCAGCTGGTGGTAATGGAACTGATATAATGGAACCAAGATGAGAATGGGGGTGAGATGAAGGGAAGAGCCAGAATGGCTGGAATTGCTTGAAGCACCATCATGGTGCATGACTGATACACAGCCTGTGCAATGGCCTGAGCCAAGGCTAGTCAGCTTACTCAGCCAAGGCAGTGACTGACTCAGGTCTGACTCTGATCCATACTTTGACTGGACCCGGTTTGACTCGGTATGACTCGTTGACCCGAGATGACTCGGTCCCGACCCGTTGACCGTTGACCGGGCGACTTTGCCGGTCACCGGAGACACTTTCCGACGACTATTCCGGCCGGATTCCGGCCACAATCCCAGTTTTCCGGCGAGCCAAAAATTCCAGAATTTTCTATGGACTTCTCTCATGGGTATGAAGACTTGGGCTAGGAATTGGATGGAGAATTGGACTCAAATTTGGAAAGAGAAGGTGGAAGAGTTGAGAAAAGCTTGGATTTGGAAATTGAATTGCAAAAGAAAAAGGATTCTATTCCTTGGAAGATTTGGAGAATATTGAAGCCTATAAATAGAGAAGTTCTACACCTCTCTACACATCTCTACACATCTCTACACACACAACACTTTTCTTTTCTTATTCTTTGTGTGAACTCTTTAACATGAGTAGCTAATTTTATTGATTGAGGATGAATTCCTAGTTCTTAATATGATTTGAGTTTTTGTTTTTAATTCTATCTTGAAGTTTTCACATGATTATCATTTGTTTTTACTAATAGGAATGATCTTAATGACATTCATGATTGATTGATAGATTGTTTAGAATGCATGCTAAATTGATTTGTTAGTTTAATCTAAATCTAGTATAAGTTAGGGAATACGTAATCGTTTCTCGACACTTTACACAAGTAGAAAACACGAGACCATGAGGGATTCCGTGGAGCAATTATGTGTAGAAACAACGCTAGAAAGTGAACCAAGCGAACCGAGTTTAACTACTAGTACTAAACCTAAATTCATAAATCTTAATGCATTCAGGAATTACATCTTGTAAGCGAACCTCGTGGTGGTTCTTTTGAATAGAATCTCGATAACTAAGCGGACCTCGTTACTCGGTGGAAATTAGGGATTTTGGGGCTAGCTAAGCGGACCTGCTATCCTACGGTTGGTGATAATTTGTGACTAATAACAAGTAGAAAAGAACATAACTTTAATCATTGTTTTGCAACGAAGAAGGATTCCTTGATCTTGTCTCTCTTATTGCTTTCAATTTTACCTTTTAATTGCTTTGTTTATTTTCTTTTGCTTTTTACACCCCCCTTTCGTGACAATTTTTACAACTAAGATCTCTTGCTCCTCGTGGGAACGAACTTGACTTCCATTATATTATTTTTAATTGAGTGGAAATATTGAATTAATTTGATTGCACCTACGACACGCATCATATTGATGTGTTTTCTCTTTTCTGGGTATGGTGTGTTGTCGATGGCTTTTCCGCCAGGTTATGGATGGGGTATTCTTTCTTTGTAAAGGTTGTGGAGTTACTCGATACTGATGCAGAAGGGAAGGAATAAAAAGTTTGAGTTGAATCTGTAGAAGAAGATTTGTTTTTAAAATCCTTCTTTGGGATATCAGGAGATGAATCTTCTGAGAGTGAAACGCATGGGATTTTTTGTGGAGTTCGAAGTAGCTTTTCAGATGAAGTGTGTGAAACTTGCTCTGGTTTAGAGCTTGTCGAGGTGGTGCGAACTTGATTGGTGGGAGGCGGCGGTGCTTGAGACTCCATTGGAGAAGATGGCGGTGCTGGCAGTTGAGGGAGAAAAATTTAAAAATCCAGTAATTCAGACACGGTATTGTCTGTGTGCAGAGTTAAGCCCCAGTTGTGTTTCCCAATTCCTATAGATTTTTGAGGAATCTAAACGGTGATTGGTACAAATGGATGGTTTTAGTTCTTCCACTCACAGAAGCAGAAACAATGTTGATATGAGATTTTTGAAATTTTCCTCTATATGTGTAGCATAACTTCTGTTCAGGCCTTTTGAGTTTACGGCAGATAAAAAATACGTCTTATCTCAAAAAATACGCATTTAGCACAGTTCAGGTACTTTTAATACTGCTGTAAGATTTTCCTGTAAAATAATTCTTAGAAATACTTCATTCTTGTTCGATTAGTTTAGTAAAATAGTATTCTCATGTTAGTTTGCTGCTGTTCTTTGCTGCTGTTGATCATCTGTCAAAAATAAAAATAAAATAAAAATAAAAATAATGTAATTATACTCTCATAATGCGATGCTAATTACACTGCAACTATATAGGCCCAAAATGCTAAAAAAAAAACCCTTCATGCACAGAAGCCCAAGCCTAAGCCAATCGAAAACAATATAACCCCATGGAATCCTGGACCTGGAGTGATAATTAGAATATAAACATCCATTTCTGTTTCCTCTAGTACAAGTGGTGAGTGATGATGAAAAGGGTCAACAGTTCCAACCATATCCGGTGTTCGAATTTATGGCTAAGATGTACTCCCTCCGTCCCTAATATATCTGCGGAGAAGATAAAATCTCTTAAAATAAGAAAATGCATGGTTTTTACAAATTTTCATGTTTTTTTTTGTCTATACCCCTTGTCTTATTCTCAATACAATTTCCCATACAACATAAATAAGGGTATGTTTGTCAAAAAAGCATCTTGGAATTAGAATCCCGCCTGCCTATCTAGTGGGACTAGGAAAATCCAATATTCCGCCTATATAATAGGGACGGAGGGAGTACAAGTTTGCACTGAAACAAATCCAAGGTTTGATGATAATCAAAGGCTTCAATTCAAACCCATCATCTCCAAGAGAGTTAATCTATACATGTTCTATTGGTCTATCAGGAACTATGGATTATGCTCATAACTGTTTGATCAAATCACTGAACCATATCTTTTTTATATGGAATACTATGATTAGAGGTTCATCTCAGAGTTCTAAGCCTTTTAAGTCTCTATAAAGGAGTGAACATGGTATACGAAACTCTAGACCCCAACTCCAAGATCCATACCTCTCATCTTTAGTTGAAGTTGAGGCATAGGAAACCCTATTTAGAGTCCTGGTTACACTCGATTACCTGTATCCCACTTCAATCCAGTTTCTAAATTTGATTCAATTGTTCTAGCAACATTCCTTTTTCACGACCCCAAATCAACCGTGTTTTTTGTTTTGATCTGAGTGTTTGACAACTTGCTAGTTGCTAGTTGTTGGACATGCCCTAAACAAATCGCTATGATCCGAGGCTTCAAGATTAGCGATGTTTAATGTGGCCAAGACTAGGAAAGTATCCTAAAACGATGCGACTAAGTTTTGCTAAATATTTCAAGGTTTCTATTATAAGGCCAGGCGAGGGCTTTATATTGGCCTCTTCAATTTGTGTTTTGGGTCTCTTCATTTTGTCAGAAAAGATTATTATCTTCAATAGGTTGGATTAATCAGCAACAGCAATATGGAGATTCTTCATCAAACAGAAAAAGAGGGTTTGCTTTTCGCTTTTCGATACATTGGAGACTGCGAAAGAGGATGTCATTTCTATGGAAATGGGTGTGATGATTATAATGAAGCCAAGATGATGAAGATGGAATCTCACAGATTGACAATGGAATACAACCACAGGGGCGCAATGGTTGGGTCTTGCAATGGTTTGGTTTGTACTGGAGAACGTGATAAAGCTGTCAACCTGGTCGATCCTGTCCAACTTTGCAACCCTCTTACTGGAGAATATGTTTCACTTCCAAGATTCAAATTGACTCAAAAATTAGCAAGCGATGGTAATAATTGTCGTAATTTAGCAAGTGGATTTGGTTATTGTCATTCAACTGAAGAATACAAGGTCGTCAGAATATTTAGTCAGAAGGGATACTTGAGACTTGTCCAAGTATATACTGTTGGAGGAAAGTGGAGATGCATACGATCTAAGTTGAGGTATTTCAATTGTGCGTCATCAGGCATCTATGCTAATGGATCTCTTCACTGGTTAGACCAGAGTTATAGCGAAATGCCAGAACGTAAAATCGTTGCATTTGATTTAGAACATGACAAGTTCTATTCAGTCCCAATGCCAACGGATGCAACATGTTTTTCTGTAGTGCGTAGTGTCAGTTATCTGCTTGGAGGAAATAATAACCTGTATTTGGTCCATACAGAAAATAACTGCACGGATATATGGGCATATAAGCTTAAGAGAAAGAACTGTTCCAATATGAAAAAGAGGAACCAGAAATATCATAAGAATTCGTGGCATTGGATTAAGGAGTTTACCATAGAGGGTGAAGCAGTGGAGGACTTAAGACCATTCGCGATCACAAGAAACAATGAAGTTCTACTGTGGTATAAAAGCGTGTTTGTCTATTGCTATGATCCTAAAACTTCAACCCTGAATAGGCTTTGGGATGATAATGGTGGTATGGGAAGCTCGCATATAGAGGTGATTCCACACGTCCCCAGCATCGCTTCTTTGAAAGATTTGGGCGAAACTAATGTTGGGAGCTACACTACAGCAGGACCTATGACTCGAAAAAGGAAGGTTATAAATGAAGAAAAAGTTTCAGCAGAGAAATCAATCGGATTAGAAAAAACTAAAAGGTCGAAGAAATGCTAATCAAATACAAGTAAGATGATGGTAGTAAACTGCTTTTCCATTTCGTTGCGTGTCATTAGCTACTTATGTTTTTAGTTTTTTTGTCGTTGAACTCTTCCAATGACTGTAACATAGCCCATATCATGTAATGTTTTGCATAATCTGAAACTAGTACTTCTTGTAATACCCTGCTTTACAGATTTAATTTTTTATTGGCATCGATTGGATTCTTTAACACTCAACATCAAAATTTGCAAATGCAACTTAGATATATTTTCATTTTTGGGTGACATAGCAGCCCCCAACCTCAATTCAAGATCGAAAAGAATGAACACAACTCAAACCACTGCATGAGCCAACCAAATCCTCCTTGTCATGGCTAATCATTCTTAACAGTAGAAATTTCTTATTTTTCCTTTCATCAAAATATTTCTTATTGTGGTTGTAAGTCATATATAACTAATATATATGTTAGTTGAACGAATCAAATGCGGAAGCGGGTTATTAATTCATACCTTGTAATCGCTCCAAATGTGGATGAATTAGGACCGGTAAATCACTTGCGTTTCACGTTCTCGAACCTTCAAACTCGGCGGTGAGTAGGTGCCACAAAAACGAGCACAAACTATATTTCCACAAACTAAATACCGTATAGAACTTCAACTTCTTCTCCAAAAGACACTAAGGGATTTTGGTGATTCTACAACTAATGTTTGAATACTAGCTAACTTGAATGCTCACATAGAACTCTCTAGCTTAATCTCCATACTTGGTTTATCTCTTGCTAAACTCACTACTATTGAGTTGTAGTATTTTCTACTACTTATTATTATCATTATTATATTTCAACTAATGAAACTAGAAGCCTATTTATACTCAAACTTCAAGTATCCTCTCTTGGCAAGTGTCAAGGAAGAACAAAACACTTGGAGCAAGTTCTAACACTTGTTAGCATGGAGATAAACATATGGAGTAAGTGATTAAACACTTGTTAGCATCATGCAAACACATGGTGGCAAGAAACAAAACACATGTTTCACCATGGCTTGGTTAGTTGGAGAAGGATTTTTCCTTTGACAAAGTCAAGCATATGACTTTACTCATCCACCCAAGATGGACTTTGGGCATGCACACACATAATGGGTGCCCATATTTCCAACATCTCCCACTCACACATAGTGTGTGTAACGCCAGCATGTTTCCCAATCAAAAGTCCTCACAGAAAAACGTTCATATTAGTAAATAGTTTGTGCGACCGCCGAGATACCTTCATTTTGGGAGCTCCATACTAGAACCTCATTACGAGTCAGCATGGAGACATCAACCCTTCACAAAGAATGTTCGTATCTCATTACCTAAAATAATTTGACTACACCGACACAATACTCTTAATCCCTCTAGCAAGCGATATTGCACCCATGTACATTTTTATCAATTGTACTCATGATTTTCGACTGCACGAAAAACGCCGGCCAGATATGAGTCACAATTCATGGTGTATCATCAAATTTTCTTCCAAGAAATTCATATCGTTCCAATTCAACTTAACAGCTTTCCTAGACATGTATCATCATACGGGAAATTGCATCGTATTAGATAACATGCTAAAGTAGCATCATTAAGTATCCTCTTCATGACATAAACTCAAGTCAAAGGGGTAAATGAATTGGATATTAATCCGATGGCTCACACAAAGCAATGAAGCAATCATTCATCGCTCTCACAATCGGTCGACTTAGCACATACATCACAAAGTGCATGCTATGACGTTTCTCCCACTCAAATGGGCATGTCCAAAGATAAAAAAGCATACGTCATACGAGATCTTAGTCTAGTCGCCATTTAGGCGCCTAACTTGATTTTCTGTTCCAACAGTCATTCACATAGTGCTTGTTCAAAAAATCACATCCGGCTTTATAATGAGGCTTCATTAAATGGTGGTCACATTTAATGATCGATCTCTCTATGAAATCTCATCTTAGACATATTAAGGCGACTCATACTTTTATAGAAAATCCTGCTACAAAAGCACATGGTTTTCGAAAAACATATTTTCTGAAAATTTTCTTTTCTTTTGTCTCATCTTGCTCGCTATACTAAGCGCCAAGGCGAATCACCTGTGTGAGTAGGCCGATTCTTGCCTGCCGACAACTTAAATATCCGTGTACACATCAAAAGTATATGATTTCTACAAAAACATATTCATATAAGAAAGCATTAATACTTATAATAATAATGTCATTATCACATGTTCTACATATCACATCCGGCTTAATCCCATGTTCTCTACGTGAGATTGAAAAGCAATTTTCGGAATGGGCTTAGTCAAAGGGTCAGCCAACATTCTATTTGTGGAGATATGTCTAAGAACAACCTTTCTTCGTGCAACCATATCGCGTATAAAATGGAATCTCCTACCAATGTGTTTGGTTTTTCCATGGTATTTGGGATCTTTCACATATGCTAGAGCTGATGTGCTATCACTGTGAAGCAACACCGCTTCTTTTGCGTGTTCCGAGACACCGAGTCTCTTAAGAAATCTCCTCAACCAGACAGCTTCTTGAACGGCTGCCGCAAGTGCAACATATTCTGCTTCCATTGTAGACAGAGCAATACACTTTTGTTTCTATCTACACCAAGTGATTGCACCACCTCCAAGTTTAAAAACGTATCCTGAAGTGGATTTAAACTCATCTCTATCGTTGCTCCAATCGGCATCGCTAAATCCTCTGAGTCTAATGTCTTCACCATGGTAACAAAGAGGGAGATTAGCAGTCCCTTTAAGATAACGAAATATCCTTTTAATCGCTTTCCAATGATCTCGGTCCAGTGGTTACTTTGGTAACGACTTACCATCCCTTTACGCAAAAGCGATGTCGGGTCTAGTACACAACATAGCGTACATAAGACTCCCAACCGCAGATGCATATGATACATTGGACATGTATTTCTTTTCTTCCTCATTCTTAGGGCATTGATCGTTACTTAGAACACATGCTTTGTCCATAGGAGTGTCAATGGGTTTACAATCATGCATTCGAAAGCGCTCAAGTATCTTTTTTATGTAAGTCTCTTGAGACAAACTAAGAGTTTTTCTTGAGCGATCTCGGGTGATCTTAACACCTAATACATAATTAGCTTCACCCATGTCCGTCATTTCAAAATTAGAGGACAACCACTTCTTAGTGGCGACAATTCCTTCTAGATCATTACCTGCTAATAGAATGTCATCGACATATAAAGCTAGGATAAGAATTCTTTCCTGGGATCGTTTAATGTACACACAATGGTCTTCCTCAATCATTTCATAACCAGCAGAGGTGATAGATTGATGGAAACGCATATACCATTGTCTAGACGATTGTCTAAGGCCATAAATGGAACGTTTGAGACGACAAACTTTGCGCTCTTGTCCTTTGACCTCAAAACCCGTTGGTTGAGACATGTAAATCTCTTCGTCTAGTTCCCCATTAAGGAATGCAGTTTTAACATCCATCTGGAACAATTCTAAATCCAAATATGCAATAATAGCAAGCACGAGGCGAATTGAAGCAAACCTTACCACAGGAGAAAAGGTTTCCTCATAGTCAATACCCTCTTGTTGAGTATATCCTTTTTCCACTAGACGAGCTTTGTATTTTTCGATTGAACCATCCGCCTTGCGTTTAATTTTAAAGACCCATTTGTTTCCAATACTGATCTTATCACAGGAAATCAAACAGCTAAAAGGTTCACAATCCGAGACAACCAAGCAAATAACACAGAATAGGAAAATCAGGTAATTTTTGTTCCAAGAAATATTACTTAATTATTTTCATCCTACTTTTCTCTTTAATATTCGGTTTTACAATCTTAATCCTGTTTTAATATTATTCGCTAGTCAATTATTTTCATATTTAGCTTTTTATTACTTCTGCATAAAGCAAGATTTTTCATTCATATTACTCATATGTGTTGTCATAATCAAACTACAGGTTCTTTTCTACTCACGCTCTTTACTCTATCTTTTGTGTTGGCCCTAAATGTGAAGATAATCTCTTGAATGTTCAAGGCTATAAATACTCAGACACTAGGAATCATTTGAGTGATTTAATTAGAACTCAAAATCTAGATATTATATTTTTGTGTGAAACTAAAATAAACAGACAGAAATGTATGCCTCTTCTAAAACAATATCAATACCGAAATAGTGCCTTCATGGAACCATGTGGTCTTTATGGAGGACTTGTTTTGCTCTAGAAAAATGGATTTACCTGTGATATTGTTGATACATACAATAACATGTTTAATGTTTTGGTTCAAGCTGATCCTAGCAAGCCTGAATTTTTATTAACTTGTATGTAAGGCTACTCTAATTATTATAAGAAAAAAGATCAATGAAACTTCATCCAGAGAATTAGTGGTGCTAATAACAATCCTTAGATAGTTATAGGTGATCTTAATTCTCATCCAACAGACCCTGATAACACTGTCTCTTCTTCCTCTGATGGTTGGGTTAATAATACAATCTCTAGTTGTGGTTTAGAAGATATTGGCTTTGTTGGATAGAACTATACCTGGACTAACAATAATCTGGGTACATGCACTAAGAAATCTAAAATTAACATAGTTATAGGGAATGTTAATTGGAGTTTAAACTTTCCAAACTTTAAACTTTATCATCTTACTCAAGTTGCTAGTGATGATAACCAAATTATGTTAGTTACAGATGCCTTTATCCCTAGTTGCTGGAAACCTTTTAAGTTTTTTCTAACTTGGTTGAATGATGAATCTTGTTCTACTGTTATTTCTAATGCTTGGAATTCTAGTGTTAATGGTTCTCTCGCCTACTAGTTAGTCAGTAAACTTCATACAACAAGAAGATTATTATCTATCTGGAATAAAGACCACTTTGGTAACATCTATCAAAAGGTTGGTTGTCTGCAGAAGGAACTAAATAGTCTACAGGAAATTAAGGCCTTAGATGCAGGCACACATTATGACATTATCAACATCGATGTAAAAAAATGATGTTCGGTGATGAAAAACTATTCATCGTATTATTTCGTATGTGATTTTAGTTTTTTCTACGGTGTTACTAAAGCCCCTGTTATGGAAAGTTTATAAAACCTGTTACGGAATGATTATTTAAAAATGACTCATAAATTCTAAAACTGTCATTGTTAGTAATTTTTTGTAACAGTTTATTCAATATATGTTACTGTATAATTGATACGGTAACTTTTTTTCGTAAAATTGTTGTTATTATTTGAGTAACATTAAAACTTTATAGTGAAACTACCACCACCTACACCACTAGCCGCGCCACCACCTCCACCACCAGCACCGCCGCAACCAATCCACCATGCCCATCATCGTTCGACAACCACAACCACAAGTTGGGCTTATTGAAATTGAAATATAAATTATATAAAATTACTCTTCACAGGACTCGACCTTGAGACCTATTACACCCAACTATAACTCTTGAACCACTATTCCATGCTTTGTTTTTGGTTAATGTTATCCATATAAAATACTTATTCTCATTAAACAATTGTTGATGGTGGTTTTAAACAAGGGGTAAAATCGAAAAACCCCATGACCTAGTGTTGCCCGCAACACATTAACTAAGAGCATTTAACCCAGGTGTAAATAATTAATAGGGGTATTTTTTCAAAATACCAGATTAGGGTTTTCGACGCAGAACCCTAATTCCAAAACCAAGCCGCACTCTGCGCACCATGGCTCCAATTCCAAACCAAGCCGCACACTGCGCACCATGGCAACAATGCCAAACCAAGCCGCACTCTGCGCACCATGGCGACAATGCCAAACCAAGCCGCACACTGCGCACCATAGCAACAATGCCAAACCAAGCCGCACTCTGCGCACCATGGCAACAATGCCAAACCAAGCCGCACTCTGCGCACCATGGCACCAATGCCAAGCCAAGCCGCACACTGCGCACGATGGCAACAATGCCAAACCAAGCCGCACTCTGCGCACCATAGCTCCAATGCCAAACCAAGTCGCACACTGCGCACCATGGTAACAATGCCAAACCAAGCCGCACACTGCGCACCATGGCAACAATGCCAAACCAAGCTGCACACTGCGCACCATGGCACCAATGCCAAACCAAGCCGCACATGCGCGCACCATGGCAACCATGCTAAACCAAGCCGCACACCGCGCACCATGGCAACCATGCCAAACTAAGCCGCACACTGCGCACCATGGCAGCGACGCCAAAACCAAACTACATATCATACTCATTGGCAACCATGCCAAACTAAGCCGCTATGCCGTTGGCACATGCAAAATATAGCGCCCTAGGCTTACAAACCATGCAACCTAGGCCAATTCAGCCACGCATGCCATTGGCACATGCCAACATGCTCGCTAGCAGCTTTTCCTACCAAAGCCACGGCCCTAACGGCCACGCATGCCATTGGCACATGCCAACATGCTCGCTAGCAGCTTTTCCTACCAAAGCCACGGCCCTAACGGCCACGCATGCCATTGGCACATGCCAACATGCTCGCTAGCAGCTTTTCCTACCAAAGCCACGGCCCTAACAGCCACGCATGCCATTGGCACATGCCAACATGCTCGCTAGCAGCTTTTCCTACCAAAGCCACGGCCCTAACGGCCACGCATGCCATTGGCACATGCCAACATGCTCGCTAGCAGCTTTTCCTACCAAAGCCACGGCCCTAACGGCCACGCATGCCTTTGGCACATGCCAACATGCTCGCTAGCGCCTTTTCCTACCAAAGCCACGGCCCTAAAGGCCACGCATGCCTTTGGCACATGCCAACATGCTCGCTAGCGAAGAGCTTTCCTACCAAAGCCACGGCCCTAACGGCCACGCATGCCATTGGCACATGCCAACATGCTCGCTAGCAGCTTTTCCTACCAAAGCCACGGCTCTAACGGCCACGCATGTCATTGACACATGCCAAACATACACGCTGGTAGCCTAACTTGCAAACCGTGCAACCTACCACCAAGGCATCCCGCACATGCCATTGGCACATGCCAAACACACACGCTAGTAGCCTAACTCGCAAACCGTGCAACCTACCACCAAGGCATTCCGCACATGCCATTGGCACATGCCACACACGCCACTAGCAGCTCTGGCATTGCCACTCACACTCAACGTGCGACCTACCACCAAGGCATTCCGCACATGCCAATGGCACATGCCACACGCGCCACTAGCAGCGCCACTTGCACTCAAGGTGCAACCAACACTCGAGATATCAACACAACCGGGGATGCTTTCCGGGGTTTTGGTTTGGCGGTCATGACTTGCGGCGACACTACGCTCACATTAAGAAAGCGTGAAAAGGAATAAAGCGGTCAAATAAAAGAGGAAATAATGGTGAAAACGTTTTCACCCATTAACACCATACGGTTACCACCTCCTCCCATTATTTCACCCTTTACTCTCTTCCTTCATGAGGCCATGGTACGTTTTAATCTCGACTTGTATAAATAGTTCTTACCTATTTCCACCAGACAACAAGTCTCGGTCAGGAGAAAAATACTACACTCTCAGAAAGGCAACTTTGCAAGCTCTCCCAAAAGCTTCCACCTCTTGCAAGCTTCCGAAGCTTTCACTTTCTGATACAAGTCGAGACGCTACTCTCCCAGAATTATTCTGGCCTCAACACCTTTCTTTGCTTCCCTCCCCAAATCAACCCTTCTTCTCCACTTTGTGACCGAAGCAAGTCTGGAACGACCATTTCTTGGTTTAGGCCGGACTTGTACCGATTGATCTCTCGAATCTATAAAGTGCTCACGTGCAGCACATTTGTTTAGGGTTTGAACCAGTTTATCACTCACTTACCGAATTTACCGAAATCGGCAGAAACGATTTTTACCCATAAACAATTGGCGACCACAGTGGGAGGATTGATCTATCGGCTACAATGTCAGACTGTCGATCTCATTATTCGACCCAGATGTCAAGATGGTAAGGGAAGACCACTCGATCCGACGCGACTACCAGACAACCCGGTTACTAGTTGTAAAAACTACACGAGAAACTGGGGACTTGCTAAAGGTGCTACCACTCGATCCGACTCGACTGCCAGGCGACCCGATTACCATTTGTGAAGGTTACACGAGAAAACTGGGGACTCGCCGAGGATGTTACCAGCGATTGGGGACTTGCTGGCGATGCTACCAGCAAAACCGCCTTTTACATGGAGAGAGGCATGTTCACAAAAACCTGTGAAGTGAGTAAATTTAGATTGAGTCTTGTGCCTATTGCTAGCACACACTTTCATAAAAACAATATTCCTTTCCCAAAAAAGAATCAGAGTCATACTATCAAAACCATTCATCCCCGAAATAATCCAATATCCTCAAAAGCTACCAACTGTCTACCAAAACTGGTCAAACTTTGAATCAGACATCCAGTATGTCTTTCAAAAAGAAAAAAAAAAAAGAGAAAAAGAACCTAAATGAAAGTTTGACAGAGAAACGTTCAAGGAAAATCATCCAGCAGAAGTCTGCTTTTCTTGGAGAAAATCAACTTTGCATCTTCAAGAGCCGCTCTCTTCATAGTCAACATCTTGGAAAGCTTTTCGAGTTCCACCTCCTGTCGTGTAATCTCCTCGGCAGAAAGGCTTTCGATTGCTGCATCTTTCAACTTTTGGATCTCAGCAAGGCCTTCGACGAACCACGAAGTGTTGAACTCCTTTGCCACGCACACGTCACGATGGTGCTCCCAGTTGGCAATAACGTCTTCAGAAATAGTGTGACCAGTCACCTCGCGCATATCCTCGATGGAAGATAAAGCCTCCTCCACACGCTTAACTAGCGCAAATCGACTAGTGACCTTCTTGGTTGTGGCCATATGTCCGTACTTCTCCCAAATTCTGTTATACAACGCCTCATACTTAGCCAGCACGCTGAAGCCGCCAACCAACACATGACCTGGATAAGGAACCAAGTACGGGGGATCAAAAGTGGCGCCTGCAACAGGTCGCACGACTCGCAAAGGGTCTTCTTCCATGTCTACGGCAACAACCATCCGAGAATCATCCACCATGTGAACCACATCTGTGCCCGGCAATCGGCTAACTCCCATCTCCAAGTCACCAACGGAGGTCACCAAAGGCAAGTTTTCATGTGGCTCTACCCCTAGATCATCCTCCGAACCGGATTCCTCTGCGAACTTGAGTTAGATATTTTCCAAAAGAGGAAACGAGAAGAAGAAAGCAAAGAAGCGCGGAACTCACCGAACCACTTCCCGAAACAGGAACCAAAGGTCACGAGGAATCACTCTCACTTGTCGAACCTTCTTCTTTCTCTCGACTCATCATCGCTATGAGAAGGCTCGGTCTCTTCTGGAATTCTTTGAAGAAATTGCCGTCTCCTGGCAACGTGCAAGGGCAGCGAAAGCATTAACACTACCGAAGCCCTGAAGGAAACAAGACACATGTTTTCAGCCGAAATTCACATGTTTTGAGACAAACCGATGAAGAGGCGACACATACCTTGTTATTGGAAGAACCAAAAGACACAAGAGCCGCGGGAGGATCTTTTGAAACCGTCCGGAACCCGCCAGCACGATTCTTCGTTCTCCGTTCCTTGGCCTGGGGACTTTCCGAGTTGCTAGGCAACTTTCGCTTGGGATCTCTCAACATTGGATACTTCTTCAAAACTGCTGGGGAAGGTTTACAACGAACGTTCTCCACCACGTTATTCACAAAATCTCGGATCATAATAAACTCTTCGCACTTAACTCATTATAGCCGAAGGTCGTCGAAGTTACTCTTCCTATTTGAAAGAATGGAAGGCGGATACCCGCTCAAGGGTAAGGCGTCAAGGCGACACGCAATGAATCCTTAGGGATCACCGGGCCGGTAAACAAGAGGCACCCTTGATCGAAACCCATGTGACGAGCAAGACACGGTCAATATTGTAAGCGGCCATTTGGAAAGACCCCATGAAGAAGGACGGCATGTAAGGACATGCAAAAACTTTGAATGAACAAGTTTTCACCAACGCTCAAATCGCCATCAGAAGACAAAGACATGATCGGAGCAGAAGCAAAGGTGTCAATTTGAGTCACCGACCTATGGACCGGCTCCCATGGGCGAAAATTGATTTCATGCGACTTATCGAGAAGACTAACCAAGCTCATGCCAACTCTTGACGCCCTGTTCACCCATCGAAGAATTCGGGAGCCTCCCCAACTCACGGAAGCGAAGGCAACGGTTTCGGAGCATACTTCTCAAAGTGCTCCCATAGCCAGGACTTGCGTAAAAGCAACGTGCACATATGAATCCACTTTCATGAAACCATTCGAAACTTGCATGTTCGCAACTAGGTGATCCAGATGCACATACGGGGAACCAAGGAACTGACTTGCCAATGGGAAGAACTTCACCCTTTGCCAACTTCACAAAGAATCGCTAGCAACTCTAGTCTTATTCCCTTCTTGCCGAACCGTCATCAAAAATGTCTCTAGACAACCAGAGAGCCAAAAATGCTGCGACATGAAGATCATTGCTTTTCTGTTCAGGCTCCAACTCGTCCGGAAACCATTGAGATATCCACCAACCGTAAGGGAACCTTTCATCCTCTTTCCGGGCGGAGTCCTTCGACTTCGCAATGGAGTCTTTTCGAGCGAAATCCCCCAACTTAGCGGCAAGGTCATCCCGCATCTTCACCTCACTTTCGAGATAATTGGATTTTAAGATTCCCGATTCTGGAAGATTCAAAGAAGAGAGCCACACTCTCCAAGGAGAAATTTATCTCACCCCATCTACATATGATTGTATGGGTATCAGAACACCATCCGGAGATGAAAGCAACCAAGCACGGGATATCCTTCCTAACTGGAGATTTATCGAAGCCCCGACAAGCATCAATGACCTGCGCTCGAGTCAAGTAGGTATTTATGTGCTCCTTGCTCACCATGAACTCAACCCATCTATCAAAAGAACGCAATGGGCTTTGACACATCCCGAAATCAATGTTGGAAGAAGAATATACCCATTTATGAAGACAGAGCCGTATGGTGCTCTCTCGGGGCGAACCGAACGTGTTTTCTTTTCATCTTCACCACCGGTTAACAAAATTGGCACGAAACCTGGGTGATTCTTCCGAGCAGGGGCGAGGGCTCTAGCGAAGAATTCATCATCTGTGTTCGGTTTGGAATTATGAGCATCCTTCGACGAAGTGAAATTTGGTTCAGGGCCAAAACTTCCTCTTCTTCCAGCATGGCTTTCGTGGCAGGAATCACACCAGCAAGAATACCAGCCCTGTCGACCTTCACAATATTGAGGCGGTGCCGCAACCAGCTAACGTTAAACTCCAAAGATTCACAACAATCATTGGCAAAAGATAGTTCACTACGGAAACCAAAGCGGACGAACAACACTTCACCACGCTCCTGGTAGCAATATGGCCGTATGTCTTCCATATCCTCGTATTAAGGGCTACGAATTCTTTCCGCACCAAGAAACCACCAACATTCCGATAATTGGAGGAGAGACACCTCATACGAGTCCCAAACGACAAACTGCGGAAGGGTATTCATGACAAGAGAGCCCTAAATCAGCACTCTCCAAGTCTGCAGATGTCAACAAGGTCAGACTTGAAGGAAGGGGAGCAACTAGGTCATCCTCGTCGATAACAGTGACGCATGCTCCAACATGATATCTCTGCGCAAAAGGGAAATTTCCCATTTATACAACAGGCGTTAAAGTGTACGTCAGTCCGCCAAAGAAGAAGAAAACATACCGGTATGATTTTCTTAACCCGAATAACATTTGTTGGGATGCTCACGTAAGAATCAGACCTCGCACCCACCCTCATCCGGAGAACCTGACTGGTTAGAAGATGATTCGAATCTGTGTGACATGACAAAGAGAGAAATCCAACAAAGAAGAACCTTTTCTCAAACAAGGAAGATGATGCAGTTGCGTTGGGTATAAATTCGGGATCTTAAAAGGGAAAGGAAGCAATGAGGGACATAACGCTTCCAGATTTTAGCATGAACAATGCCCTAATTGAAGCCGCACGTGAAGGAAAGCAAGATAAGGAAACTTTGCTATCTGAAGAAACGCCTACTCCCTCCTTGTTTACATCGGTCACGCCAGCAAGCACGCACAGTTTCGACGCCTTGCGCCGGTCCCACCAGCTAGCACGCTCAGTTTCCCAATTCACGCAACTTCCCAACGTCGCCCAAGCTGCACCGGCCCCACCAATTGCACCGACTTCCCTATGACCGCCCAAGTCACGCCTGCAAGCATGCACAGCTTCCACATCGCGCCGGTCCCACCAGCTAGCACGCTCAGTTTCCCAACTCACGCCAACTTCCCAACGTCGCCCGAGTTGCACCGGCCCCACCAACTGTGCCCGCCTCCCAATTTGTGCAAAACTACCAGAGGCAAGGATTCCAAATCCTATCTATAAAAGGTCAGAAAGCCTCCTCAATTCTCTTTACGGTTTGCTGTTGATAGTTTGTCACCATCCTATGCTTACCTCGCAACAAAGCCCCTGTTCCGAGCTAAGCAGGGGACTTAATGTTGATGGTGGTTTTAAACAAGGGGTAAAATCGAAAAACCCCATGACCTAGTGTTGCCCGCAACACATTAACTAAGAGCATTTAACCCAGGTGTAAATAATTAATAGGGGTATTTTTTCAAAATACCAGATTAGGGTTTTCGATGCAGAACCCTAATTCCAAAACCAAGCCGCACTCTGCGCACCATGGCTCCAATGCCAAACCAAGCCGCACACTGCGCACCATGGCAACAATGCCAAACCAAGCCGCACTCTGCGCACCATGGCGACAATGCCAAACCAAGCCGCACACTGCGCACCATGGCAACAATGCCAAACCAAGCCGCACTCTGCACACCATGGCACCAATGCCAAACCAAGCCGCACTCTGCGCACCATGGCACCAATGCCAAGCCAAGCCGCACTCTGCGCACCATGGCAACAGTGCCAAACCAAGCCGCACTCTGCGCACCATGGCTCCAATGCCAAACCAAGCCGCACACTGCGCACCATGGCAACAATGCCAAACCAAGCCGCACACTGCGCACCATGGCAACAATGCCAAACCAAGCCGCACACTGCGCACCATGGAACCAATGCCAAACCAAGCCGCACACTGCGCACCATGGCAACCATGCTAAACCAAGCCGCAAACTGCGCACCATGGCAACCATGCCAAACTAAGCCGCACACTACGCACCATGGCAGCGACGCCAAAACCAAACTACATATCGCACTCATTGGCAACCATGCCAAACTAAGCCGCTATGCCATTGGCACATGCCAAATATAGCGCCCTAGGCTTACAAACCATGCAACCTAGGCCAATTCGGCCACGCATGCCATTGGCACATGCCAACATGCTCGCTAGCAGCTTTTCCTACCAAAGCCACGGCCCTAACGGCCACCCATGCCATTGGCACATGCCAACATGCTCGCTAGCAGCTTTTCCTACCAAAGCCACGGACCTAACGGCCACGCATGCTATTGGCACATGCCAACATGCTCGCTAGCAGCTTTTCCTACCAAAGCCACGGCCCTAACGGCCACGCATGCCTTTGGCACATGCCAACATGCTCGCTAGCAGCTTTTCCTACCAAATCCACGGCCCTAACGGCCACGCATGCCTTTGGCACATGCCAACATGCTCGCTAGCGACTTTCCTACCAAAGCCATCGCCCTAACGGCCACGCATGCCATTGGCACATGCCAACATGCTCGCTAGCGACTTTTCCTACCAAAGCCACGGCCCTAACGGCTACGCATGTCATTGACACATGCCAAACATACACGCTGGTAGCCTAACTTGCAAACCGTGCAACCTACCACCAAGGCATCCCGCACATGCCATTGGCACATGCCAAACACACACGCTAGTAGCCTAACTTGCAAACCGTGCAACCTACCACCAAGGCATTCCGCACATGCCATTGGAACATGCCACACACGCCACTAGCAGCTCTAGCATTGCCACTCACACTCAACGTGCGACCTACCACCAAGGCATTCCGCACATGCCAATGGCACATGCCACACGCGCCACTAGCAGCGCCACTTGCACTCAAGGTGCAACCAACACTCGAGATATCAACACAAACTGGGGGATGCTTTCCAGGGTTTTGGTTTGGCGGTCTCAGCTTGCAGCGTACACTACACTCACATTAAGAAAGCGTGAAAAGGAATAAAGCGGTCAAATAAAAGAGGAAATAATGGTGAAAACGTTTTCACCCATTAACACCATACGGTTACCACCTCCTCCCATTATTTCACCCTTTACTCTCTTCCTTCATGAGGCCATGGTACGTTTCAATCTCGACTTGTATAAATAGGTCTTACCTATTTCCACCAGACAACAAGTCTCGGTCAGGAGAAAAATACTACACTCTTAGAAAGGCAACTTTGCAAGCTCTCCCAAAAGCTTCCACCTCTTGCAAGCTTCCGAAGCTTTCACTTTCTGATACAAGTCGAGACGCAACTCTCCCAGAATTATTCTGGCCTCAACACCTTTCTTTGCTTCCCTCCCCAAATCAACCCTTCTCCTCCACTTTGTGACCGAAGCAAGTCCGGAACGACCATTTCTTGGTTTAGGCCGGACTTGTACAGGCATTGATCTCTCGAATCTATAAAGTGCTCACGTGCAGCACATTTGTTTAGGGTTTGAACCAGTTTCTCACTCACTTACCGAATTTACCGAAATCGGCAGAAACGATTTTTACCCATAAACAACAATAAACTAACGACCTCCACCACAACCTTCGTTACCACCACCTTCGTTGTCACCTCCCAACTACAACACATTTATATTATAGTATTTCTATATATATCGTACCACTTGTTTATTATTTTTTATTAGGTTTGAATTTCTATTAAACCTTAGATAATCATCCGTGCGATCCATGGCTTAGATAAGTGCATAAAATTAAATCAACAAGTAAATTGTGACATGTCGGTCTAAGAGCTAGGTAATCTTTTTGAAATATATTTCCAGATAACTAGTTATGTAGATAAATAGTAACAATTGTTTTATAAAAATGTCGCGATAAGGTCAACTATGGTGACATATTAAATCTGTTACAGTAACATGGGTATATGGTAACAGTTGGTCTAAAAAGTGTAACGATAATGTCAACTATGGTGACATATTAGATGTGTTACAGTAGCATGCACTACACCATATCATGGATTTTGAGACATATTGGTTTTTTTTCTTTGAGACGTGTATATATGTCAGCTAACGTAACAACACATATAAAGGTCTCGAAGCGAATATACGTGTCGCTTTAATTCCTCATTGTTAGTTACCTTTATATGTGTCTCTGATACCCTTATATGTGTCTTTAGCTAACGGGATATTTTAGTAATTTTACTTATGAGCTTTATATTCAGATTTTATTTTTATTTTTATTTTCGTTTTATTTCATTATTCCCTAACGCGAGTTCATCTTTATCCTTTAGCTCTCGTTTCTCCCTACCTTTCGGTCCTCACAGAGAAAAGAAGAACCCTAGCTAACCAGAAATCAAACCAGAAATCAAATCAGAAATCAGATCCTCAAATCTATCCTTAAATCACATCATAGCAGAAAGCACTTTAAACCTACTAGAAAATCAGATCTATTTTTCCTTGTAAGAAGAATTCCTAAATCACCAGAAATCAATCCAAAGAAATCAGTACCTCGACTTTGAGTAACCTAATCTCAGGTATAAAAATCTATTTTATAGATTTTGACTATTCTGATTTGGTAAACCCTAGAAATTGATTTTTATTCTTGATTTTGAATTTATAGAAGAAGATTCAAGAGCAAACCTTGGCAATTCAAGTACAAAACCAAAAGGATTCTAGTACACGACTGAGATTTCAAATATAAACCCTAACTGTCAACTTATTGTTTTTGGTTTTGAATCTTGATTTGAGGTTATTTTGCTCTGTGAATATAAAAAGTTGTATGTTTTTTTTTTCGATCTTGCAATTTGCGTGTTTGATTGGTTATTTTTATAGAGTTGTATAACATGGGTATTTTTAGGATTTCAATTTTACAAAGTCCTTTGATTTTGATCATGTCTCTTAAATCTCTTAAATATTTGAGTATTTTATTTTGTTGTTATCTTTTGTTTTAACTGAAAAATGGTTATATGTTATCTTTGAAGATTTTGAGTTTGGTTTTGTGCTGTGCGAGGAAAGAATGTTGGCCATAATTTTTTTTACGTTGATATTTATAGGCTCACAAGTGGTCAGTTGGTATGTCTAAATTTATTCCCGATGAACCATACATGAACCATACATTATATGATTTGCAATCACAATGCTGTAAATATGCAGGTATTTGGAAAATTGTCAGTGGCATATCCAACCGTCGTTCCACAGCATCTCCTGATAATAGTGGAGGGATGGGAATTCTTTCGCTTCCATATTTAGTTGGAATTTGCAATCAATCAAGTACACAATTCACAGTATTTTAAAGTCGTGTTTTAGTTGTTTAAAATACTTACTCTAATTTCTGGTGGGGAATTCTTTTCGTAGCTAATGATAGAGTGGTTCACTTTCCTAAATGGCTCCCCATAAACCGCTAGACATATCTTGACAGGATCAATTTCCAACACCACAAGAAGGCCGTTGCAATGCATTCACTTGTAAGTAGTCACATACCTACAGATTGAACTCATATATAGTTTGCCATGTTATTGTGATAAGTAGCCTAACTGTAGCTGAACAGTTCGGGTGTCATCGGTCCTTACAAATGGACCCTACATCACTACATGTTGAATCTTGATTGCCATCACTACATAAACAAGCTGACAAGGCATTGCGAGAGGCTATGTGGTAATCATGTTCTTCAAACAGTTATGTGGTAATCATGTTCTTGACCAAATGGTGGATAAGCAGGGTGTGTACATTATTTTAAATGGATTTTTTTTGGTATTCCTTGCACGTGGGTTGTATTTGATATAGGAAAATGAAATGGTTCGTCAATAGGATTCCTGTCAGCAACTATGGATCGGTTTAAGATGGTAAAAATGTCTAAATTTTTTTTCTCCTCTTTCTTTCATCATTTTTTTTTTGGGTGGGAAGGTGTTTGATATAATGCTTCACTGAGATTATAATATTGGTAAGACATTTTTGCCCTGTTGAGAAAATTATTGCTAGTAAATTGTTTGATCTAATGCTTCACTGATCGTGGGTAGATTTTAGTGTTTTCGTTTTATTTTTGATGGATGATAACAGCTGATCAGTTGGAGAAATTAAAATTGGAACAATGTAAAGTGTATTTGAGGAAGAAGGGTTTGAGGTTAACGGTGAAGAAAGACGTTCTTATTGAACAAATTAGGGAACATCTTGGGTAATGGTGACATGGTATCTAATTTTACATTTTTTTGTTGTTGTTTCGATCTGATTTAGTTATTGACTGTGTGTAATTTCAGGGTCATAAATGGTAGTGGAGAATAGAAGTTTCCGGTACCCAGCTTTGTGTATAATTGCAAAGGTGATACTTGCACTGGGATGTCGTAATGTTTGAACAAAATGCTAGCCTTTAAGCTATCTATCTTTTTGGTTCAATTGGGTTTTTAATGAATTCCAAAGCCGTTTCATCTTCCTGCTTGTTTTTTAATTTGATTACACTGCCTTTTATCATAGCATCTAGGAGTACTAGACAAAGGTGAACTTCTCAAGTCTGTCCTGCTTGTCAATAATATCATCTTGGTTTTTTTGAAAGTCCCAACGCTCAAAATATGAATTCAGTTTGTTTTTGTTTTTGCTATTTCTTGATTTATTTGAAGCTATTTAGTATTTAGCCTTTAGTAGTACACTGTAGTTGCTTCCATCACAAAAGTAGGAGATGACTTTACAAGTTCTCATAAATTCTTATTTTTTGTGATTATGCTGGTTACCCCCATCACCAAGATGGTCGTTATTATGCGTCATACAAGGAAAGGGAAATACAAGATAAACTGCAATATGATGTTTGTGTTGGCTGAGGGGCGGAGCCATTTTCGAAGGAAAATGCTTGAAAGCACTTATTGTTGGTGCTGGTTTGGTCAGGTACCATCATTAACTCATATTATGTAGTTTTAAATGCCTGATTGTTCAATAATATTCATGTATGACTCTCACATGACAGATCACAGGGAAACCAAATGTGTATTATGCTGCAGCAATCTTCAAGGTAAACCAAATGTGTATGTGACTTGATATAGTCACTTGTTATTTTTTTGAGGGATAATTCTGACATGCAGCTTATTATCATTTACTTGGTGAACTTTTGCAGGGATTCAGAACTAATATTTTGTCACTATAGTTAAAACTTCTCATAGAATCTAGTAAAATATCTAAATTTTCTAATATTTAGACAAAGTTTTCTAACTGAGTTGTATCTTGAAGTATTGGGAGTATAGCAGGCGCCCTTCATTTCTTTTCAGTTGACTCTTGACAGTTGCCATTGGCCATGAATCATAATTGTCAATGTTTCTTACAGAACTCCATTGTTTTTCAGGCATGGAAGCTCATTGCTTGTCCTATTTGTGAGATAACAAGGAACTCAATGTATCATTCAGGATTTCCCATTCTGCCAAGGTTCCAAGCTAGACGATTATCAAGTCTTTGGCATTAAAGTTTTCTGTTACTGATTTCAACAACTTTTATTCCTGATAAGTCACTTGACTCATTTTCTTGTATTTCATCTTTAGTTTTTTATTTATTTTTCTTGAAGATATTAAATGTTAGATTTCATTTTTGTTGTTAGTGTTAATATTGATTGAAAAAGAAATTACAATTTTTATTGCGGTGCAAAAAATTAAAATATGCAGGTGCAGGAATTTATGATTTTGGGAATTCACAACAAGAAAATTATGATTTTTTTTTAAAGCTAATTTGATTTGAGACGAATATAAGTGTCTCTTAAATTAATTATAAGTGTCTCTTAAAAATAAATTAAGAGACACCTATAAGTGTCGCTTAGATTAATTAAGAGACACTTATAAGTGTCACTTTAGGCGTCTCAAACGATTCCGGATGCACGATTTGATACACTTATATGTGTCTCTTAAATTCAAAACAACGGATATAAATGTCTCAAAACCGTTGATTTGGTGTAGTGATGGGTATATAGTAACAGTTAGTTTGAATAAATGTCACGATAATGTCCACTATGGTAATATATTAAATCTGTTACAGTAACACGGGTATATAGTAACACTTATTATAAAAAATGTTATAGAATACAACCTAGATGACACTATGTAACAGGTAATTTACGAACTGTTACCTTATTATAAAAGCTTGAACTGTTACTGAATGTCATTTTTCTACTAGTGATCAACAAAGAATTAAACAAATGGCATAAGATAAAGACTGAACTCTATTAACATAAGTCAAAAGATAACTTCATCAAGGATATGGACAACAACAACAAATACTTTCATGCTAGAATCAACAGGAGGAAGACTAGAAACAAAATAGGTTTTATTCAAGACCATGACAATAAGTGGTTGCAAACTAGGGAAGAAATCTCAAATCACTTGACTCATCATTTCAAGACTATCAGTACCACCTCTACTCCACTTTTAGATGAAAGTATATACAATATTATTATTCCCACACTCATTTCATATGAATATAATGTGATGCTTATAAGAATTCCTTCTAATGATGAGATACAAAGCACTTTAAAAAGCATGGAAAACTGGAATGCTCATGATCCAGAAGGATTTCAAGATGTTTTCTATAAAATCCAGTGACATATTGTAGGTGAGGATGTTTGTTTGATGGTGAAGAATTTCTTTGAAACTAAATATATACTCAAGCAAATTAATAAGACGTACATCTCCTTAATTCCAAAAAAGAAGAAAGTTGTCAGTGCAAGTGACTACATGCCTATTGGATTGTTTAACATTCTTATAAAATCATCTCTAAAGTCTTTGTTAATAGGATGAAATCTCTAATCGATAAAATTATCTCTCCATTTCAAGCTGCTTATGTTCAAGGAAGTCTGAGAAGTGACAACACAGTCATTGCAAAAGAAATTATCTACTCCGCGAAGAATAAAAGAGGATAAACTGGCTGGATGGCTCTAAAACTAGATATGTCCAAAGCTTTTGACAGATTGGAATGGTCAGTCTTGATTAAGGTACTTCAATACTTTGTTTTTTCTGATGACTTATGTGATCTAATATTTCAATGTATTAGTACTTCTTTATCAGTCATGCTCAATGGTTCTCCATGTGAATAATTTTTTCCTACAAGAGGTATCAGACAAGGAGATCCCCTCTCTCCTTATATATTTATCTTAACAATGGAATATCTCTCAAGGCACCTTACAAATGCTCAACAAGATAAGTCCATCAAAGGTATGAAAGTGGCTGTTTCATCTCCAGCCATTAATCATTTGCTCTTTGCAGATGATTGCTTGATCTTTAGTCAAGCAAATCTTTCCTCAGTAAATAATGTATTGGAGCTTCTTCAAAATATCAGCTCTTAATCTGGTCAAGTAATAAATTTTCAGAAATTTTTACAGTTCATTTTAACAAGAAAACTAAGCATGAAGTAGCAGCTGCTTTAACTCAAATTCTTGGGGTGAAAGTAATGAGCTCTAAGGAAAAGTATTTAGGCTCTCAATTAGTTCTTAGTCACTCTAAACAGGAACCTTTCAAGTCCACTAAAGAAAATTTTGAATCTGATTTTCTTCACAGTCAAGTATTTTTCTTTCTCAAGCAGGCATAGGAACTATGATTACACATGTACTTAACTCAGTACCTGTTTATCATATGGGATCTTTTAAGTTACCTAATAGTCTGTTACAACAGCTGACTACAATGGAGATGGAGTATTTTCGGGACTATAAATTCTAACCATATTGCTTGGCTCAATGTTTTCAAGTCCAAATACTTTGGAGGTCTTGCTTAATTTCAGAGATCTTGAGAAACTCAACTTAGCATTGCTCACTAAACTAGCTTGGAAAATTTGGAATGATTCAAGCAGCTTGATGTCTCAAGTCTTTGGGAGTAAGTACTTCAAAAGTGGAGACTTAATACATCAAATATTTCAGCTAAAAA
Source organism: Papaver armeniacum (assembly GCA_023531295.1). Taxonomy (NCBI): domain Eukaryota; kingdom Viridiplantae; phylum Streptophyta; class Magnoliopsida; order Ranunculales; family Papaveraceae; genus Papaver; species Papaver armeniacum. The sequence continues at coordinate 402,615 of JAJJWW010008200.1, forward strand.
TTATTCTTATACTTGGAATGGGATCACAGAGGGTCTTGAGATTCTGCATCAAAATTAATTCATGGAGATCAATAATCGGAGAATAAATAAAATATGGAAAGATAAGTTGAGACTTGGTATGCTTCATCCACCTATTTCTATCAATAACTTTCATAGGTTTTATGAAGATGTTGCTGAACTATATCTTCCTGACCAAATATTTGGAATATAGACTTGTTAAATAAGTTATTTGATGCCAACACTTCTATCAGAATTTAGTCTTTTTCCATAGATAACAATAAATAAGGTATCACGGTATGGATGCCTGCTGGTGATGAAAGGTTTTCTGTCAAAAGTACCTACAAAATGTTAATTTATAGTAACATAGAAGTGCAAGTTAATGGGGTCACAGTTGACTCTAAGGTTTGGAAGGCATTATGGAGATGTAAGGCAGCGCACAGAATTAAATTGTTTGCATGGAAATGCATCAGAGGCATCAACATGTCAAGGAGCGAAAAAGCCTTATACAACAATGATGTAGATACTCGCTAGAAAATTTGTGGATGTTCTGAATAAACCATAAAACATATAATCTTTGAATGCTGACATGCCAGGGAAGTTAGGAGATGGATTAATATTAATATAGATACAGTTAGAGATAACTGCAATTCTGTCTCTGAGTGGGTCATCAACTGGTTTTCTTTTCTGAGAACGATAAGGATGATATATGACTATTTTCTCTTTTGATCGGTGCCTGGATACTGTGGAAAGATAGGTGTGATGTTGTCTTTCAGGGAGTTTCTCTTAACCCTTATTGTACTGTGCATAAGATTTATTACCACTAGCCTCTCATTTGCATGATTTTTCTACTCAGTTAAACGATGTTAGTACTAGAAATAAAATTTCAAGATGTAAGCCTCCTTTAGAGGGCATCATTATAATTAATGTTGATGGATCTTTTGACCATGATACTAATAATTTTGGCACTGGTTTGGTTATGCGTGACAATACAGGTACTTGTCTCAGAATTAAAGGAAGCTGTGGAGATGAAACAATGAGTCCTGAAGCAGTGAATGATGGCAGTAGGGGAAGCGTTACCTTGCGCTAAGGAAATACAACACTCTCGAGTTCAAGTTAAAGCAGATGCTAAGCTCGTTATACAGTCCATCAATGGGAGCACATTACTTATTCAATGGAAGTATATGAATTTAATAAAATAGATAAAACATTTAATCTCTAGTTTTTCTTTTTGTGAGTAGAGATGACAATCGGGTAGCTGATTCTATAGCTAAAAATACTAGATAAACATCAATGCCTATTGAAACTTATGTTGATTATGATCCACTGATTTGCGGTCTTTTAGCAAAGGACCACAACTTCAGTTAAGTTCTAATAAAATTTCAGTTTATTAAAAAAAAAAAAAAACTCAAGATTTGATTGGAGTAGAATTAATGAGAACAGCTCTAAAATATAACAACAAAATCTCTAATATTTCCGCATCATTCTCTGGAGGCTCGAACTCGCTAACTGGTGAGACCAACAACCTTTCATCCTTTCTTATTTTTGCACCCTCAATCCCTAATTTTGGTTCAACAGATTCCAAAACCCGTAACTTTCTTTATACTCACCCCACCCTAACAAAATCCTAACCAAACATAATATTAATTTCCAATCTCCCTAATGTAGCAAGTGTTTAATAAAAGACAATAATCTAAGGAAATCTTCCTCTAAAAGGCAATTATTTGAGTTTGGCAGGTTCAGAAGACATGAAAGATTGTCAAAGCCATCTTTGAAGTGGGAGATTGTTCAAGGATCTTTAATTTAGATCTACATACTATTGTATTAGGTTTTTTTCATACAGGTTGCCGACCAAAAAAGAGAAAAACTCGATATACATATTGTTCAAGGATCTTTGATTTAGTTCTACTTGCAATTGTATTAGGTTTTGTTCATACATGTTGCCGAAACAAAAGTTGATGGTACACTTGGGTACTCGTGATAGGTGTAGAATACACCGTATTTACTATACAGAGTTTATGCTTTCTTTGCTATTTTTCTTGTAAATTATGTATTTTACGCTTGTTTTGAGTTTTAATAGCTACTTTGGAGTCGCACGGACGAAAAGAAGGAGAAATCACCAAAATTGAGCAAAAAGGGCAAATCTGTCATTTCAGGGGAGAACACTATCTGGAGCCCAGTCACAGGTTAAGGGGCAACCCAATTTGGAGGTATACTAAAGACAAACCAGCAAAGGGTAAGGGGGCTGTAAACTTGGTTACCCCTTATCAGGGCAGCCCGAGTACCAATATCCAGACACAGCTTTAATACCCCAACCCTAAATCGAGAAGATATTTTCTTCTCCTCATTCACCTTCTTTCACCTGAATTTATTAAGCTATGCATCTACTGCTGAAATTGAGAGAAAGATCGAGAGAACTAAATTGAGAGAAATTCATGGGATTGATTGCTGCTGACAGAGATCGGTGTTGGAGAGGAAGGAACTTAGGGTTTGCTTAAATCAATTGAGATCGAGAACAGGGAAGAAAATGGGTTCGATTAGAAACCTCAGAGATGAAGAAAATGATGAAGCTGGTGGTAATGATTAAGAGAACGAGTTGCTGCTGTTGAATACAGAGATGGAAGAGAGGGTTGAAATCGAGATGAGAAGAAGCTGAAATTGAGATGGGGTATGTGTTGATTTCTGTTGAACCGAGAGATTGAATCGAGATTTGATGTCATTTGCCAAACTGAAGTTTGAGAGAGAGCGAGAACCGATGAGCGACGAGAAGAATGAAAGCTCGGAGATGCCGAAATTGCTTGTAGAGATCTCAATGATGGAGTCGTAGGTGGGTTTTGTTGTTGGGTCTCAGGGGATTGATGGTAACTGGGTTAGGTTTCGATTTAAAGAGGAGCTCAGAGAGGATGAAGACAGAGATGGATATGGTCGCTGTTGAGAAGAAATTAATGGGTCTGAGATTGTGTTGAATCGGAGGCAAGTTTGGGTTAGATGGAGGCAATAGAATCGAGAAGATGTTCATGGCTATGAGGATGTATTCAGGAGGTTAGGCTCTGTGGTGGTCTTGTTGTGACTTGTAGTAACAGCTCAAGTAGATGGATGTTAGGAGGTGGTGCACTGATTCAATTGCAGGTCTGGGTTCTGCTAATGAAGTTGTGAGACTTCAGGGTGTTGGCTAAGGTTGCAGGTGGGTTAGTGCTAAGTATCAGTGACTAATGGAGCTGTAATTGGTTTGCTTGGGTCTGTGAAGCACAGTGGAGGTGCTGATTGAGTCGCAGGAGCTACAACAGATGTTAATGAACTCAGTTGGATGTTTTGAAGAAGATGCACCAGTTAGAGTAGCTCAGTGGCTGCAATTGAAGCTGCAGTTTAGTTTGGTGTGTGCCGAATGGTTCGGGTGGGACTGGGATTGTGAAAATTGAAGTTACAGGAGTAGCAGAGGAGCTGTGGGTATTGTTAGTATGGCACTGAAGAACTGAGCTGTGAACAAGGGTGGCTTGTTATGAAGGTGTTGAGGAGTGCAATTCAACAGGGAAAATGAAGCGATGATGACAGTGAAGAATGTGTTGCTTACTAGATGAATGTTAGATCATCACTGGGGAATGAAGACATAGATCGGCGGAATTTGGCCTGGGAAAGTCCTGTAATTGAACGGAACTCGGCCGGTTTTCTGTACCGGCGAGTCAACTCGGAGATGACCGATCCAGACGAGTCCGAGCGACTCAACTCACCCGAGTAAGACCAGTTAGCCGAGTAAGAAGCTGACTCAAAGCTGACTGAGACGCCTCCCTTGACCCGCTCGACTAACGATTGATCGACGGTTGACCCGTTTGACCATTAGTCCTAACGGTGGACTGCCGGAATATTCCGTCGCATATTCCCTCGACGGAGAAATTTTCAGGTGGCCGGCGGCGACTATTCCGGCCGGATTCCGGCCACAATCCCAGTTTTCCGGCGAGCAAAAATTCCAGAATTTTCTATGGACTTCTCTCATGGGTGTGAAGACTTGGACTAGGAATTGGATGGAGAATTGGACTCAAATTTGGAAAGAGAAGATGGAAGAAGAGAAAGCTTGGATTTGGAAGTTGAATTGCTAAAGGAAAAGGATTCTAATCCTTGGAAGAGTTGGAGAATATTGAAGCCTATAAATAGAGAAGTTTTCTACATCTTTTACACACCTCTCTACACACACTACACTTGTGTTTGCTTTTGATTCTTCTTCTTAATTATTTGTGTGAACTTGAAAACTCTTCTTTTAAATAATTATTTGTGTGAATTTCAAAAACATGAGTAGCTAATTTTATTATTGATTGAGGATGAATTCCTAGTTCTTAATACATGATTTGAGTTTTGTTTCGATTCTATCTTGAGATTTTTCACATGATTATCGTTTGTTTTTACTAATAGGAATGTTTATTCATTCATGATTGATTGATAGATTGTTTGGAGTGCACGCTAAATTGATTTGTTAATTGATCTATATCTAGTATAAGTTAGGGAATACGTAATCGTTCTCGACACTTTACACAAGTAGAAAACACGAGACCTTGCGGAGGGATTCCGTGGAGCAATTGTGTGTAGAAACAACGCTAGAAAGTGGACCAAGCGAACCGAGTTTAACTACTAGTACTAAACCTAAATTCATAGATCTTAATGCATTAGGGAATTACATCTTGTAAGCAAACCTCAAGGTGGTTCTTTTGAATAGAATCGATAACTAAGCGAACCTCGTTACTCGGTGAAATAAGGGATTTTGGGGCTAGCTAAGCGGACCTGCTATCCTACGGTTGGTGATAATCTGTGACTAATAACAAGTAGAAAAGAACATAACTTTAATCATTGTTTTGCAACGAAGAAGGATTCCTTGATCTTGTCTCTCTTATTGCTTTCAACTTTATCTTTTAATTGCTTTGTTTATTTTCTTTTGCTTTTTACACCCCCCTTTCGTGACAATTTTTACAACTAGAATCTCTTGCTCCTCGTGGGAACGAACTTGACTTCCATTATATTATTTTTAATTGAGTGGAAATATTGATTAATTTGATTGCACCTACGACACGCATCAAATTTTGGCGCCGTTGCCGGGGAGCAACGGACGGTTTTTAGTTGTTTTTATTTTTTGCTATATTCTTGCTTTGTTAGATTCTATACCGTATCTAACTTAGTTTTCGAGAATCTTATTTCAGGTGCTATACCTTTGGTGAATGCTTAAAGAGGGCAGACCGAGTCCAATACGTCTTCGATCGGGCACTCAACTAAAGGATTTCATTCGTGCGGTTAACACTCCTCTTCCTCCTTCTTCATCAAGTGATTTCACAGATTCGGACAAAGAGGAAGAAACGATGGCTGATCGTACACTCAAGGACCTAGCTTCTCACAAGCTTGACACACAACAATGGTGTATCCAAACTAACTCAACCTTCGAGATCAAGCCGGGGTTGATTAGAGAGTTACCAAAGTTCCATGGCATGGTGAATGAGGACCCAAACAAACATCTTATGGACTTCTATGCCATAGTTATGGCTATGCTTCCACCAGGAGACTAATGCGGATGGAGCAATGTTGAAAGCTTTCCGTTTTCTTTGGCGGGCAATGCTAAGGAATGGTTATATTATTTACCTTAGGAAGTATCACAACATGGAATGGGATGAAGAAACTTTTCCTCGAGAGATATTTTCCCGCATCCAAAGATACTCAAATTCGCAAGGAGATTTGTGGATTGAAACAACAAGTGGGAGAATCATTGTATGAATGTTGGGAGCGATACAAGAGGTTGGTGGCAAGTTGTCCACACCATCAATTTAGTGACGTTATGATACTCCAATACTTCTACGAAGCTCTCCACCCAAGTGATAGGTCTCTTCTTGAGGCCGCGGGTGGTGGTGCACTAATGAACAAGACTTTGACCGAAGCTAGAGAGTTGATTGAAAGTATGGCGGCAAACTCGCAACAATTCTACACAAGGGATGAACCAATGCTTAGGCGAGTGCATGAAGTTAGTGATTCTTCATCACATCTTGATCAAAGGATGAGTAACATGGAGATAATGATGCAAAGGATTGCCGCGGTAATTATTCCGGATGGTGAGACCGAACAAGTGAATGCTTTATATCCAAATCAAAGGCCAAGGTACGATCCATACTCCAATACCTATAATCCCGGTTGGAAGGATCATCCCAACTTTAGTTATGCAAACAAGCAAGCGGCGGCTCCTAATCCATATGCACAACAAGGAGGTTTTCAACAATCACGTTTCCAACCTCAACAACAAGGTGGTTCTCAACAATTTCAACCACAACAAATCAAGGAACGTGATTCTTCAATTGATGATAAGCTTAATGTCATGATGCAAGGTATTACGTCATTGTTTCAACAAAATCAACAAAAGATCGATTCGGCTATCAAGGATTTACAAACTCAAATGGGACAATTGGCGACCGATGTGAACCTATTAAAATCTCAAGCATCCACAAAACTTCCTTCACAACCATTTGTGAATCCAAGGGAGAATGTTAATGCGGTTACTTTAAGAAGTGGAAGACAAGTGGAGGGTCCAAGTCATCATGAAGAAGTTATTGAAGAGGTAGTCAAAGATAAGGAGGAAACCGCACCAAAGGAGAACTCCACACCAAACGACCAATCCAAGGAACCGGTTCCTACTTTCACTACTCCACCTCCTTTTCCTAGTCGTTTCGCTAAATCCAAGAAAGAAGCTCAAGACAAGGCACTCATGGATATTTTCAAGAAGATTGAAATCAATATCCCATTCATTGAGGCCATCAAGACGATGCCACGGTATGCGAAGTTCATGAAGGAATTATGCACAAAGAAGGATAGGTTGCTTGATAATGAAATTACTAAAGTTGGTGAGAGCGCGTCGGCTATGCTATTGAAGAAGATGCCTACAAAGTGCACGGATCCCGGTGGTTTCACGGTGCCAATTACTATTGGTAAGCAAAGGTTTGAACATGCTTTACTTGACTTGGGTGCTTCCATTAGTGTGATGTCGGCCGATATATATGACTCCTTGAATCTTGGACCTTTGAAAGAGACGAGAGTTATTATCCAATTGGCAAACAAGTATAACATATATCCAAAGGGGCTTGTAGAAGACGTGCTAGTACAAGTAAATGAGCTTATTTTTCCGGTGGACTTCTTTGTGGTTGATATGGACAACAATGAGAACCGAGCATCTACTTCTTTACTTCTTGGGAGGCCATTCATGAAAACCGCAAAGACGAAGATTGATGTTGATAAGGGTATACTCACTATGGAATTTGACAAGGAGATAATACACTTTAACATATTTGAAGCCATGCGCTACCCAAGTGATGTGCATTCCGTTTACTCCATTGATGTGGTTGATTCATTAGCGCAACAAATGGTGGAATTGAACCGAGAGGATGAACTTGATGTGGTGTTGCAAAAGAGCATTGAATTGGACGTCCATGGCTTGTCTAACTTGGATGTTGAAATCTCCAAGGAATTGGTGGAGATGTGTGGTGCTTTGGCGACATTGCAAGAGGCTAAAAAGGGTAATGTTTCTTATATTTCTTTACCCGTGAATGATGAAATACTTGTACCATCTATTGTGAAGGCGCCCAAACTAGAACTAAAGCCGCTTCCGGACCATTTGAAGTATGCTTTCTTGGGAGATGGAGATGAGCTTCCGGTGATTATTTCTAAGAACCTCACACCGGTACAAGAAGACCGTTTGCTTAGAGTCTTGAGAGAGCACAAAACGGCTATTGGGTGGACAATTGCGGATATCAAGGGCATTAGTCCATCCATGTGCATGCATAGGATTCTAATGGAAGATAACGTAAAGCCGGTACGTGATGCTCAACGTAGGCTTAATCCTCCCATGATGGAGGTTGTGAAGAAAGAGATACTCAAATTGCTAAGTGTTGGGGTAATCTACCCAATTTCCGATAGCAAGTGGGTTAGTCCGGTTCAAGTGGTACCAAATAAATCCGGAGTCACGGTTGTTCGAAATCAGGACGATGAACTTGTTCCTACAAGAGTTCAAACCGGTTGGAGAGTGTGTATTGATTATAGAAAGCTTAATTCCGCAACCCGAAAGGATCACTTTCCTTTACCTTTCATTGATCAAATGTTGGAGCGGTTGGCGGGGCATTCTTATTATTGTTTCTTGGATGGTTATTCGGGATACAATCAAATTGTTATTGCACCGGAGGACCAAGAGAAGACCACTTTCACTTGTCCGTTTGGAACGTTTGCATATAGACGGATGCCGTTTGGCCTTTGCAATGCGCCGGCTACTTTTCAAAGATGCATGGTGAGTATATTCTCGGATTACGTGGGAGCGCATCATCGAGGTATTTATGGATGACTTTAGTGTTTATGGCAATTCTTTTGATGGTTGTTTAAACAACCTTGAACTAGTTCTTAAACGATGCATAGACACAAACCTTGTCCTTAATTGGGAGAAATGTCACTTTATGGTAAACCACGGCATAGTACTTGGTCACATTGTGTCCTCTCGAGGGCTCGAAGTGGACAAGTCAAAGATAGATTTAATAAGAAACTTACAATATCCCACTTCGGTGAGTGAAATCCGTTCTTTTCTTGGTCATGCAGGTTTCTATAGGCGGTTTATCAAGGATTTCTCCAAAATCTCCATGCCGATGTGCAAGTTATTACAAAAGGAGGTACCTTTCGACTTCAACAAGGAATGCAAGGATGCTTTTGATAAATTAAAGGAGATGTTGACAAGTGCGCCAATTATCAAATCACCGGATTGGAATCTTCCGTTTGAATTAATGTGTGATGCTAGTGATTATGCGGTTGGAGCCGTTTTGGGTCAAAGAGTGGACAAGTTGTCCCATGTTATCTATTATGCATCTAGGACCCTTAATGATGCACAAATCAATTATTCTACCACGGAAAAGGAGTTATTGGCTATAGTTTTTGCTTTGGAAAAATTTCGTTCATACTTGGTGGGTACAAAGGTTATTGTGTATTCGATCATGCCGCACTAAGACACTTAATAAAGAAGAAAGAAGCTAAGCCAAGATTAATCCGGTGGATCCTATTGTTACAAGAGTTCGACATAGAAATTCGTGATAAGAGGGGTGTGGAGAATACCGTTGCGGATCATCTTAGTAGACTTGTTATGTCTCAAGAGGAACTTCCATTACATGACCGCTTAGGACGAACAACTTTTCTCCATGGAAGAATCAACACCTTGGTATGCGGATATAGTGAATTACTTGGTGACAAGGAAGGTACCTAGTACAATGTCTAATTTCCAAAAGATGAAACTTAATAAGGTACCTAAGCAATATGTGTGGGATGAACCATACTTATGGAAATATGGCGTTGATCAAATAATGCGAAGGTGCGTACCTAACTCCGAATTTCAATCCATCCTCTCCTTTTGCCACACTTTTGCATGTGGTGGTCACTTTGGTTCGAAACGTACCGCTCTCAAAGTTCTCGAGAGTGGATTCTATTGGCCCACCTTGTTTGAAGATTCATATATTTTTGTAAATCGTGTGATAGATGTCAACGAACGGGCAATCTAGGTGCTCGAAATCAAATGCCACTCACACCAATTCTCGCCGTTGAGATTTTTGATGTGTGGGGTATCGATTTTATGGGCCCTTTTGTCAATTCGAATGGAAACTTTTATATACTTCTTGCCGTTGATTATGTTTCGAAATGGGTGGAGGCTAGAGCCACCAAAACTAATGACTCTCAAGTTGTTTGTGATTTTGTAAGGGAAAACATATTCAATAGGCATGGTACACCAAGAGTGGTGATAAGCGATGGAGGCTCGCATTTCAAGAAGGCTTTCCACGCTCTCCTCAAGAAGTACAACATAACACACAAAATTGGTACGCCTTATCATCCACAAACTAGTGGACAAGCGGAAATTTCAAATCGTGAGATCAAGTCCATTCTTGAGAAAACGGTAAATACCACAAGGAAAGATTGGAGCTTTAAGCTCAATGATGCACTTTGGGCGTATAGAACGGCGTATAAGACACCGATTGGTATGTCTCCATATAGGTTGGTTTATGGTAAGGCTTGTCATCTTCCATGTTGAACTTGAACACAAGGCTTATTGGGCGATAAATAAATTCAACATGGAGTATGATGAAGCGGGGAAACAAAGGAAGTTACAACTAAATGAGCTAGAGGAGATACGTAATGATGCTTACGTGAGTGCCGGATTTACAAGGAAAAGACTAAGCTTTTTCATGACAAGATGATTTCGCGGGAAAAGTTTTGTTGTGGGGCAAAAAGTCCTTTTATTTAATATTCGTTTACGTTTATTTAGGAAAGCTTAAGTCCCGTTGGGTGGGACCATTTGTTGTTACTAATGTTTATGCTCATGGTGCGAGTTGAAATTGTTAGCGACAAAACAGACAACATTTGAAAGTCAACGGCCATAGGTTAAAGCCATATTATGAAAACTTTCCAACGGAGCATGTGGACGTGATTGGACTTGAGATGTACTCCCTGGAGGAGTAATGTGCCGCAAGAACTAAGTCGGGCCGTCGACTTTAAAACAAGCGCTTAATGGGAGGCAACCCATCGGTTTTGTATTTCTTATCCTTTTGCTTTTTGTTATTTCTTTTTCTTGTTTCTTATCATGTTAAAATTTCCCACCTTGACTTTACTAGGAGGATTCAATTACATTGAGGACAATGTAAGGTTTAAGTGTGGGGGAGTGGTTAAGCATGTTTTTAAAACAAAAAAATTACAAAAAAATTAAAAAAGTTTAAAAAAAAAAAAAAAAAGTTTTACATAAAAACTCCAACTTTTAAAGATTTTAGAGTCACTAGCATACTTCTAGGTATGTTTACATAGAGATTTTGACCGACATAATTGAACTTGGAAATGTTAGAGAATTACATTCGGATTTCTTGCTTGTTTGAGTGTTAAATAATGGATTTAATCATGCCGGTGATGCGAATTTGGTGCGGGAGAAGGGCATTATTAGAGTTGCTGATCAATCATTAGTGGAGACTACCCGTATTATATCATGTGAGGCACCGATGGTAGGCCCGAGAATGGGGTTATTTTAGCCTACAATTTATACCGCAAGTGCACGGTGTCTGATTTGCAGCACAGGGCAGGTGCGAGTCGATCCACAGAGACTTGTGGTGCTCTAGTGATCTAAGGCTATGCTCTACTGAGTTTTAAGTGATAATAAGTGACGACAACTAGGTTTTGTCCGAAAAGGCCGAGTTTGAAATGAACTGAGCTAAGGTTGTATCAAAATATGGAAAGTGACCAGGGGTGGTGAATCCACCACCCGACATTAAGCTAAGGCAATTCCTAGTCTAATTATGGTCTTGGCTCTTTCCGGGGAAGAGCACCATAATCTTTGTTTGCTAATCTCACACACTCCCCCTAGTATGGAGTGTCTTCTTACAATACACTCCATCACGGGGTCATATACTCAACCAGCAATTCAATTAAACCATGAAGCTTCAAGAACAATACAAAACGGGGAGTTATCTTAGCATATGAGCAGGGGTTTCAACACACCTCGAAATTGAAATTAAAACATAACAAGACACAAATTAAAACTAATTGATGACTCTGGCTAATCCGGCGTGCCCTATCACACACAGTCCTCCCTTCTATTTATACAAGCAAAGAACCCTAAATTACCAAACCCTAAATTTCTCAAAAGTAGAAATTAAATGAGAAATAGAGTACCCATACTCTGAATCTGCTTCCCCTCTTGTCAATTCGTGCTCTGAGACGCCATGCATGGGTTTTGGTGGAAACCCTAGCTTCAATCGTCTCAATCCTAGCTTCTAGGTTATGATAGAAGCTATGGGTGGAGAAGAGTGAAGCGAGGATGGTGTAGTACGCAGCTGGAGTGATGGTGGCTGGTGTGTCAGGAGGGTTGTTGGTGACAGAAGAGGAGAAGGGGAGATGGTGGCGGAGGTGGTGTTGCAGAGCAGAGCTCTGTGTCGGGGTAAGGTGAAGAAAGAGAAGATGGAGAGGAGAATGGGTAAGGTTCGATAGGGTATAGGGTATGGGGTTTTCGTTGTGAGGCAGGCACATCAGCGGACGATGGGACAGGCCGAGCGAGCGTTGGATGGAGCTGATGGAGATCTGACGGCTGAGAGAGGTAGCCGGTTTTTGGAGCGATCTGGTGTTGCGCGAGTACATAGAGGGTTGATGAGGAGGCTGTAGCGACCATTGGATGTAGAAGATCGAAATCTTGACGGCTTGGAGTGGACGGGCTCGGATCCGGGTCGAGGGTCAGGTCTAGCTCAAGCCCATGTCTTGTATATGAGTTGCTACTTGTTGGGTTGCAACTGTTGCGCGCGCGGGCTTTGGCTCTCTGCTCCATAGATGCTCGACTCCAATTCTTTGCTCTTTGGGCTCCTCGATTCTCCGAGCTTTATTTATTACCTAAAAACACAAAATTAATTAATACAAATATTTATTCTTGAAAACAAGGAAAACACAGAATCTGGGATAATATCTGAGTTATAAGCGCAAAAGATGAGTAAAATGCCAATAAAAAGGTGTATAAATATGCACTATTTGGCACTCATCAAATACCCCCAAACCTGAATTTTACTTGTCCTCAAGTGAAACAGAATATAAGAAATCCTAACTATACCACTGTCGTAGGTCTCTCGAATGCATTTAGCGTATGCACTAAGCCTTTAAACCCCTAGGTGTCCCTAGTGGACGAGTTGTAGTCTCGTGAGGGTTTACAAGAGGTGTACCCACAAAACCTTCTCCAACTTCGAGTGTAAAAGAGTCCCAAGCCTCCAAGAAGCTATGAGGACATAGAGTTTTACGCATGCTAGTAACAGAAGTTAGAACTATCGAAGAACGCATTCTCATCCTTAAGTCTTGAGCGAGAAGTAACCATACCATATGAAAGAATTCGGATTCGATTGTGATCATAAGTCTCAACTTCGCCTCACCATTAGGGTTTTATGATAATTGCACTCAGAAAGATCGCTTTTTAGTCTCTCATGTGTGCAGGCGGGAATAAAGAGAGAAATCCTGCACACGTTGTAGGTAAGAAGGATAACCTTCCGAAATAAAAACTGGAGACTCCACAAAAGTGTGGACAAAAAGAATCTTTTTCTAATGATCTCTAAGAAAGGAAAATCAACCATTAGTAAGGGGTGTGAGTACTCACTCACTTCTCACCCGATCGGCAATTAATATCACTCTCTCATAAGAAACCATAGAAACGTCTTCAATCTTCGGTCTTCGGTCTTCAGTCTTCAACTATTGATGACGAACTTCTGAACTTCACAAAAACTTAATAATTTTTTTTTTTTTTTTTTTTTTTTTGGTTACAATAAAACGATAAACTAAATTTTTCACAAACTTCATTAATTCTCATCTTATTTTCTTTTCTTTGTTGCACATAAACCTTGGACTATATCAATTTTTCTTTCAATATTCGATTACCTCCGGTTTGACGATGATGTGTTTCTATGAGTCTTCTGATTGAGAGAGAGAGTGATGCTAACTACAAATCGGTATTTAGAAGGAGTTTTCATCTTTAGACGTCACCCTCATGATTGACGGAATTAGCACTCAAGAGATCAAAAGTAGTGCGAAGTTGGGTAGCTCACCATTCCTACCCGGAATTGACGTACGGTGACACACACTCTAAAAGCTTTCTAGAAAGTCACAAAGAGTGAAGGTCGGTGCACTCGCTTGATGTAAAATGGGTAGTCTCCACTATGGTTGATCACAATTCTACTACCGAATATCTAAACAGCACCTAATTCGCCCTCCGGTATGGTTAAATCCAACTTTAACGCTCTAATCAACTTTAACGCTCTAATTCGCCCTCCGGCAACGGCGCCAAAAACTTGGTAGGCCCGAGAAGATGTTTAAATTACGGCCTACGGGTTATACCGCAAGTGCACGGCGTCTATTGGAGACGCGGCAAGTGCGAGTCGAACCACAGAGACTTGTGGTGCTCTGGTGATATATGGCTATGCTCTACTGGATTCTAGTGAAGGTAACAGAGTTATGAGTTTTGTGTCGATGCGACTAAGTGAAATGGTGACACTGAACTAAGATAAATGGATTATAACAATGTGGGAAGAACACTAGTGGTAGAGAATCCACCACTTGATCTTATGCTAAGCAATTCCTAATCTAAATATACTCTTGATTCTTTCCAGGGAAGAATACCATGATAATGGGTTCACTAATTCCACACATTCCCCCCTAGTATGGAGTGTCTTCTTACAGTACACTCCATCACAGGGTCATGTGTTCAATTAACTAATCCAAACTTTCCACTAAGGCATACAAGAACAACAAGAAGATAATGAACAACTCAACATTCAATCAAGGGTTTCATCCCAACCCTGGAAATTGAAATTAAAACATTGCAAGAAATAAAACTACAAAATGAAACTAAGTGACAGCTCTGGCTAATCCAGGCGTAGTTCCTACACAAACCCCTCAGTTGTATTTATACATCCAAAATCAACCAAACCCTAATTTGATTTCAAAACATAAAATAAACATAAAATAGATCGTACCCAATCTCACCCATACTCTGAATCGTGCGTCTCTTCTGTCAAATCGCTCTGCATCGACTGTGGGTGAAAACCCTAGTTTCAATTGTCTCAATCCTAGCTTCTAGGGTAAGTGAGAAGCTAAGGGGGGAGACAAATGAAGCTAGGGTGGCGGTGAGGGAGTTATAGGAGTTGTTGGCTGGTGTCAGGAAGGTGATGGTGGCGGTGAGGTTCTGGCAGGGTATGGAGGTGGTGGAGTAGAGTTGCAGAGCAGAGCTCTGTCGGGTGAGGGAAGAGAGGAAGAAAGAGAGAAATTAGATTTAGGGTTAGGCTTTAGGGATTATATAGGGGCTATGGTGTTGAGCAGGTACATCGGTGTTCGATGGGAAGGGTCTAGCGAGCGTAGGATCTTGCGGAAGAGATCCGAACGGTCGAGGTTGGTAGCCGGTTTTGGAGCGATCTCGTGTTGCACGGAGCATCAAGAGATGATGTATAGTGAGGGCAGCGACCGTTGGATGTAGAAGATCGAAATCTCGACGGCTTGGAGTGTACGGGCTCGGATCCGGGTTGCGGGTAGCTTTAGCCCATGTCTTCCTTGTTGGGTTGTAACCGATTACGGCGGGCTTTGGC
The DNA here is from genome assembly GCA_023531295.1 of Papaver armeniacum. NCBI lineage: Eukaryota > Viridiplantae > Streptophyta > Magnoliopsida > Ranunculales > Papaveraceae > Papaver > Papaver armeniacum. The sequence goes on from JAJJWW010008200.1 coordinate 417,740, forward strand.
CATCTACTCCATAGATGCTCGACTCCAATTCTTTGCTCTTTTGCTCCTCAGATTCTCCGAGCTTTATTTATTACCTAAAAACACAAAATTAATTAATACAAATATTTATTCTTGAAAACAAGGAAAATACGAATATGGGATAATATCTCGATTTATAAGCGCAAAAGATGAGTAAAATGCCAATAAAAAGGTGTATAAATATGCACTATTTGGCACTCATCAAATACCCCCAAACCTGAATTTTACTTGTCCTCAAGTGAAACAGAAATTAAGAAATCCTAACTATACCACTGTCGTAGGTCTCTCGAATGCATTTAGCGTATGCACTAAGCCTTTAAACCCCTAGGTGTCCCTAGTGGACGAGTTGTAGTCTCGTGAGGGTTTACAAGAGGTGTACCCACAAAACCTTCTCCAACTTCGAGTGTAAAAGAGTCTCAAGCCTCCAAGAAGCTATGAGGACATAGAGTTTCGCATGCTAGTAACGAAGTTAGAACTATCGAAGAACGCATTCTCATCCTTAAGTGGCTGAGCGAGAAGTAACCATACCATATGAAAGAACTCGGATTCGATTGTGATCATAAGCCTCGACTTCTGCCTCACCATTAGGGTTTTATGATAATTGCACTCAAAAAGATCGCTTTTTTAGTCTCTCATGTGTGCGAGGCGGTGAATAAAGAGAGAAATCCCGCACACGTTGTAGGTAAGAAGGATAACCTTCCGAAATAAAAACTGAGACTCCACGTAAATGTGGACAAAAAGAATCTTTTTTCGATGATCTCTAAGAAAGGAAATCAACCATTAGCAAGGGTGGGAGTACTCACTCACTTCTCACCCGATCGGTAATTAATATCACTCTCTCATAGAAACCATAGAAACGTCTTCAATCTTCGGTCTTCGGTCTTCAACGGTGATGATGAACTTGAACTTTACAAAAAACTTTTTTTTTTTTTTTTTTTTTTTTTTTTTTTAACTTTGTGGTAACTAGACACAGAAAATAAACTACAATTTTTTTTTTTTTTTTTTTTTTTTTTTTTTTTTTTTTTTTTTTTGGTTACAATAAAACGATAAACTAAATTTTTCACAAACTTCATTAATTCTCATCTTATTTTCTTTTCTTTGTTGCACATAAACCTTGGACTATATCAATTTTTCTTTCAATATTCTCGATTCTCGTCTCAGGTTCGACGATGATGTGTTTCTATGAGTCTTGCTGATTGATTGAGAGAGAATGATGCTAACTACAAATCGGTATTTAGAAGGAGTTTTCATCTTTAGACGTCACCCTCATGATTGACGGAATTAGCACTCAAGAGATCAAAAGTAGTCTTGAAAGTGGTGCGAAGTTGGGTAGCTCACCATTCCTACCCGGAATTGACGTACGGTGACACACACTCTAAAAAGCTTTCTAGAAAGTCACAAAGAGTGAAGGTCGGCACTCGCTTGATGTAAAATGGGTAGTCTCCACTATGGTTGATCACAATTCTACTACCGAATATCTAAACAAAGACCTAATTCGCCTCGGTATGGTTAAATCCAACTTTAACGCTCTAATCAACTAAGAAACCCGATTGTGTTCTCGGTACTTCCAATTTCGTTATTTCGGTCGATTCTCTATGTAAACATAGCTAGAAGCATGCTAGTGACTCTAAAATCTCTAAAGTTGGAGGTTTTTACAAAAAGAGTTTTGAATTTTTTTTTTTTTTTTTTTTTTTTTTTATATTTTTTTTTTTTAAATAAAAGATGAAATAAAAGACTAAAAACTCTAAATGCAAATCACACCCCAAACCTAAATCAAACATTGTCCTCAATGTGTCATGAGATAGGAAAAATTTAAACAGTCACGTACCACGAGAACTATGCCGATAAGATAAAAGGAAGAGATTGCAGGTATGTTGGCGGGAGCAAGGTTGAGCTTCATTCGTCAAGGCTAGAATCCAATATTCTCAACGGAGATCATATCGGATTAGCATAATATATGTGCAAGAAGACTCAACCGAATCAAGAAAGAAAATTTAACAAGTCCTACCGGATATATACAATGAAAATTCACCATAAACTAATAGTGATCTAAAGAGTTGAGGATCAACCCAATAGACGATATGTACACACATTAATGACCTTTACACAAATATAATATGAGAGTGCAAGTAAGACTGCAAATGGGAATGAGTTTCCCCCAAACCTAAACTTGTGAACAGGTGTGTTTGTGAGAACAAAATCTTGCAATTTTAACGGTACATCATGCAAAAGGTCTAACTCAAAATGAGTTTTGCTAATTACAAAGTGACATACATATTCCAACCGTGGCTCCTTAAGAGTGTTATACTTTGATGCAAAATAGTCCAAGAGGACTTGGGAAGCACAAAGCTCTAGGCCTAAGTTAGGCATTTTTAGAAAAGTTGGTTTTGCAATTTTGTGACAAACTACACCTAGGTTGGGTGAAGGAGTTTCAATTTGTGACTCGGGGGAGAGAGGTTAGGTACATCTAAGTTATTTTCATGTGAAAAATCATTTGTACCATCACACACTTTCCCAAAGTCGGGAGAGGGTAAATCATGTTCACCAAGCATAGAACAATTCATCAATCACCAAGTCATAATCATCGAGAGCAGGCAACATATTGTGATATGGGCGGGGAATCGACACAACAATAATATCATGATCCAAAAGAACATTAGTGTCAACAAGATTCATCTTGTCCTAAGTCACAAACAAGTTGGGAAGCATGCTCACATTCACTGAAGAATTTCACAAAGCCAAGCTCGAGAATCCATATCACATATATGAATGTTAGAAGAAGTGTCATTCATAGGGTTCACTGAGAAGAGACGCCTAACGTCTCCGAACTCAAAGATTCTATCATATTATCTCGCATACACATGCTCTTCTAACATATCATATTCATCATCATCATCATCATAACAAAAATGCATTTCCTATTAGCATTTCTAGTGTACTCATTTTCCTCTAGATTAGGTTCATATTCAAAGTGTTAGTTGCATGAGTAGGAAGAGAAACACTATTTTCAAGGTTTTCTTTATTAGGGACAATAATCATTCTATCATGAAGCGCCTTCCATTCTTCTTTTTCCAAATGAATCGGGTTCATCTTTAAGAACATGTGACATTGTTCAATGGAGGAGAGTCTTCAATAGTGGGTATGCATGTGTCATATGAATCATTAAATGGTTGTGCACATGGTTCACTAGAGAAGGGATGATCATGCATGTTGCTATATGGATGGTCATGTATTGCATTCAGTTCAAGCCTAGCATTTTGCTCCATGAGAGTTTCCATTAGTGATTGTAGACAGGGAGTGGGGGAGTATAAAAATGTTCAACTCCCCACTGTGGTGGTGATACATGTGCTCATGATGGTTAGGGTATGAGTACTCAAGGTCAGGGCCCTGAGAAGGCTCATAATATGCCCTAAAATCATTATGGTCTGTGGGGGTTTCATATGGTGAAGCATGCCCGTAAGCAAGCTCTCTAAGGGATTTGTTTGTTCCATCCCCAGATGCAGACCAAAATCCTGACATGGTTTAGCTCTCAAATTGAACTCAAAGCCTAGTGAAGTGGACTAAGTTTGGTTTATTGGGTTTTTGGTTTGTTAGGTTTCATTTGGTTTTGTTGGGAAAGTTTGGTTTATTTGGGAGGCCAGTTCTTTGTGGGCTCATTTTGGTTTGTTTGGGATTTTTGTTTGAAACCCGAATTTGTAAAACTTTATAGCCCGGTTGTGTAGCTTAGTTGGTGCAGCCCCGACTTGGTTGCACGCCCGGATGTAGAAAAAGTATAGCCCAGAAATAATTTGAGTTGGGCTGAGTTTTGGTGTAAGCCCAAATTACAGTTTGTGTTGAGTTGATCAGCCCAGCAGTTGGGTTAGCCCAGGTGCACAGTAAGGCTTGGCAGCCCAGGTTGGGTTGAGTTGGGCTCAGCTGGTGTAAGCCCAAGTTTGGTTAACAAGTGCAGCCCAGCGAAAAGGGGTACAGCCCAGCAGACTCTGGGCTCAGTTTGTATGTGCAAGCCTCAGAAGTGGGTTTAGCTTAAAACATTTCAGCCGGGCATAGCCCAGCTTTGGGTGTGGGCTCTAGGTATAAGTTCAAGTGTACTGACCCAATATCGGGCTTCAACCTATGCAGCCCAGGTTGTGCGGTTGCACAGACCTAGTAGTGAGACAACAGAGGCTGTGCGGATTAGCAACCAAGTTGGTTGCAAGTGCGAGAGTTGCACAGAAGCGATTTTAGGCTGGACTTGTGTGCACATCTTCTCAAATATGTCACAGCTTCAGCTGGTTGGTTTGTGCTTAGCTGAACAACTCAGTTGCAAGGGTTTATGTGCTCAAAACACACAGAGCATACAGCACAATTTATATGGATGCACAAGAAAACAGGCAATGGTTTGTATAAGCTCAGATGCTCTGAGTTCAAAGGTGCACAAATACTTGCAGAGTTTGGGCACAACAGGGTTTCAACTTTCAACCAGGCTCAAGGCAGAGCTCAGGGTATGCAAAGGGTTAGACCAAGAGCTAGCCAGGGGGCTCAAGCTTGCAGCTTCAGGGGCTTGCAGCTAAGCTCAGGGGCTTGGCAAGGTGAGCAAGAAACGCATAATAACATTCAATCCAATGGCACACATAACCAGACTGCAGATATTGTTACACAACAGTTCAAGTTTGGCTAATCTTCAAAGTCGCAGTTCAGGGTCAGGGTTGGTTTAAGCTACCGCTAACTTGGGTTTCCAAGTTGTGACCCACCCTCAACAGCTTCAGGGGCTGGGGTTTTGGCACAACTTGGCTCACAGGGCAGATTGGTTATGCATGAGCTATGTCAAGGCCAAGCACAAGAATATGAGCACACGAGACCTATGAGCACAAGCAGAGAAACGCCAACAGTTATGCACCGATCTTGTCACTCTCGGCTAGTATGTGGGTGGTTCAAAGATTATGAAAACCAACAATATGCACTTGCCAAGTTCGGGTTATCATGTTGTCATGCAATATGCGGCTCGGGGTTAATCACCTAGCAAGGGAACAAGGTTATCAAGCAATTGGGTAGGCCTACCTCATTCACAGCTCATGCGCAAATGTGCCAGGGCAACAACACAGCAAGCTAGGCAAGCAAAGCAAGGGGCAATTATAGTTCAATCACAGGCTAAGCTCAAGCTTGAGCTTTTCCTTGCCTTCCTTTGGTTGGCTCAGTAGCTCAAAGCCCACAAGAAGATAGGTACTGTTCACTCAAAGCAAACAAATTTGATTCTCAAACTCACACAATGAAAGCACAAAGCAGAAGGCTATGGCAGAGCTCAAGTACACAGATGGCTTGGTGCACTGGTGTGCACCAAATGCAAAAATATTTTTTTTTTTTTTTTTTTTTTTTTTTTTTGAAAAGATGGACTGTACTAGGCTAAGGGTGCATCAAGACATGAACCACTGAGTTATAACAATTTTAACTGAGTTTAACTGAGTTCAAACAAAGCTAACAAAATACAGTTGAACTATACTATAATTGAAGATACAAAGTTAAGCTAAGCTATCAGGGAGAATCAAATGTTTAAGCTAAGATACACAAATCAGGGCAAAAAGACAGAGATTGTGAAACACATATATACAATGGAAGAACTGAAAATCAGTAAAGCAAGAACAAAAATCACAAGGCACGCGCCAAGTCCCCGGCAACGGCGCCAAAAACTTGGTAGGCCTGAGAATGGGGTTATTTTAGCCTACAATTTATACCGCAAGTGCACGGTGTCCGATTTATAAAGGCGGTGCGAAAGTCGATCCACAGAGACTTGTGGTGCTCTAGTGATCTAAGGCTATGCTCTACTGAGTTTTAAGTGATAATAAGTGACGACAACTAGGTTTTGTGCCGAAAAGGCTGAGTTTGAAATGAACTGAGCTAAGGTTGTATCAAAATATGGAAAGTGACCAGGGTGGTGAATCCACCACCTGACATTAAGCTAAGGCAATTCCTAGTCTAATTATGGTCTTGGCTCTTTCCAGGGAAGAGCACCATAATGCTGTTTTGCTAATCTCACACACTCCCCCCTAGTATGGAGTGTCTTCTTACAGTACACTCCATCACAGGGTCATATACTCAACCAGCAATTCAATTAAACCATGAAGCTTCAAGAACAATACAAAACAGGGAGTTATCTTAGCATATGAGCAGGGGTTTCAACACACCCTGGAAATTGAAATTAAAACATAACAAGACACAAATTAAAACTAATTGACAGCTCTGGCTAATCCAGGCGTGCCCTATCACACACAGTCCTCCCTTCTATTTATACAAGCAAAGAACCCTAAATTACCAAACCCTAAATTTCTCAAAAGTAGAAATTAAATGAGAAATAGAGTACCCATACTCTGAATCTGCTTCCCCTCTTGTCAATTCGTGCTCTGAGACGCCATGCATGGGTTTTGGTGGAAACCCTAGCTTCAATCGTCTCAATCCTAGCTTCTAGGTTATGATAGAAGCTATGGGTGGAGAAGAGTGAAGCGAGGATGGTGTAGTACGTAGCTGGAGTGATGGTGGCTGGTGTGTCAGGAGGGTTGTTGGTGACAGAAGAGGAGAAGGGGAGATGGTGGCGGAGGTGGTGTTGCAGAGCAGAGCTCTGTGTCGGGGTAAGGTGAAGAAAGAGAAGATGGAGAGGAGAATGGGTAAGGTTCGATAGGGTATAGGGTATGGGGTTTTCGTTGTGAGGCAGGCACATCAGCGGACGATGGGACAGGCCGAGCGAGCGTTGGATGGAGCTGATGGAGATCTGACGGCTGAGAGAGGTAGCCGGTTTTTGGAGCGATCTGGTGTTGCGCGAGTACATAGAGGGTTGATGAGGAGGCTGTAGCGACCATTGGATGTAGAAGATCGAAATCTTGACGGCTTGGAGTGGACGGGCTCGGATCCGGGTCGCGGGTCAGGTCTAGCTCAAGCCCATGTCTTGTATATGAGTTGCTACTTGTTGGGTTGCAACTGTTGCGCGCGTGGGCTTTGGCTCTCTGCTCCATAGATGCTCGACTCCAATTCTTTGCTCTTTGGGCTCCTCGATTCTCCGAGCTTTATTTATTACCTAAAAACACAAAATTAATTAATACAAATATTTATTCTTGAAAACAAGGAAAACACAGAATCTGGGATAATATCTGATTTCTAAGCGCAAAAGATGAGTAAAATGCCAATAAAAAGGTGTATAAATATGCACTATTTGGCACTCATCAACCGACCAGAAATTTTCCATCTACTAAAGAGCTTCTTTTGAGTGTGTGTCACCGTACGTTAATTCCGGGTAGAATGGTGAGCTACCCAACCTCCCACCAATAGAAGCACTACTCTTTGATCTCTTGAGTGCTAATTTTGTCAATCATGAGGGTGACGTCTATAGATGAAAGCTTCCTTCTTGTAGTTCGATTTGCAGTTAGCACCATTCTCTCTCTCGACAACAACGGATCCATAGAAACACATTCATCATCAACAAGGAGCGACATCAAAATCTACAAGGAAAGTTGGAAAAGTTTAAGGTTTACAAGCAACGGAACGAAAAAAAAAAAGAGCAAATTTCAAATTCAAGTAAAGCAACATACAAAGAGTGGATTTTTACATATTTGTTGAAGACTTACACTACAATGAGATAATTTTATATTCAAGTATGAAGACTTATTCACAAGAGCGAAGAAAATTAAAAGGTGAGAATTTTTGAAGTTTATGATTTCAAGACGGTACAAGTTGTGAAGAATCAAGCGGTAAAATACTTCTTCCCACGGCCATGGTTTATTTTGTATTTAATTTCTCTTGTTTCAAAAAAAAAAATTGAAAAAAGGAAAAAAAAAAGAAAAAAAAAAGAGAGAAAAAAAAGAGAAATATTTGTTCTTATTTTTATTTAATGAGCCGTGGGGAAGGAAAATCTATAAGGAAGTTTCAAGCGACAAATTTTAAGGAAAAAGAGTTACAAATTGTCAAGGAATTACGAAGATCAAGAGTTTATCATCAATAGTTGAAACCGAAGACGAAGACCAAGAAGATCAAGACGAGGAGCGGAAGACGTTTCTATTGGATGCCGTGAGAGTGGTGTTATCATAATTGGCGATCGGATGTGAAGGTGAGTAAGTAATCTCATCCTCGATAATATATGGTTGATTTCCTTTCGTAGAGATCGTCAGAAAAATGGTTTTTCAAAATATAAAAGATGTGGGTTTTTCAAAATATTTCGGAAGTTGTCCTTCCCACCATTCAAGTGTTGCAGGAATTCTCTCTTCATTCCTACCTGCACACATGTGTGACCCATAAAAAAGCCGTCTTTTTGAGTGCAATTATCATAAAATCCTTTTTGGTGAGGAAGAAGTCGAGGCGAAATGCTTATTGATCGTTTCTCAAACACGCATTCTCTCATTATGGTGTGGTTATTTCTCACTCAACATTTAAGAACGAGAATATGTTCTTTAGTATTTCTAACTTCTTATTACTAGCATGCAGAAATTCTATGTCCTCATAGCTCTTTGATGCTTGTGACGCTTGAACGCTTTGAAGTTGTGAGTTTTTAGTTTGATTTGCTCGAGGACTAGCAAAGTCTAAGTGTGGGGGAATTTGATAGGTGTAGAATACACCGTATTTACTATACAGAGTTTATGCTTTCTTTGCTATTTTTCTTGTAAATTATGTATTTTACGCTTGTTTTGAGTTTTGTAGCTACTTTGGAGTCGCACGGACGAAAAGAAGGAGAAATCACCAAAATTGAGCAAAAAGGGCAAATCTGTCATTTCAGGGGAGAACACTATCTGGAGCCCAGTCACAGGTTAAGGGGCAACCCAATTTGGAGGTATACTAAAGACAAACCAGCAAAGGGTAAGGGGGCTGTAAACTTGGTTACCCCTTATCAGGGCAGCCCGAGTACCAATATCCAGACACAGCTTTAATACCCCAACCCTAAATCGAGAAGATATTTTCTTCTCCTCATTCACCTTCTTTCTCCTGAATTTATTAAGCTATGCATCTACTTCGTTGAAATTGAGAGAAAGATCGAGAGAACTAAATTGAGAGAAATTCATGGGATTGATTGCTGCTGACAGAGATCGGTGTTGGAGAGGAAGGAACTTAGGGTTTGCTTAAATCAATTGAGATCGAGAACAGGAAGAAAATGGGTTCGATTAGAAACCTCGAGAGATGAAGAAAATGATGAAGCTGGTGGTAATGATTAAGAGAACGAGTTGCTGCTGTTGAATACAGAGATGGAAGAGAGGGTTGAAATCGAGATGAGAAGAAGCTGAAATTGAGATGGGGTATGTGTTGATTTCTGTTGAACCGAGAGATTGAATCGAGATTTGATGTCGCTGCCAAACTGAAGTTTGAGAGAGAGAGCAGAACCGATGAGCGACGAGAAGAATGAAAGCTCAGAGATGAAGAAATTCGCTGTAGAGATCTCAATGATGGAATCGTAGGTGGGTTTTGCTGTTGGGTCTCAGGGGATTGATGGTAACTGGGTTAGGTTTCGATTTAAAGAGGAGCTCAGAGAGGATGAAGACAGAGATGGATATGGTCGCTGTTGAGAAGAAATTAATGGGTCTGAGATTGTGTTGAATCGGAGAAGATGTTCATGGCTATGAGGATGTATTCAGGAGGTTAGGCTCTGTGGTGGTCTTGTTGTGACTTGTAGTAACAGCTCAAGTAGATGGATGTTAGGAGGTGGTGCAATCGATTCAATTGCGCAGTGTCTGGGTTCCGCTTAATGAAGTTGTGAGACTTGTGGTGTTGGATAAGGTTGCAGTGGGTTAGTGCTACAGTATCGGTGACTAATGGAGCTGTAATTGGTTTGCTTGGGTCTCAGAAGCACATGATGGGAGGTGCCGATTGAGTCGCAGGAGCTACTGGCAGATGTTAATGAACTCAGTTGGATGTTTTGAAGAAGATGCACCAAGTTAGAGTAGCTCGGTGGGCTGCAATTGAAGCTGCATTTAGTTTGGTGTGTGCCGAATGGTTCCGTGGGACCGGGATTGTGAAAATTGAAGTTACAGGTGAGTAGCAAGAGGAGTCGTGGGTATTGTTAGTATGGCATCGAAGAATCGAGTCGGTGAACAAGGGTGGCTTGTTATGAAGGTGTTGAGGAGTGCAATTCAACAGGGAAAATGAAGCAGTACGGCAGTGAAGAATGTGTTGCTTACTAGATGAATGTTAGGACTGTCACAGGGAATGAAGACATAGATCGGCCGGAATTTGGCCTGGGAAAGTCCTGTAATTGAACGGAACTCGGCCGGTTTTCTGTACCGGCGAGTCAACTCGGAGATGACCGATCCAGACGAGTCAGAGCGACTCAACTCACCCGAGTAAGACCGGCGCACGAGTAAGAAGTCGACTCAAAGTCGATCGAGACGCCTCCCCTTGACCCGCCGACTAATGGGGCCATCGACGGTTGACCCGTTTGACCATTAGTCCTAACGGTGGATCTGCCGGAATATTCCGTCGCATATTCCCTGACGGAGAAATTTTCAGTGGCGTACGGCGATTATTCCACGGATTCCGCCACAATCCCGCTTTTCCGGCGAGCAAAAATTCCAGAATTTTCTATGGACTTCTCTCATGGGTGTGAAGACTTGGACTAGGAATTGGATGGAGATTTGGACTCAAATTTGGAAAGAGAAGATGGAAGAAGAGAAAGCTTGGATTTGGAAGTTGAATTGCTAAAGGAAAAGGATTCTAATCCTTGGAAGAGTTGGAGAATATTGAAGCCTATAAATAGAGAAGTTTTCACATCTTTTACACACCTCTCTACACACACTACACTTGTGTTTGCTTTTGATTCTTCTTCTTAATTATTTGTGTGAACTTGAAAACTCTTCTTTAAATAATTATTTGTGTGAATTTCAAAAACATGAGTAGCTAATTTTATTATTGATTGAGGATGAATTCCTAGTTCTTAATACATGAATTGAGTTTTGTTTCGATTCTATCTTGAGATTTTTCACATGATTATCGTTTGTTTTTACTAATAGGAATGTTTATTCATTCATGATTGATTGATAGATTGTTTGGAGTGCACGCTAAATTGATTTGTTAATTGATCTATATCTAGTATAAGTTAGGAATACGTAATCGTTTCTCGACACTTTACACAAGTAGAAAACACGAGACCTCATGGAGGGATTCCGTGGAGCAATTGTGTGTAGAAACAACGCTAGAAAGTGGACCAAGCGAACCGAGTTTAACTACTAGTACTAAACCTAAATTCATAGATCTTAATGCATTCGAGTGGAATTACATCTTGTAAGCGAACCTCAAGGTGGTTCTTTTGAATAGAATCCGATAACTAAGCGAACCTCATTACTCGGTGAAATAAGGGATTTTGGGGCTAGCTAAGCGGACCTGCTATCCTACGGTTGGTGATAATCATGACTAATAACAAGTAGAAAAGAACATAACTTTAATCATTGTTTTGCAACGAAGAAGGATTCCTTGATCTTGTCTCTCTTATTGCTTTCAACTTTATCTTTTAATTGCTTTGTTTATTTTCTTTTGCTTTTTACACCCCCCTTTCGTTACAATTTTTACAACTAGAATCTCTTGCTCCTCGTGGGAACGAACTTGACTTCCATTATATTATTTTTAATTGAGTGGAAATATTGATTAATTTGATTGCACCTACGACACGCATCAACCCGCTCATTTTCAAGAAATAATATCCAATCCTGCTTGTATCTCCAAATTATCCTTATTGGATTTGTCTTCTTTGTGACTCTGCTCTTGAAGCTCACAGCCTCTGTAACCTCAAATGGATTGACTACTAATTATTCTTTTTACCATTTACAGCGCCGTTAAAATTCACACATCCTTGATAAATAAAAAAAACCCTGCAAATAACATTTGCTGAAACATACTACATTCGTTTCTTGGAAAGAGATACTATCGTCTTTTCATTTTAGCCTAAAAATGGGCCAGATTGAAAAAATGATATTAACTTTTTTTTCAGAATCAGAGGGTGTAATATTTAGACGGAAATGATGTGGATGAGACCGACTCATTGGATCTTATCCGTTGCTCGGCCCTAAATTGATTGCCTTCGAGAAGGAAAAAAATGAACCATTTTTTGGGCACCATTGTTTTTTTTTTGGGACCATTTTTTTTAAGGAAAGATATTTGAAGTAAAACTAAGTCACCCCTTATCCATATATTTATATTAATGCCAAAATTACCCTTAGTGTAATGAACATAATTGATGATTAGTGTAAGATTAAATCAAAAAAAAAAATTTAAATAAATATATAGGTTTTCAGAGAAAAGTTTGGTTAGGGGAAAAAAATTGCGAGGTAACCAAATCTTAGTTCGGTCAGGATTTTTTTTTTGCGAAGTTACCAAACCTTAGTTCGGTTAGGAAAGAAAAATTGCGACGTAACCAAACCCTAGTTCGGTTAGGAATTTTTTTTTGCGAAGTTACCAAACCTTAGTTCGGTTAGGAAAAAAATATTGCAACGTTACCAAACCTTAGTTCGGTTAGGAAAAAAATTTGCGACGTTACCAAACCTTATTTCGGTTAGGAATTTTTTTGCGAAGTTACCAAACCTTAGTTCGGTTAGGAATTTTTTTTTTGCGAAGTTACCAAACCTTAGTTCAGTTAGGAATTTTTTTTTTTGCGAAACAACCAAACTGTTCTTCATTTCCAGCAAGTTCGGCTAGTTCGACAAAGTTTTTCCACAAAATTCCTAACCGAAGTTATTACTGTAACTTCCATTTTCAACCTATTTTGATGACTACCACTCAAATTTTCAATCAAAAACAAATTAGAAGTAATGAGTTTGTGGGAAAATAATTATGGACGAGTTTGCTTACAAAAGATTGATAATCGACGATAAAAATTTCAATGAATCGATGACGATAAAAATTTGATGATTTTGTATGATCAGGTTTAGATGATCATAAATTGATGAAGAAGAGAAGAAGAAAACTTGTAGAATAGAAGAAGAAGAATTGGTAGAGTTATAAGTTAAAGGGTAAACTAGTCATCTCCACCTTTTAAGACACCCCTTATAACTATAGGGGAGATGGCCTAATCAAATCATGGTCCCCTAAAAAAAACAGTGGTGCCCAAAAAATCGTGCAAAAAAATGTCTCCATTGTTTGCCGATTAATACCAACAAGCCCAGCTCAGATTCCTTAATTACATCCCTTGGGTATACACTAGCCCGCTTGTATTGAGCCCAAACAATAAGTCCAATAATACCAAACCCTAGTATATAAATCGCTAACCCCCTCGTACCTTTCTCTTCCTGCTCCAGCCTTTCTGCACAGAGAACAAGTTTCAGAGAGGAGCTTAGGGTTCTGAAAATCTCTACTCTTCCCCTCTCTCTACCTATTCAAGTTTCAACCTAATCAATAGAAACCCTAGTGTTTTTCAATCTTCTTCTTCTGTATCTTGAGCTTAGGGTTTCTGTATTTTAACTGCTGTAATTGGTATTTGAGTGTTTGAGTTTGTATTTGGTGGCTAATTAGCCAATCACACTGTCAGCTATAAGCTGAGTTTTGATTATGTGAATGGTCAGTAAGCACACCTATACTTAATGATGCTGGAATTTTATATGGTGAAAATGATTTAACTTCATTTTCTCTTAAATTCCGGCATCTATATTTGGATGGATCATCTGTAGAATGTTGAATTAATAAAAATTATTATCCAATCCAGTGTTTACTATTAAGTATTAAAGCATTTTGGATTCTTTTTGTCCTTCAAAGTTACAGGCTTCTATATTCGGTTTATCAAGTTCATTTATGTTTTATGTGAGTTTGTTTTGTCATTTTTTTTTCCAAATATTTGATGGGCAAGTTTCTTAAGATTCATTTTTTTTCCAAATATTTGATGGGCAAGTTTCATCAACAAATATTTGATTTTTTTTCCAGCCCCTTCTATCCTACACATCTTTTATGTGAGTTTGTTTTATCATTTTTTTTCCAAATATCAAGGAGAAGAACTGAAATGTTTGTGCTGATATGAAATGTTAGCTCTTAAAGGTTTTTCTAAGTAAGAGCGCATCTTTATGTTCTTTGCATCTCAACAATTGTAAAATGATGATGAACCGGGAAAAGGTACAGGAAGTTTCGGTAAGAGGAGGAACAAGACCCACACACTCTGTGTAAGGTGTGGTCGTCGTAGTTATCATCTCCAGAAGAGTAGATGTGCTGCTTGTGGTTACCCTGCTGTTCGTCTCAGGAAATGTAAAGTTCTTCTCCTTCATTTGTTTTTCTTTCTCTGAGGATGATTTTGTGTGTTTGATTTTGTTTCTTCAAGTTTTTATATTATTTCTCTGTGATATATGTAGTTAACTGGAGTGAGAAGGCTTTGCAGAGATAGGAAGATGCAGGTTGCATAATTTGTTTGCGGGTATGTTGGTTTGCATATTCTTCTTACGGATGCAAGAAGAATATAGTCTTGGTTTGCACCAAGACGTATTATTCCATGGGCTGACAAGGAAATGCCATTAAGCTGTGGAACATTTATGGTCACATCTAGTGAAGCTGTTTTCTTTTATGATTCCATTTCTTTCTCTCATCAGTTTAACTGGGGTACCAATTGTTAATAACATGTAAACAATACTTCCAAGTGCAGGGGAAGTGTGGGCAGTATACAGTAGATGTTGCTCTGACTTGACGTGCTCTGACTTGCAGCAATGCGAGTATGACGAGTATGACATTGTTAAGATTTTAGAGGTGGTTGATTCATTGGATAATCGTATCGGTTTTGGAAAGAGTTGCTGGTTTTAAGACGATATTCAAAGTTAGAAAAAAAGGAGGGACTTGATTCCACTGCGGCTATTCTGTGGATTGAATTGTATAGATTCTCTCATCAAGTTCCTAGTTTCATGATATTGGGAGCAAGGTATGGCAAATTGCGTGGCTGCTAGATTGCTTATGCACACTATTTTCCAACATAAATAACCCCTATTTTCCAACATAAATAACCCCAACCGCACAAGTTATTTATTGGCATGTTAAAAACACTGTCGGGAACTAAAGGACTTCTGATGAGAATTGCGGTCTAATGTGTAGCCAGATACATCCTTCAAGAAAATCAACAAACTGTAGGTTTGCCTACTGTGTGCATTTTATATCTCATTATCTTGTCAGTTTAAATGCCTAGAATCGCCAGTTTGTTCCATCAAAACATGTAGCCCTCAGCCGAAAAGGAATATTAACATTTCTTTGTTCCTGTCGTTCTCTTTTTTCTTTGACGTTGTGCTATTACGAAAGAGCCCTGTACTTTAGATTTTTTCTCCGATTTCCTAATAATCACCACTGCACCATTGAGTAACTTCTTCAAAAATCAACACTGCATGTGTGTATGTGTATCTCTTGCCTTATCGCGACACCATTGAGTAACTTCTTCACAGCTCGCAAACACCTGCAACGGTATGTACTGTTTATAACCGATCAAAAAAAAAAAAAAAAAAAAAAAGGTATGTACTGTTTATTTAGAAAGAATTACCTTTAATGTGGTAATTTGAAATCCAAATAATAGATCATTGTATTGTAACCTCATCAGGTGAGAACTCGGCCGTCAAATGATAATACTCTTGTGTTAGGAGAGTTTGGTTGTGGCTCTTGAGTGTCGGTTTCTGCTAGACTAGTAGATACAAAATCCTTTTCAATATATGGCAATGTTACATCCTGTACAAAAATCTATAAAATACACAAATCATTGCAATTTGCAAAACAACACAAATGAAATCTTACAACAGATCAGTTTAAGGAACCCCTTTATTGACTCAGTTGGTAAAAGTTGAAAAGTCTGGCTCCTTCGTAATTGTCGCCTGGTCAGGTTAAAGTAATTGTAGTGAACATCAAGGTCAAAACAGTACATTCGGTTGTTCTGAGATCTTTAAGACTTGTTAGATTCCGGAAAGTACACACAACCTCGTACCTTAACCTCGTCCGGAAAGGAAAGAAGAACAGGTGATTTCTGTATTTTCAACCGACCAAATCGTCCAAACAGAAAGGCAATTGAAACAGGTGATTTCTGTATTTTAAGATTTCAATTTTCTCTTCTTCGTATTTTTATTCCTAGCTTGATTGGGGTATACCCAGTTTTAAAGGGACACTTTTTGCGGGTTTTAGGGGAGTCCTAATGAGTAAATTACAAAACTATCCTTACCCATTAATAATCTTAATTACCCTGAATCAGTTTTTATTCTCTTCATTTCAACTTCCTCTCTTCTTCTTCTCCTCCCCACCATACCGACCTGATCGCTGTCGTAAGCGACACAAATATAATTACACTTTCTTACTACTCAAAATATAAATATAGCAAGGGCAAGAAAGGATCGATCCCACAGAGAGGTCTAGGTTGTCAAATTGTTATGGTTTCTATATAAAACACCCTAAGAATTTCGATTGTGTAAATAAAAAAAACAAAAGCAAATAAACAAAGCACACAAATCAAGGATGTGAAAATATTGGATAAAGGTTTCATCTTCAATTGTAAACAAGTTTATGAATATATGAATAGAATTCGTATTTAATCTCGCTATCATCAAAAGCCTAGAGAATCAAGAGAGCAAGATAATCTATCAATTTCCTAATTCATCACACACACATTAGGGTGCGTATGTGAATTCTTCCTAAAGAATAACCTAACGCTCATGCGCTAATCAAGTTCAATTCCTAGGAGCATTAAGTTTGTAAAATAGGCTAATCAATGCAATTGTAATACATTGCGCAAACAATTCGAACAAAGGTCAATTTCTACATATGAATACAAGGATGTATCACTACAACCTAGCATCATATTATGCTACTCATATTCAAGGTTATCGCTCGATGAAAACCCTAAAATAGCTATAAATATGGATGTGAGTTCAATCAATTCTAGACTCGACTAAACAAACATTCAATCATATTGCAATCCATCAATCATGCAATTATTGTAACCCGTAGAAATCAAACGATAATATTGAGAGAAAACTAATTCATAAAAATCATAACTTGGTTGCAAAATCCAACTACGTCTTTAACCAATAATAAAAACTTAGTTACTCATATTCAAGGAGTTCATCACAAGAAGAAAAAGAAGAAACTTCATGGTTCTAAACCCTAGAATAAAGTAGAGAAGAGATAATAATAAAACGTGGTCTAAGATATCCCATAGATAATAAAAGTCTTCTCTTTATATAGCTCTCCCTTCCAAAACTAGGTTTTGTCTTCAAAGTCCATTAGTTGGAAATTCACCGGCCCACCATGGAGAGAAACCCGTGTAAAAATTGTCCCAAAAACGCTCCTTTAAAACTGGGATTGTGGCGGAACTTGGCTGGGAATCGTCGCGGGGAAAGTGTCTCGTGACCGGCCAAGTCAAACCAGCCACCGGTCAACGGGTCGGGATCACGGGTCAAATCGGGTCAACAGTCACCGAAGTCCGGCTGAGTTAACTCGAAGTCGACCATGACTGGGATGTGAGTCACTTTGGCATGATAGCTAACCGGGCTCACGGATCTCGAGTCTATTTGGTTTGCCAGCCAAAGCAATTTTGCAAAGGTCACACTCTCGAGTTTCACCAGGATGGTGCATTACTACTCAATCCCGGCCATAGTGGCTTGCACACTTCAATTCCATCACTCAACTTCAACCGGCCAACACACCTCAAGTTCATCTCATGTGCCTTCTTGCCTCGCACTTCATAACTCGCAAAGGCAACATTTTGTCTTCCCCTGGCTCAACCTTTTCACCGCTTCGCCCAAACAACACACCATTAATACAAGCTCGTGCCACCACCGAACCGGCAGCGTTATCCATGTCAATCTCGTGCCACAACACCAACTCAAGGCCATAGTTGAACCATCTCTCGCCTAACCCGAGATCCCACTACTCCATCCGAGCCGCAACCTCAAACTATTGCATAAGCTAACAATCTCAACGCCGCAATACCAACTGAGTTATCACCGCCATTCCAAAGACTCTCTAGCTCGTTACGGCAGCCAGTAACCAACTTCCTTCATCTTCTCCGCTAATCCATCCTCGAGTTATCATTTGGCAAAGACATCCCAAAGCAACACCCCATCCAATCTCATTTATAGCCAATACGGCACTCCACCACCATCTCTATTCTCCCGCATTTGTATCTTGCTCTTCCACGCAACTCACATTGTCTGTTCATCCGCATAACAAGCTCCACATCCATCCAAAGGCACGCAGCACCGGCCATAACAGACCACCACCACTAACCCTGTTCACCGACAGTATCCTCGCAATTTCATCTCGAGCCATAACACCATACATCTCGTAATCATCCTCTCGCAAGATCCTCCTAACTCCGGGGCAAGCACCAAATACTTCACCTTTGCAATCACGGTGCCGCCAAATCACGCCGCGACAAGCACCACCATTCTCTCCCCGGATCGATATCACTTCCTATCATCAATTCCACCTCGCAATCACCACAATGAGCAAAATCAGAATCTTCGAAGAATATTCAACGCCATCCCAAAACCAACTTGCACCGTTTTATAGCATTCCTTGCGGGCCCGGTTTCTAGTCTCGGTTAATCATTCAGCAAATCACAAACTGAACAATCCACCAAATCATACCAAACCCAATCATTCTGGCTTGAGATGAACTCAAATTTGATTCAACACCTTCGTAACCCCTAATTTATCTCCCATCTCTCAAGTCCATCAAAACCCTTGAACATCAACCAGATTTAATCATTTCTCATGAACCCGAAGAACCAACCTTCTCTCTTAAATTCTCATGAAACCAAAATATCCCTTTAAACCCTAACTGTCTTCACCTTCAATTTCTAAACCAAACCCACCTTTAAATCTTTACTGATTTCATCTTCTCTACAATCCTCGCTTAACAACAGCCATACAAACCCTAACTCCCTTCCTCGTTGTAATTGATACATCACAGAATCACCAAAGCTCAATTGTACGTAGATCAGCAACTTCGGATTCGATCTTCTTCTTTTCTCAAGAACCTTCGATTTTAACGATCTCCATTACACAGTTAAATCTATCTACAGCTGAAGAGGAGAATAGAGATGTGTTTTCTGAAAACAACTGAAGTTCGACCAAACTCGATCTATTGTGTGGGACGGCTATCAACACCCACGGGCGGTTTTAGAAATTCTATTAGACTCCAAATGGTTGCCCCTTATCCTTGACTGGGATCCGGATATCACATGCCTGTGAAATGACACTAACCCTTTGCTTATGAGTCCTTGTTTTGCCCATAACTTCTTCATACGAACTCAGAATGACTCCGTTCTTTCGCCATTGTCTTCGTCTTTTCGTGCTCTTCGAGATGATGAGAAGAAATCTTGGATTTGAGCGAGTTCCACTGGGTCTTTGGCCCAAATGACTCCATTGCACCTAATAAACTCAAAAGCACACATAAGATACATAATTTACAAGAAAACTCGCAAAGAAAGCATAAATACTATATATTAAATACGGTGTATTCTACACCTATCAGATTCCCCCACACTTAGACTTTGCTAGTCCTCGAGCAAATCAAACAAAACAAAAATAAAAATACAACAACTCCGTGTCGTCGAGGCTACGGTCACTTTTAGCATAAATAACAAGCCTTTAAACCCTAGGTGTCCCTAGTGGACGAGTTATAGTCTCGTGAAGGTTTACTAGAGATATACCTACAAAACCTATATTTCAAACTCCGTCTATTCGTGACATATCAATGAACGAATCCAAAATGACTACAGGAGGAGATACCTTGCAAATTCAATTCAATTATTAGTAATAAACTCTAATTAGATAGTTGAACAAGCCACAATACTGGAAACTAACAAACCACAATCACAATGAAAAGATAAAGAAGATGGATAAATATGTAGATGTTGGCGGATATTCTCAAGTGTTCGATGTTTCCCATATCTCGTCAAGGTCACTGCTAAGATGAACCTAACCCTATTGATTGAGCTACTTAGTGCCGAATGCTACATCAATCAATTGGCATATACAAGGGAACCAAAAGTGACTTTATTCAACACAATAATATATATTTTTTTCTTTTTTTTTTTTTTTTAATAAGATTGGATCAAACTGATCCAATTATTTAGACGGATGATTAGATCTTTTGGATCCAAGCGCATGCTTCTTGTCGCAAAGTACATGATAGTTGCCTTGGATCCTGCATTCCACGCTTGTTTAGGCGACGGAGACAGGGACTACGTTTCACACATACTGCTATTCCCAAGTGTCTTTTTATTCCGTTTTGGTCTAATTGGTCGGTCTTTTTTTTTTTTTTTCATATATTTTTTTATTTATTTATTTTTTTTTTCAATTTTTTTTTTTTTTTTTTTTTCTAGTAACTCAACCACTCTATTTCATCCTAGCAGTAATAACACGTCGATTTTTAGTGACCCACCAAAGCACTTAGAGAACAATAGATAAATATGGAAAAATAAAAATAGAATGCGATATGGTGATATTCCGAGATATGGTAACAACTATCATGTTAATTTGTGATTTCGAGCTATATTCTTCCCTTTTAGTTAATTGGTTCCTCAACTCCTGCATTCAAAATGGTTCCATCCACTAATGGTGTCAAAAACAAACTATACAAACATATAATGCTCCCCCCACACTTAAACTTCACATTGTCCTCAATGTGTAAAACCGAAAGTTCTGAATTCTGACGTAACAGCAGATAAAACGCAAAAACTGTACAAATTGGTAAGGAATTTGGAAAAACTCCATTTCACAAAAGTTGTTCGCCTACGTGTTTTCTACACAGTGTCAAAATTTCACAGTGTTTTGATAAACGGTCTGACAGTTATGGTCTCTGGACTGAACTACGCGCAGTCTGAAATTTTCTGACGAAAAGGTATTCATCATAATTCTCTTCTAAGATAGATTATGGACTCAATGAAATTAAACATAGGGATGCAAATATGATATAAAAACAGTAAAAATAAATAAACGAAACAAAAATAAAAAGCAAAAGGATAAGAGATACAAAACCGGTGGGTTGCCTCCCACTAAGCGCTTGTTTTAAAGTCGACGGCCCGACTTAGCTCCTTGTAAGATTCATTCCCCATACACCAATAATCTGAAAAGTTGGGGATCCGTCCATAGAACCTGTTTTGCAAACACTAGCTTCACACAAATATTAGTACAATAAAGCAAAAGCGAAGCTATGAACCGATAAAAGCTTCCCCCACACTTATTCTTGTCCACACTTGGAAGTGTATAAAGAATATAGAAGTCGGGTACTTCCACGGTTTCTTGTTCCATAACCTGCATAGTATGAGAATCAAGTATCTCTAATGGCGGAAAACGAGAAACAAAGTCAGTCAACAATATTCTCGAAGCACATACATTCAAACCAATAAGAGGTAAAGGAGAAGAAATAATAGGCAAAGGGTTAGATAAACCTTGCACAATCTCTTGTATTACTTAATCCTCTTCATCCTTGAAAACTCAAGTGAATTATTCACCTCTTGTATATCATGGTCCTCTATCAAACCTTGCAACCATTCTTCGTCCGTTTCTGCCTTAACCAAAGTCTCAACATAAACATCATCATTACAATTATTTGCAAGCTCAATTGGGTCTTCCATAATATTGGTCATAACGGTCTCATTCTCAACATACTCCTCTTTATTAGACTCACACCTTGTTGCAAAGAAGTTGTGTAACACACTAGTTTCATCATACTCAATTACCTTTTGAATAGGTGGTTGATCATTATAAAGATCAATAATTGAGTCAACTACACTAATGTCATCAAATATCTCCAAAGGTTGGTCCTTTTTAACACATTCATCTTCGTCTTCATCTTCGAGACTCACCATAATAAGAATCGCCGCTTCGGTTTCCCAACCCTTATCACGACGTCGTTTAAGTTCCATATGAATGGTCCTACTAATTTCATCGACTAGCTCTTCCGAGGCTCCATCATCTTCCAACTTGTATAATTTCTCGTAAGTTTCCTCGACGTTCACACGCTTACCACCATTGACTACAATATGTTCTCTTTCCCATGACTCTTCCCTTTGAATGGGTAAATGATCATAACTACGATCCAAGTCGGGTAAGAAGAAATATTCCAAAATTGTTTTGTGCGACGTTCTCTCTATCACGGTCAAGTTGGTCTAGCCTTTGTTGCATGTCTTGTAATCCATTCAAAATCGCATACAACTCGAATAAAGCCAATTAGATGTAGAATTATCCCACCTAGGTGCTTGACTTACATACCCACTACAAGGTTGTTGTTGGTATGTATGAAAATCACCATAAGGTTCTCTAGGATATGCATCATAGCCAATAAATTGGTTTTGATTGCATCCCATAGATGGTGGGCAATTTTCATAGTGTTGAGGAGGTTGAAAATCATATCCATTGCTCCAATATGCTCCTTCCATAGAAATAAGCACCTGAAATAATTCCCAAACCAAGGTTAAAACCCAGAAAATAAGAAAAAATAAAACAAAAACTAAATACAAAAATAAGAAACCAAAAACAATTAACAACCGTTGCCTCCCCGGCAACGGCGCCAAAATTTGATCGCTGTCGTAAGCGACACAAATATAATTACACTTTCTTACTACTCAAAATATAAATATAGCAAGGGCAAGAAAGGATCGATCCCACAGAGAGGTCTAGGTTGTCAAATTGTTATGGTTTCCTATATAAAACACCCAAAAGAATTTACTCGATTGTGTAAAAAATAAACAAAAAGCAAAGAAACAAATAAGCAAACAAATAAGATAGAAGAGATATTGGTTAAGGATTTCGTTTTCATTCACTAACATGCTTTTCACACAATAATTAGAATTGATATTTAATCTCAACTTTTATCAAAGACCCTAGAATACCTTGATCGCAAGAATATCCCGCAAATCTCCTCTTGTCATCAACAAACACATTAAAAGATGCGAATATGAATTCTACCTAAAAGGAACAACCTAACGTGTAAAAGCACTAATCAAGTTTAATTCCCTAGATCGTTAAGTTCTATGAAATCAGGCCAATCAAAGCAATTGAACGTGGAAAGCACTAATTCAATTTAACAAAGGTTACGATTTAATTACAAATATAATTACACTTTCTTACTACTCAAAATATAAATATAGCAAGGGCAAGAAAGGATCGATCCCATTGAGAGAGGTCTAGGTTGTCAAATTGTTATGGTTTCCTATATAAAACACCCTAAGAATTTTGATTGTGTAAATAAAAATAAACAAAAAGCAAATAAACAAAGCACACAAATCAAGGATGTGAAAATATTGGATAAAGGTTTCATCTTCAATTGTAAACAAGTTTATGAATATATGAATAGAATTCGTATTTAATCTCGCTATCATCAAAAGCCTAGAGAATCAAGAGAGCAAGATAATCTATCAATTTCCTAATTCATCACACACACATTAGGGCTCACGATGTGAATTCTTCCTAAAGAATAACCTAACGCCTTGCGCTAATCAAGTTCAATTCCTAGGAGCATTAAGTTTCAGAAATAGGCTAATCAATGCAATTGTAATACATTGCGCAAACAATTCGAACAAAGGTCAATTTCTACATATGAATACAAGGATGTATCACTACAACCTAGCATCATATTATGCTACTCATATTCAAGGTTAATTTCGATGAAAACCCTAAAATAGCTATAAATATGGATGTGAGTTCAATCAATTCTAGACTCGACTAAACAAACATTCAATCATATTGCAATCCATCAATCATGCAATTATTGTAACCCGTAGAAATCAAACGATAATATTGAGAGAAAACTAATTCATAAAAATCATAACTTGGTTGCAAAATCCAACTACGTCTTTAACCAATAATAAAAACTTAGTTACTCATATTCAAGGGGTTCATCACAAGAAGAAAAAGAAGAAACTTCATGGTTCTAAACCCTAGAATAAAGTAGAGAAGAGATAATAATAAAACGTGGTCTAAGATATCCCATAGATAATAAAAGTCTTCTCTTTATATAGCTCCACTCCTTCCAAAACTAGGTTTTGTCTTCAAAGTCCATTAGTTGGAAATTCACCCGGCCCACCATGGAGAGAAACCCGTGTAAAAATTGTCCCAAAAACGCTCGCGGAAAATGGATTGTGGGGAACTTGGCCGAAACGTCCGGAAAGTGTCTCAGGTGGACCGGCCAAGTCAAACCAGCCCCACCGGTCAACGGGTCGATCTGCTGGGTCAAATCGGGTCAACAGGTCACCGAGTCCGGCCGAGTTAACTCGAGTCGACCATGACTCGGATGTGAGTCAATTCGTGCATGATAGCTAAGCTGGCTCAGCCGATGCGAGTCTATTTGGTTTGCTGACCAAAGCAATTTTGCAAAGGTCACACTCGAGTTTCACCAGGATGGTGCATTACTACTCAATCCCAGCCATAGTGGCTTGCACACTTCAATTCCATCACTCAACTTCAACAGACCAACACACCTCAAGTTCATCTCACAAACTTCTTGCTCGCACTTCATAACCTCGCAAAGGCAACATTTTGTCTTCCACGGCTCAACCTTTTCACCTTTCAGTTCAAACAACACACCATTAATACAAGCTCAGGCCACCACCGAACCGCAGCGTTATCCATGTCAATCTCAGCCACAACACCAACTCAAGGCCATAGTTGAACCATCTCCTCGCCCAATTCGGATCCCACTACTCCATCCGAGCCGCAACCTCAAACTATTGCATAAGCTAACAATCTCAACGCCCGCAATACCGGCTGAGTTATCAGCGCCATTCCAAAGACTCTCTAGCTCGAGCCCGACAGCACGTAACCAACTTCCTTCATCTTCTCCTGCTAATCCAACTCGAGTTATCGCTGGCAGCACATCCCAGCAACACCCCATCCAATCTCATTTATAGCCAATACGGCACTCCACCACCATCTCTATTCCCCTGCATTTGTATCTTGCTCTTCCCTGCAACTCACATTGCTGTTCATCTGCACCAACAGCTCCACATCCATCCAAAGGCACCAGTAGCACTGGCCATAACAGGACCACCACCACTAACCCTTGTTCACCAAGTATCATGCCCGCAATTTCATCTCGTAGCCATAACACCATACATCTCGTAATCATCCTCTCTGCAACATCCTCTTCTCTAACTCTGGGGCAAGCACCAAATACTTCACCACCGCAATCACCGGTGCCACGCCAAATCACGCCACGCGACAAGCACCACCATTCTCTCCCTGGGTGATATCGACTTCCTATCATCAATTCCACCGCAATCACCACAATGAGCAAAATCAGAATCAAGCCAATATTCAACGCCATCCCAAACCAACTTGCACCGCCATTTATAGCATTCCTTGCAGACCGATTTCTAGTCTCAGTTCAATCATTCCGCAAATCACGGCTCGTAACAATCCACCAAATCATACCAAACCCAATCATTCCGAAGCTTCGATGAACTCAAATTTCAGATTCAACACCTTTCGTAACCCCTAATTTATCTCCATCTCTCGAAGTCCATCAAAACCCTTGAACATCAACCGATTTAATCATTTCTCATGAACCCAAAGCAACCAACCTTCTCTCTTAAATTCTCATGAAACCAAAATATCCCTTTAAACCCTAACTGTCTTCACCTTCAATTTCTAAACCAAACCCACCTTTAAATCTTTCCGATTTCATCTTCTCTACAATCCCGCTTAACAACGACCATACAAACCCTAACTCCCTTCCTCGCCGTAATTGATACATCACGAGAATCACCAAAGCTCAATTGTACGTAGATCACAACCGGATTCGATCTTCTTCTTTTCTCAAGAACCTTCCGATTTTAACGATCTCCATTACAGTTAAATCTATCTCACGGCTGAAGAGGAGAATGAGATGTGTTTTACGAAAACAAGCGAGTTCGACCAAACTCGATCTATTGGTGTGGGACGGCTATCAACACCCACGGGCGGTTTTAGAAATTCTATTAGACTCCAAATGGTTGCCCCTTATCCTTGACTGGGATCCGGATATCACATGCCTGTGAAATGACACTCTTACCCTTTGCTTATGAGTCCTTGTTTTGCCCATAACTTCTTCATACGAACTCAGAATGACTCCGTTCTTTCGCCATTGTCTTCGTCTTTTCGTGCTCTTCGAGATGATGAGAAGAAATCTTGGATTTGAGCGAGTTCCACTGGGTCTTTGGCCCAAATGACTCCATTGCACCTAATAAACTCAAAAGCACACATAAGATACATAATTTACAAGAAAACTCGCAAAGAAAGCATAAATACTATATATTAAATACGGTGTATTCTACACCTATCACGACCCCACCACCACCACCATCAAAAAAACTCGACGATCAATTTGTTAAAATCGTCGATTCCAAAACTCCGATTAATCTTCATCAATGGATCCGCCGAGGGCTAGTAAGATGAAGCAAACAAATAGAAAGCGCAATGAATTCAATCCCGAAATTGCAAAAATAGTTCAACAAAAAGTGAAGAAAAAAACCGTTGAAGAAGGAGAAATCGAAGTCACTTAAAAAGCGAAATGGTGTGATTAAAAGTAAGGGCCTACTTAAACTCACTCTAGTACTTCGATTTCATGTTTGCATGTCAAATTAGGTCAGAAAATCCGAAATTTTGAATTGGCAGTTGCGACGCCGGCAAGGTATTTTGTTATCGACCTTGCCGGATTTTCATAGTTAAGGTTTGGCCGGCAAGCTATAAGGTTGAAGAACTTGTCGGCTGTATAGTTTCTTTAACTGCTACTAGCAGGGCCGATAGGTTATTCAACTGTATACCTTGCCGACGTTAGTTTTTTTTAATGAAGCCGGCATCTTATTGTTTTTTACCCTGTCGGCTGCTTCTTTTGAATGTTTCCTGATGCCTAGAATTTTTGAATCCGGAAGGGTATTTATATAAAACCATGCCGGCGGTTTGTCAGCCGGCAATGTATGTGTAATGGACCTTGCCCACCTGTATAGTGAAAATTTCTTGTTTCTACTGTGTACATTTTTGTTGGGATCCGGATGGCTATTTTAATGATACCCTGCCGGCTGTGGCTTAGCCGTCACGCATCTTTTAGTGGACCCTTCCGGCCATGTTTCCGCCGGATAGGTTATATTTGTCGGCCCTGCCGGCCTGTAATGTTTTTTTTTTTCTGAATTGTTCTTGTTCAGGGTGGAGAAGGCAAAGAAGAAAGCTCTAAAAGCTATTAGTCCTCCTTCAAGAACTCCTCGTGTTGGTGGAAAACTCTTGACTTCACAACATCGGGGGTATTCGTTATGCCAGGAACGACAAAGATCCGTATAACGAATGATTCTAAACCACCATCTGAACCCAGTGATTCAGACGAGACTCCAGATGAAGACCAATCAATTCCATCTGGTAGGAGAGGTGATGATGATGGTGTTGATGAAAGCTCCCCGGCTGCTGAAGGAGGTAACAATGATGATGATGATGGTAATCAAGACATGCCTGATGTTGGAGGAGGTGATGATGATGATGATGATGGTAATAGAGATAAAGGTAAGAATACCGTCGAAGATGAAATTGTTGAAGAGGAAGAGGAACAAGAAGAAGAAGAAGAAGGAGATGGAGAACAAATTGTTGAACCCACCGAAGCTTCAGCTTCAACATCAACCGGAACGAGGAAGAGGGTGATCACTAAACCAGCAGATTCTCATATGCCTCCAGACACTTCATGGTTACACTGAAAGACTTGATGCTCATGCTAAGTGCATTCGTTTTTATGTTTCAATCAATGTAGTAACCAAAATTGCATGAATAAAGTGAATTACATCTTTCATATTTTCTGTTTTCTATTTGGTATAAGTACAAGTCGGCAAGGTTATAAATCCTTAACATGCCGGCTACAGGTCAGCCGACAGTGTTACAAACTATTTTCTTGCCGACCTTATGACCGTCGGCATTGTAGAAAAATTTTCCTTGCCGACCGTAAAAATCTGGCCCAAGATAGTCGGCGTGTTCTTCAACCGAGACAATGCCGGCGAAACTCGGTCTGGCAGCCTTATTCAAAGTGGACTCCATGGGTTGAACATTGGTCGGCATGTTATTCAAAGTGGATCTTGGCTACGCCGAGAATGACCCGCACCTTATTCAAACCACGACCTTGCGGCCTTGTGCATTTTCAAAACCAATTTTTTTTTATCGAAATCGAACTCATAAGACAGATGAAAGGTTTAATTTTCGAATTCATAATTTCAAAATTTTAATCTAAACTCAATTAATTAACCTAATCGAAATTTTAGTGTTAATTAACCAAGGACATATTAGCCATGTAGAAAATACAAGGTTAAGGGGTGGCTTGGCTTTACTTCATAATGACCTGATTTTGTCTTATTGGGTATACCCCTAAAATTAATAGATTTTCTAAGATGCTCTAATTTAATAAATTATCATTGGCGCATTAGTTGGCAAAGTTCGTTTACTGAAACTCCGCAATTAAAATCAAATATGGATTTCCTAATCTTGTAGTCTGTAAGGGGTGTACATCGGGCCGGGCAGGCCAATCCAAGCCCGATTATAACACAGGCCGGGCCAGACGGGCTTGTAGTCCTTATTACCCATTCAGTTTAACAAGCCAGGCCGGGCCGGGCAATAGCAAAAATTTAATGCCCATGGCCCGTCCATGCCCATTAAACAATACAGGCCAGGCCAGGTTGGGTCGGGCAGGCCTCGGGCTCAAGAAATAATTCAAAAATTTAAAATATATAGGTTTGTTTTTTGGCTTGATGAATGCTGATATATCTGTAACTCGTTCAAGTAATAGTTCAAGCAATCTATATTCATTACTGTGAAATGTAATTCAAAATATTTTGTAACCCTAATAAATTGTCCAAATATGAAATTTAAGTTCTTGAGAAATCCATCACACTAATAGATAACTTTATTTCAGGTTATCGGCAGTCAGACAAACCGGGTAACTAAACAGGCTACCGGGCAGGCTAACAGGCCGGACTCCTATATTTGAACGAAAACCCAAGTCCGCCTATTTATAATTATCGGGTAGGCCGGGCTAGCCCATGACAGGTTGTTGGGCGCCCATGGGCTCCTCCGGACCCGGACGGTACATGTCAGGCCGCAGGCTTTCGGGCATTTTGTACACCCCAAGTCTGTTTATGAAAACAGTTTCCTTTTAGAAGTACGATCTTTTGTGCGTCTCTCTCTATATATATATACATGGAGGAGGTACAAGAAAATATAGAGATCAAGCCAATATTCACGTCCACAGGTCTGACATTAAGAATTCAACTTTCGTTTTTGAGTGCCTTAAATACTGGATTTTATTTCTTCTAATATCGTTTGGTAGGAATTAATCAAGGAGATAAACTTCTGACAGATTTTGAACGCAGGCCGGGTTATATAGAATCAATGGAAGGTCTACATGATGATGTAAGATTAAAAATCTTTTCTCGTCTTCCTCCGGAGCAACTTTTGAAGTGCAAACTTGTTTGCAAAGATTGGGAAAATCTCCTCTCACATCTTAAAGTAGGTCTCCTTATCTTGTTTCAACCATCCCCAGTGACAGAAACCTTCAACTTCACTTTGGAGATTATGATGAAATTTTCAGTATGAGTAGTTCCAGCAGGGAGGAGTTTACATACAAAAACCTTCCAAAGGTCAATCATCCCGTCATCAATAAGCGAGCATGTGTTTTCGTGGATAGGATGGTTGGTTCTTGCAATGGTTTGGTTTGTTTTTGTAGGTGTAAATAATCCACAGGGACAGGTGGAATAATCCTAAGCCATGGCGTACCGGAGAAAGTATGCATTTAGAGTACCGGATCACTTCTCCGAATCTGGGCGCGAGAAAAGAGGAGCGGAGACAGCTCGAGAAGTCGACGAAAAAGGGGAAAAGTTATGATGTGATGGTCATCGGGTGCTGGAGCAATAAATGCGCTGACAGAGTTGGTAAAGAGATAAGAAGAGCTCGGTCAAGGAAGACTCGGCCAAGGATCCAAAGGGCGACATCGATCATCCCCACCAAGTGAGCGACATCGAGTGACGAGATAGCAGAAGAAGACATCACTCGGCTAGACATCTCGACCCGAACAAATAAGAACATCGGCTGAGGTATCAACTGATCACCCGAGAAGAACATCGAGGAAGCTACGCCAGGCCTAACACCGTAGTACTGGATGTATCATCACTTGTAACTATAAATATAGACCGTGTAGAGAGGCAAAACTCAAGTAACAGGAGAGAGAGAGGAGAGCATACTTATAGAGTTGAGAGGAACACCCGTCTTGTAACCTTGAATCAAGTAATAAGATCATCCTTTAACCCCCGTGGACGTAGGTAATCATGCCGAACCACGTATATCTTTGTGTTCTTTCATGTTTATGCGTATTACTTTCTTAGTATAGTTCTTTGGATGTAGTAGTAGGATTTTCTACATCTACATTCTGGCGCCGACTAAGGGGACGTATAACATCTCCGGATACCTTGAAATCGGACACCAAAAGAGGAAAATCCGAGCTCCTAAGCCACCTAGTGTGCTGGTTGATGCTAGGGGAGAAACTCTTTTGGTCCGTTATCTTTGTTTTCTTAGCAACATCTTGTCAAGTTGACATGAGTTAGCTTTGTGTTTTTACTTGTTATCTTCGAAAGTTTTTATTATCTTCGAAAGTCTTTGTTTTTCACTTTGTGTTTCTAGTCGATATAAATCCGTCTTGTGTTCTAACTAATAGTCTTTGCTTTCCAAGCAAAACATGTTTTCCGCTTAAGCAAAGTCGTCGAGACCGCTCCGTCAAGATTGGCTGTTTGCTTAAGACACCTCAGTGAGTTATCGGAAGATCCATGAGCTCCCGAAATAACATCTTTCGATGTTGGTAGAAGCTAGAAGGGGATCCCATCTCGCTGACCGTGATCTGTGACTTCAAACCCTGTTGAAAGAGAGATTCAGCAGCTCCTATCGACATCTAGTGAGGATAGTTGATGCTAAATGAAAGACTCTAACAAGCGCAACGCGTAGGTTGCCAGATCTATCCTCTAAGGAGAGATACTGTTGCATCTATCTTCATTTCGCACCTGTCTTCATCTTAACAAAATGTACGAAGCACGATAATGGTGGAAACAAGGCTAGCTCAGAATCATTGAGCATAGTCTCCGGAAACCATGGCCTGCAGGATTATAGTGAGCGGCTCAAGTCTCACCTTGATCCTACGCTAAGAGCCTCACAACATCAGTGGAAACTGTAAAAATCCTAGGGTCATCAGCACGACGGCTGTTAGGGGTCGTCATTACTATCTATCGTCGTCATGAAAGAAATCTTCCGATCTAGCGTACGGACGATTAATGACTTCTGGCGTTAGGAATGTTAGGACAAATAATGGTTAATGCCTAGGGAAGGTACCGAAAGCGATGTGTCGGGGCAGCCTTTTAAAAAATTGTCTTTTAGGGCCAAAACAACCTGACTGCTGAGACCAACACGCTAGCGTAAACGGAAGTGTACTATAAAACCTTGTCCCACCTTGCGCTGCTGTACCTCATCCTTAACCTTTTCGAAAGCAGTTCGAAGTAAGTGTTGTGTCCTTTGCTGACGTAGGAACGAACGGATAGGCGAGCCGAGGAACGAAGACGATAGCAAAGGCAATGGCAAGTACCTCCAGAACGAGCAGGATCCTGAGGAACCGGGTCACGGCGGGATCTAGCGGGCAAGAGGGACTCACGGATTCTCAGCACGGAGATCGTCGACCTAACAACCGGGGCGAGACTCAGGCGTTGATCAAAGGCATGACTACGGTCGACGAGGAGGTCGATTTGGGCCGAGATGACGATTTCCCACCCGGATGTTGAGGATCAACCCGAGCCAGATGGGGCCGAGGAATGAGGGCAGCATGGAAGACGGGAGAACTGCATCGGATACCGAGGAGGAGGAGGAAGTTCAAACGATACGCGAGGAACGAAGGAGAGAAAGACAACCGACAGAGCACCAAGGAGATTTAGAACGAAGAAGCCGAGAGGCTTAGGCAAGTACACTTGGCAAGGGGGACCCTAATCGGGACATCCCCCGTGAATCTGGCCAACCGCCCCACGCCTCCGATTGTTCCCCCCGCATCGGCTAGCCACCCCACAGCCCGGTTGTTCCCCGTGCAGCGATCGATCACCCAACGGCTCCGATCGTCTCCCCGTCGCTCTCACCGCGAGACCCCCAACCGCACCCCTAACACAACGGACACCAAGTGAATGGTCACTCTAGTCACGAGAGCACCGACCCGATGTTACTCGCTATACTGGCAAGCCAAAGAAGACAGGAGGACCTAATGAGAGAACTGCAGAGGAGAAACCTGGCGCTAGAATACGAAAATTACCAGCTCCGCAACAGGAGAGCGGGGTCGAGAGGATCATCAAGCCGAGGCGCCTCTAGCAACCACACTCCACCGAGGGACGCCCCACCCCCCTCACCAAGCCGAGAACGAATACCCGACCCTAATCGGCCAAGAGAAGGGTATGGGCCATCCGAGGATTCTTCGGCCGATGAGGAAGCAACCAACGAGAGTACGGACGCGTCCACCAAACAAAAAATCGAGCGGCTCGAGCGGATGGTTAAGAAACTGACTGGAGACAGCGAGGATGATAAGTTAGCAGAAGTAATCAATGAAGCCCAGTAAGACGCCGTTTACTGGGAATTGGACCGGACACCATTTCCACCAAAATGTACGCTCGCCAATCTTCCCATCTAGGTTCGATGGCACAGGCGACGCAGAGAACACATCAAGATGTACGGCATGTCCTTGCTACAAGGTGGAAGAATCACGATGTGGTCATGTGCAAATTCTTCCCTGCCAGTTTGGAGGGAGAAGCGAAGAGTTGGTTCTACACCCCGCCCGATAAATCCGTCGGGAGCTATGCGGTTTTGGTGGAAACCTTTCTCGAGACCTACATGCATAACAGCATAGCTCGGCCCAGAGTCGACAAGTTATTCACCCTGGCACGAAGACTCAGGGAGCCGTTGCGTTCCTTAACGGACAGATGGAGGAAGTTATGCACGGATATAGGGAAAGCACCGGTCGACCAACAGATATTCGGCTTCGAGAACTCACTAAGAAAGTCGGATCCCATCTGGGTGGCAATGTACACGGAGAAGCCTAAGACACTAAGGGAGATCCGGAAGATGCAAGAGCACTATATCGCCTTGGAGGAGATTCAGGAAGGAGCGCAAGATAGGGGAATACAAGAGGCGAGCACCGCAGAAGAGGCCACCCCGCGAGAAGCCACGAAACGATCCGAGAAAAGGCCCGGTGCCCAGCACCAGGGTGAAAACAAGAAAGTTTGGGTCGAGAAGGGAAAGAAGCCTCGCCACGAGCCAAGATCATATACTCCGCTAAATGCACCATTGGAAGAAGTGTTCAAGGAGGTTGAAAAGAGGAACGACATCCGTTATCCCAAGACTCGGGGATCCAATTCGACGGACAAGGAACCACCCGAATTCTCGCCATTATCATCGGCCCGCGGCCATTCAACCAATGATTGTAGAGAAGTGAAAGACATCGTCCAAAGACGTGATCCGCGATGGGTACCTACGGCATTTCGTCAAGACATCGCCGACACCGCCGAAACCGATGTCCCAAAGGCACCGATAAGAATTAATCGCGACACCCGCCCGCCCGTAACACTATATCACACTCAAGAACTCGTGGGTACGACTCCGGGAACGAGCATCACCTCAAGAATCCATAAGAGGGACCGATCTGGCAAAGAAATCCTCAGTGTGGCCAAGACCCTACCCATGGAACCATGGATGATGCAGCCGATCACCTTCTCGGCAAAAGACGTCCCATCGAACGGCCAAGCTCACGGGGATCCCCTAGTAATAACCCTACTGATCGAGGAATGGGGAGTCCGCAGGATACTAATGGACAGCGGCAGCTCGGTCGAAGTACTGTTCTACGACACTTTCAAAAGGATGGAGTTGTCCGATGATATCCTGGTCCCGTCCACCTATCGAATCTACGGCTTCAACGGCACAGTAACAGTACCAAAGGGAGAAGTCACCCTCCGAGTCTCGGACGGGGAGGGGTTCCTTGACACACTCACCACTTTTTGCGTGGTCGATGTCGTGTCACCATACGAAGCAATTCTGGGTCGGCCCTGGCTCGCGGGGATTAAAGGGGTCGCCTCGGCTTATCATCAGAAATTGCGGTTCCCGTCTTACCGAGGAGTGGTAGAGGTACTAGGCGATCCCCAGGCGGCAAGGCAGTGCGTGCAAATAGACATCCAACAGAATGAGGAGAGGCGGTCAAGGAAACATCAAGAAAAGAAGAAGTCAAAAGAAATAGAGGCGGGCGAGGAGCTGGAAATGGTAATGTCGCAAGCCATCGCTACCTATGAAGCCGGCGAGAAAGAGACCTTATAGCAATCACAGGAGCCGGTAACCACCGGCGAGCCAAAGAACAATTTCTCGGCCCTAGAACCAACTCGGCAAGTCAATCTAGGCACCGAGGAGGAGCCAAGATTAGTAAGGATAGGGTCCCTCTTAACAAGTGAACAATCCCAACAGTTGATAACCCTTCAAGGAGCACATGGACATATTCCGGCAAATGCACGATATGGAAGGAATAGACCCGAATGTCTCTGCTCGCACCACCCGCGGATAGACCCCAAGTTCAAACCAATCAAGCGAGGTAAGATGAGAAGAATCGCACCCGAGCTACAACCGGCGGTGGAGGCCGAATCGAAGAAGTTGTACGCAGCACAGGATCATTCGGAAGGCTCGGTACCCACAATGGATATCTAATATGGTGATAGTCCCTAAAAGAAACGGGGGCGCATTTAATCTGCATAGACTATAGTGACTTGAACAAGGCATGCCCAAAGGACAGCTTCCCTCTCCCCAAAGATCGATTGCCTAGTGGAATCTATTGTCGGGTATAAGGCGATAACTCTCATGGACGGATACTCAGGGTACAATCAAATACCCATGGCCCCTGAAGATCAAGAGCATACGTCCTTCTTCACACCAAGAGGGCTGTGTTGCTACACCAAAATGCCATTTGGATTAAGAAATGCCGGCGCCACCTACCAGAGGCTGGTGGAAGACATGTTCGAAGATAAAATACACGACACCATCGAGGTGTATGTGGACGATATGTTGGTCAAAAGCAAGGTGGCCGACAAGCACATCGACGACCTTCGGGGCATATTCCAAACCATGAGAAGGTACAAGATGAGGGTCAATCCGGCCAAGTGTACCTTTTGGGTCACCTCGAGCAAGTTCTTAGGATACATAATCACCGACAAAGGAATTGAGGCCGACCCGGATAAGGTCAGGGCCGTGGTGGAAATGCCGTCGCCTGTAACGGTAAAAGATGTGCAACGATTGAACGGAAATTTGGCGGCCCTGGGGCGATTCATTTCGCGGTCGTCCGATAAGTGCAAGGACTTCTTCGGGACGCTACGAAAGGGGGAAAAGTTTAAATGGACCGAGGAGTGTGAAGAAGCGTTTCAAAAGATCAAGCAACATCTCGCGAGTCTACCAAAGGCCGCAAAGACCCGAGCCGTAAGACATACTAACGCTATACCTTGGGGCAACTAGCCACGCCAGCGCCGTCCTAGTCAAGAACGACGGGGGGGGGAAGAAAAGCCGGTGTATTTTATAAGCAAGACCATGAGCCCGGCCGAGAGAAACTACACCAGATCGAGCAACCGATATTAGCACTAGTGTTCGCAACGCGTGCTTCTGACATACTTCTGGACCCACGTAATCGTGGTACTTACAAAGTCCCCCATAGAATCGCACTCGACAACGCAGCCTGTGGTCTGGGGCGAATCTCCAAGTGGAGTGCACAAATAAAGCGATTCGACATTGTTTACGAGATGAGAACAGGGTAAAAGCACAGTAAAGGCCGATTTCTGGCAGATTTCCCCTCGCCGACGAAGACGAGGTAGAAGACATACCCGGAATGGAGGAAGATGGAGAAGACCCATCCGACCTACTCGAGTCATGCAGTCCGACACGGTGGGAGGTCTTCGTGGATGGGTCATCTAATAAGGATGGGTCGGGCTTGGGATTGGTCTTCACGACGCCGAAGGGAAAAAAGATGGTCCACTCCTTTAGGCTCGAATTTAAGGCAACTAACAACGTCACGGAATACGAGGCAGTAGTACATGCCCTGCGCTTGATAGTGGAGATGGGGATCCAGGAGGTACGGCTTACAAGCGACTCCCAACTGGTTATCCGGCAAATCAATGGGCAGTACGCCATACATGACCCTCAACTACAGAAATACTGGGAGCTCGTCCAATTCTACATCAGCCAGATACCAAGCATTAAGTTTCGACACATCTGTAGGAAGGACAACCGCCACTCGGACGCCCTAGCATATATCGCTTCCATGTTGACGGACTCAAGCATTGAGGGTATTAGAATCATGAGGGTCCTAATGCCTTCAGTACCCGAGATCGCGGATATCGGCGCACAAGTCGCGGCAACCACTACCGACCAATACCGGGCCGATGATTGGAGGAAGCCGATCCATGAATACCTCGAAACAGGAAGGTTGCCCAAGGGGAGACCTGAGATCAACAAGATCAAGAGCAAAGCCGCCGCGTACGAACTTCGGGATGGCGCCCTATACATAAAATCATATCTAGGACCACTGCTAAAGTGCCTGAGTAAGGAGGAGGGGCAGATGATCCTTAACGAATTACACTATGGGGCTGCGGGAAACCACAGCTCGGGTCGCAGCCTAGCGGCACGAGCTAAAACCATGGGATACTTCTGGCCATACATGAATGAGGACGCGAAGCATATGGCCACCGTTTGCGACGAGTGCCAGAAATTTGGGAAGAAGATACATGCGCCGGCTGTAACATTAAACTCCGTCATCGTCCCCCCGGCCCTTCGCTAAATGGGGAATCGACATCGTAGGACCACTACACGTCGGATCGGACAAAGGAAGTATTTAATTGTGGCCACCGACTATTTCACCAAGTGGGTTGAGGTCGCTCCGCTAAGGCACATACGGGATAAGGATGTTTTTCTGTTCATCGGGAACACATCATATGCCGCTTGGGGTTCAGCAAAGAATCGTCTCTCGACAACGGAAACAATTGCAAGGCAAAAACATCGACCTCGCTATTCAACACTTACAACATCCGAAAGAGCAAGTCCACGCCCCTATACCCCCAAAGCAATGGACAGCCGAGATCACAAACAAGACCATCGCCGATAACATGAAGAAGAAACTTGACGGGGAATATGGGGAATGGTGTGAAGAGCTCTACAACGTCTTGTGGGCATATAGGACAACTCGCAGGAGGCAATCGGATTGTCACCCTTCATGTTAACATACGGACCGAAGCCATCCCGCCACGGAGGCGATGATACCCACCACAAGGACCGAAGCGTGGAGGCGAAACATCTCTCGGACCTTATCTTGGCTAAACTTGACGATCTAGAAGAAACGAGAGAGATGGCCCTGCAAAAGATGGAAAATTACCAACGAAGAATCCAACGAGAATACAACAAACGGGTCCGACCAAGAGAATTCCAACCAGGGCAGCTGGTACTAAAGCACCTACCTAGCTATGAGCGTGACAAGAAGGGCGGTAAACTTGCACCACGGTGGGGAGGACCCTACACAATAGTTGAGAAGGTTGGAGAAGGGGCATACAAGATACTGAAGCCGGACGGAACACCCGAGCCATGACCATGGAACGCGGCACGACTAAAGCTCTACCATCCATGAAACCAGGTAAGATATCTTGTCATCTATTTCCGTGAAAGGCCGCGTGGGGTTGGAAATATGACAAGTGCGTCTGAATGGTCGTTTCGAACCCGGGGCGATGGCATTGTGCAAGTGCCGGGGCGACTTACACTAACACGGACTATTCGAACTCTCGGGAGGCGATGGCGGTGTGCAAGTGCCGAGGTAGTTCGGGGCCCCGGCGGTTGGAAACCAAAGATGGCCGATTGTCGAGGCATGAGTACTCGACAGTCGAGCGATCAACATTGCTCTCCTCGCAAGTGGCCGAAATCACTTGCCCAAGAAGATTAATCGATAACTTCTTGGGATGTCGATCCCATAGAAACTAGGCAAGACCAACTTCCCTTCCACTAGATCTCGAAAGACGGTGATGAGATGCCTCGATCCAGACATGGCATCGGGCCCGATGACCCTCCTTGTTGAGTGTGTTCGACGTAAAACGGCATTTATGACTAACCTATCTATTCGTACATGCATACATAACAAGGCTACGACAAAGAAACCACACACAGAAACTCAACATAAATAAGGATAATAACATCGTAGTATAATGGCGTCGGTGGCAAGAAGAGCAAACAAACCGCAACGCAAAGACCCCAATCAAAGTTTACGAGAAAGTAAAGGTGTTCAAACGAATTACAAACCTGAGAAAAAGGGCAAGATAGCGACGCAGCGCTGCAAAAAACATGATCACTCTTTGGAGGAAGTAGAACCCGAATCGCCTTCTTGGCGGCAAAGATCGGCTCGCTTCTTATCAAGCACCGCCTTCACACCGGCTTTGACCTTCGAGACGAGCTCATCATTGAACTTCGCCTTCTCGGCAAAGCAAGATCCGCGCTAGCTGCACCGATGCCGCTTCAAAGAAGCGGTGGCCGCTCGATCGAGCAAATGAGCCTCCCTCCCCTTTAAACGGACAATCTCTTCTTCCAACGAGGCCGCCTTCTTCGCTCGGCTCCGCCAAGACAACAAGAACGGTCACCACACAACAACAGAGCAGTAAAACAACAACACGGAAAGCACTACACAAAGCACACCACCTTCCAACAAAGGGGCAATTACTCTAATGGACTCCTCGGACTCAGACAAGCTACACTCGAGAGAAGATATCTTCGAAGAAAGTTCTAGATATCGCTGTTCGTTAAACTCGTTAGTGGGGCAATACTTCTTGTGATCCCTCCATTCGTCCCTCTGTCGAGAGTGGGCAGCCTGCAAACCTGACAATTGAGCACGAACCCAATCCAACTCCTCAGAAACCTTTACGGACTCCTTAAGCTTCTCAAGGGACTCTCGGCCACACTTCTTGGCGGCGTCCCTCTCCCCCAAGATCCGGAGGCGATCCGCATGCAAATCTCGAACTCGAAGTCTTAGCCGACCACATTGACCCTCTAAGTTGTCGGCCAATAATGTTTTATCGGCCGCTATACCTTGAAATGAGCTAGGTTCGCCCTCGATTATCAATTTCTCGGGAACATACTCAAAAGTCTCGTACCGATAAAGTTTGGATTGAAGATCTTCAATATCGGTTTCTAGACGATCAATCTTAGCATCCTTATTAACTATTCTCTGTTGTAAGTTCGAAACGTGATCTCGTTCTATGTTCGCTTCCCTCTTCAACAAACGACACCTTGTGGCAGCGTCGGCCTCCGCAATAGAAGATTCGGCTAAGCAGGGAGTACTAAACTTAGGATATTGGCACTACAAGATCAATCATAATTAGTTGCGAGTAAAACGAATACCTTGGGTTTTGGCCAACTCCTTCTCCAACCCTCGAGACCGTTCGCGCTCCTGCTGCAACAAGAGACGAAGACCCTCCCTCTCGACGGCCTCCCGGCGTTGGATGGAAGCATTCAACAGCGAGCGGTTGACATCCTAAGAACAACACCAACATAGTCAGCACTAAACAAAAACAAGAACGCAACACCCGAACAGCTCAACTCACCAGGAGATCAAAGGTACTTTTCAGACCGGCTTCATACAACGAGACGGCATTGATCTTCTCCTCATCGGACAGAGAGGCAAAATCGGGAGAGATAAGTGCCCCAAGCGAGTTGCACATAGGGCCCGAGACGGTGAAGGAGGTATTGCTGCCGGAATTAGGAACCACGGTAGGGAAAGTCTTCACGGTTGACCCCGACAACAACATTCTCCACATCACAGTCGATCAAACGGTTCCCACCACCACCCGACTTCTCCGTCTGACCCGACTCCCCCTCATTACCAAGGGCATCATCCTCATCATCAAAAAGACCTTCTTCATCATCACCTTCAGACACAACATACACAACGCCATCGGCGAGAACAATCCCTTCATGGCCACTTCCCGGGGCACATTCTTCTCCCGGCGTACGCATCCTCCTTAGGTTCTTTACCCCTTCCCTTGGGCTTCCCACCTACAAAGGCAGCACGAATCGTCGACGACTTCGAGGCGACCTCCCCAGGAAATGTGACAAAGGTAGTCGATCATCGGGATCCTCACCGTCCTTCGCCGAAGCACCAGCAGCCTTGTCAACCCTCAGCTTCTGTGCATGAGCCGACGTCAGAACCATGCAAGGCAACAAATAGGGGCACGTACATGTACGTTAAATAAAAAATAATAAGTATATTTGTTACCTTCCCTGTATCCTCCTCGGCTCCCGCAATTCTATCTCTTCCGATGAACGAAAGCCTCAGAAGGAATACCTTGGGACTTAGTCTGAAAAACACCAAAACAAAACATCACCCCGCAAGTCGCCCGAGCCGATCAATCAAACTAGAGAGACAGAGAAATGCACTGACCCGATCAACATTGACTACCCAGAAAGGATAAAATTCGGCCGGAGGAGGGAGTTTGCCACTCAAAAGAGGACCGGAAATAGCCAAGGGAACCCGGTCCCAAGCCGTGTCATTAGTATGACGGGCATGCTTGTTGGAACTCTTTCCCTCGGGATCTTCATCCAAAAGAAGTCTCCTAACTCCTTCGGGAAGAGTTTTATGACGATGAGGGCTGGCAGCAAACCCGGCGAGATCGCCATTAGTAGTGGTCCCGCTCCGATAATTATCAGCGAAACTGGCAGGAGTATAGTCACTCGCCTGGGAAGGATCGTAGGTAGACCAAGTAGTAGGAGCACACTCGCCTCGACTACGCTTCTCCCACTCGGACAGGATACGGAAAGTGTTACCATTCCATTGAGCCAAGGCACGGCACGGACGGATCTTAGAAAGGGCCTCGTACAGGAACGGGCGACTAGGATCATATAGAGGGAAACGCAGCCCGAGCTCTAGCTGGCCCCTGGTGACAATGGTCGCCTCGGCTGAATGAGGAAATCTCAAAACATCCTCCTTCTTCAGAACACCCCTCTGGCCTGACAAGAGCCTGACATCGTATCCGTGAAGACCGAATTCATCTTTCAGCTGTTGAACGTATTGCTCGTCCGTTAAGTCCTTAGCAGTCCTCTTGTCAGCCCTACAAGAAAACGAAGATGGGTTATCAGGAAAGATAGAATCTAGAGCGCGGTAATCATACTTGGAAGGACTCTCTACGACAAACAGGGAATCAAGCGGTACGCCGTCTTCATCGGAAAACACATAACTCACACACCTTCTTTCCGTCATTTGAGGAGTTGAAGATGCCATAAAAACTAATGAGAGAAACGGCAGGAGAAGCGAAACACAACCGGAACCGGAGGTTGCAGCGGCAACGGAGACGGAGAAGACGATGGATAATGAGGAAGAGAGGAAAGAGATCTGCCGAGGAAACAGCCAACAGCGACGAAAAGAAGATGGAGAAGGAATGAAGTTGCAGAGAGGATAGAGAAGGAATGAAGTTGCAGAGAGGATAGAGAAAGAATGAAGTTGCAGAGAAGGAAATAAAAGGGAGACAAGGTTTAGATGTCGGACTTATAAACCCCTCCTGTGGTAACCGGCGAAGAAGGTGAACCGGTTGCAAAGAATCGAAGCGAGTGGGGAACAAAGATGCGCAAAAACCGGCATGACCGAGGACGTGGGAAGACGAGGCGGTTTTTCTTCCCCACGTGTTGACCACACGAGTGGAAGAAGGGGCATAAATGTAGGTGTAAATAATCCACAGGGACAGGTGGAATAATCCTAAGCCATGGCGTACCGGAGAAAGTATGCATTTAGAGTACCGGATCACTTCTCCGAATCTGGGCGCGAGAAAAGAGGAGCGGAGACAGCTCGAGAAGTCGACGAAAAAGGGGAAAAGTTATGATGTGATGGTCATCGGGTCTTTGGAGCAATAAATGCGGCGACGAGTTGGTAAAGAGATAAGAAGAGCTCGGTCAAGGAAGACTCGGCCAAGGATCCAAAGGGCGACATCGATCATCCCCACCAAGTGAGCGACATCGAGTGACGAGATAGCAGAAGAAGACATCACTCGGCTAGACATCTCGACCCGAACAAATAAGAACATCGGCTGAGGTATCAACTGATCACCCGAGAAGAACATCGAGGAAGCTACGCCAGGCCTAACACCGTAGTACTGGATGTATCATCACTTGTAACTATAAATATAGACCGTGTAGAGAGGCAAAACTCAAGTAACGGGGAGAGAGAGAGGAGAGCATACTTATAGAGTTGAGAGGAACACCCGTCTTGTAACCTTGAATCAAGTAATAAGATCATCCTTTAACCCCCGTGGACGTAGGTAATCATGCCGAACCACGTATATCTTTGTGTTCTTTCATGTTCATGCGTATTACTTTCTTAGTATAGTTCTTTGGATGTAGTAGTAGGATTTTCTACATCTACAGTTTTAATGTACCCCATTACGGAGTCAATGATCCTGTCTACATCTGCAATCCTATCACTACGGAATATATAAACCTTCCGCGGTTGAAACATAAAAGTGGCTGTGTGGTTAGTGGGTTCGGCTACCATCCCGCAATTGACAAGTACAAGGTCGTTCGAATCCATTATCCAATAAGATTTCATAATGGGGGAGTCTTGTTTACCGATGGATTATCGAGGTATATACACTTGGGAGCGGCACGATGGAGAATCGTAGGAGAAGTCAACTATGAATTGTCCGGCTCAAGCCAGGGAGTGGTGTCCTTGCAAATGGATCACTCTACCGGCTAGACTACAAGCAAAAAATATTGTGGCTTTTTATTTTGTGAGATGAAGAGTTTAGATGGCTCCCAATGGTACCACAATGTTTCAACGGTAATAAAAAGGCCACATATGCTATCAAGGTGTTGGGAGGTAGTTTATGTCTTGTTCATGCAGAGCCCTTTCAGCCTATAGACATATGGTCGTTTCAATTAAAGAAAACGGATGACGACGATGATACTGGATGAGAGGTATCGATCTTGAGTTGGAGTTTAGATTTTCGCATACCATGTTCGCTCCTCGATAAGAAGTTTTATTTATACGAGCCTTTCGCTCTCACGAAGAACGGTGAGGTTTTGCTGGGTGTAGATGGTTCGTATTTATCGTTACAACAAGAAAGCCCAAAGCTTAATAGAAGTTGTGATCGAAGATGATAGGGTGAGTTTCTTCCAAGGAATCCCACACATGAATAGCCTTATTTGGATGGAAGCTCTGGGTGAAAAGTTTAAGTGTAGAAATCAAAAGAAAGTTAAAGAAAAATCGACAAAGAATGGGATAAATTCATAGAATTTCCTTTTTATTTTTCTTTCTGATTCTCATATATCAGGGTTTTGTACTCAATAAGTCTCTACCTTATTAAGAAAGTTAATGTTAATTGTCCAATTTCTATTGTGTTTTCCTGTAACATTTGGTCTCTAATAGGGGTCTCTCAGGCATCACGCACGGATCGTCTTGCTATTTGTTGGAAAATTGATCCGATTTTCTATTTATGAATGTAAATTCATTGAACTAGTACCATGTGGATTTGGGTGTTGGGCTGGTTTAGTAGTTAAGGGCTTAATTCTAATTTGGCCTATTAATTAGGTTAAGATAGTTTCAAGTTTTGAAACGGTAAGAAACCTAAAACCAGGCGTGAAGAGAAACAACTCTTCGGGAATTCAAATTGGAATTATAGAGACACACCCCTTGAAGAATCCTTGAAGCATCATGATCCTTCATTGAAGAGGTACTAGTAATTCTATAAATACCCTGCACACACTTAGAGATAGCAATTAATTAAAAAACCCAATTTTCATTCACTGCATTCTAAAATCATTAAGGTTTTGTAAAAGAGAGAGTTCATCACTTAAAGTTTGGTTCGCCGTTTCTCGAAGTTTGGAGTGCTACTACATCGAGAAGAAAGTCGTTGTATCCTGGGAGACAGACATCGATAATCCGTAAGCACCAGTGCGGGGTGAATCTGTCTTAAGGCTAGAGGATATAATACTTGCCTCGACTTTGATTTCGTCTAATTGGGTTTGCGTTTCTTTTCTTCTCAGTTTGTTTTATTGCAGTACTTACACAAGATTGCCAACAATCTTAAGACAGAGTCTATGCTTATTATCTTGTTACTGTAACACAAATGGATTGATTTTTGTTTCATTGACTGCACGCATACTAATAAAATTGGTGTATGTAGTCGTTGTACATTGCAGGTCGCAAAACTTTGATTACTTTAGTTGAAATTTGTTTCTACAGTACGCATACTAAAATGGTACTACTGGTGATTTCGAACCTTTATCTATTTGTTTAGCCCACTTTTCTGATTCCAATGACCCGATGCTTATTGATATTGTCAATGCATTGTGCCCTTCAATGGTTAATAATCAATGTAGCCCAACAACGAAATTT
Source organism: Papaver armeniacum (assembly GCA_023531295.1). Lineage (NCBI taxonomy): Eukaryota > Viridiplantae > Streptophyta > Magnoliopsida > Ranunculales > Papaveraceae > Papaver > Papaver armeniacum. Next base: position 462,089 of record JAJJWW010008200.1, read on the forward strand.
ATTTCCGCGGACTTAGAACCAGATTTAGGAGTTACTGATTTTTATGAACTTGAACCACTTAATGTATATTTAGGTCATTGTGTTGAGTTTGATGATACTTTGCCTTTTGACAATCTCAATTCATTACTTCCTCTTATTCCTAGTGAAGATATTGCAGACGGAGTTATTTTGGTGATCTTAAACCTGATTTAAAGTATGTTTCCCAAATAGAAAGTAATATAGATTCTCTGTTTGTTGTCCATTTGAGTGATTTATTTATCTCGATTAAGGATTATTTTCTTTTGGGGATAGACTTACACTTCTTTTTGGAGTTTTATAGTGTTTGCAGGTTCATATTCGCAGCTGACCTGATTTGTTGGATTGATCCCCAACTTTTCAGACTTTATATATATGCTTTGCAGCTTACTTTGGTGTATCATCACCATGTTTGAGATTCTTTGGCTGAAATCAGGGACACAAATATTTCGCTTCATGGGAGTCAACCCATCAGATTTGTTCCCTTCACTCGATATTTTATTTTTATTTGTTTAGTTTTTGCGTATCATTTTAGGAATTTCCCATCTTAATTTCTACGTCGGATGACTCAATTACATTGAGGATAATGTAATGTTTAAGTGTGAGGGAGTGGCATTTTCATTAGGATTTTTGATTGAATAAATAAATAAATAAATAAATAAAACAATGAAAGATATGACAAGCTATTTAGCGGGTCTAAAACAAATTTCAAAATTATTATTTTTAGAGTATTTTCTATGACCAGCTGTTTAGCGGGTCTTTTCCAGATTTTCATTTTATGACCAGCTGTTTAGCGGGTCTACAATAAAAAAAAATGACCAAGCTGTGTAGCGGGTCTTCTGTCTAGCTGTTTAGCAGACATCTCTGCCACTGTTTAGTGGTTTCGTCTAGTTGTTTAGCAGACATCACTGTTTATCCAGCTGTGGAGCGGATATATTCTTTGTTTTGCTCGAGGACTAGCAAAATATAAGTGTGGGGGTGTTGTACGTTCCACATTTTATACCCATATTTATATTAGCCATGACTCGATATTTTGCATAATAACACTATTTTAGTGCTTTTGTAGAAAGTACGAGTGAATTCAATAATCCGGAAAATAAACACCTAAATAAGGAGCTTAAATGGCATTTGCGGCAAATTCACCAAAGTGTCTCATGGGAGCAGAATGAAGGGGAGCGTAACTAAATTTAGCTTTCGAGTTTGTCACGATAGTTTCCCGGCCACATTATTTCAGAAGGCTAGAAGACACGTCAGTTCAGTGTGCATGGGGTTTAACTTGTTTGCCCACTTGCCAAACAGTAAGAGTTCATGGAAAAAGAAAGACGTGGCATCACTAATACCACTACTTGTTAGTTGCGGTGTATTATATTATTCTTCTTCGGAAATGCTATTCTGAGTCCCGCTTGTCGCCCTACTCTGCGCCCAATCCGACGTGGTTGAATGACGCGTCAAAAATCACGTGAACATAGTAACTCTTTGTCACGTATACAGATCTCATCTCTTCTCGTGTTTTCCATTATTAACAAAAATAACATTCTCATCTCTCTTCTTTCCACCATAAAACAGATCTTCGCCTTGTCGACGCATTTCTCTATTTGTCAACAAGTAAAAGATTTAAATGAACAAGAAAGATGCCAGTGGAAGTTCATAAGGCATATGAAGAGGTACTGTTTGATGATCTTCAGTTCTTCTGGGGTTGGTGTTTCATAGTGTTACTGATTTACTTTTGGGATCTATATTGTTCAAATCTTATGATCTTGTTTGATAAATGATGCAAATAGTAACAACAGAGATTAGCAGAGATATATTTTCACACAAAAAAAAAATAAAAAAAAGAAGAAGAGGAGAACAGAGAGAATTACGTGGATACGATCTCTACTCAGTTTTGTACAGCTAAGACAGCCACGTTGGCTTGGGCGTAGAATAGGGCGCAAAACAGGACTTAGAATAGCATTTCTGAAGTGGAGATGCGTGCACTGATATATTGAGATTTATGGCTCGATTTGTTTGGTTTTGAGCTCGAACCGGTGGATATATCCAGAGAGAATGGAGTTTGGAGGTGATGAATCATTGACAGTAGCTGCTGAGCATGAAGACGAGAGAGTTGGCTGTGTTTTAATGAGATGATGAATTCAGAGAACGGCCGGGCAGACGGAGATGAAGAAGCTGATGCTGTGGTCGATAAAGAAGATTGTTGTTGGCTGATTTAAATCGGTGAAATCGAGAAATGGAACTGCAGAGAAGTTAGTCGAACTAGTTGGGTATGTTGGCTGAACTAGCTAGTATGCGGTGAGATGGAGTTGGTCGATGGGAGTAGACCTGTTGGTGCTACACACAGACGAAAATGGAGATGGAACCAGGCTGATAGATGGAGTTGCTGTTGTTCGCAAAGGAGATGAATCGTTTGTTGGCTGAACTGAATTGATGCTCGAGTGGAGTTGGTAATCGCTGGCTGTGGTGCTGCTGTGGTCGTAGCTGGCAGTGATGGTTTATAGTCTCATACTGTTGTTGGTCTTGGTGGTATACGGATTTGAAGGCATGAACGATGCGAGTTTTGCATGCAACTGGCGGAGCTATTTGTTTGGTGTAGGATGGACAGTTTGGCAGTGGTCGGACTATCGAGAAAGCAAGGGTTTGCTGTGTTCAATCTTGAAGCAGTGTTGTTGGATTCAAAGTCTAGATAGTTCTAATGGCTAAAAGAATCGAAGTATAGCTACATGGGAGGTTAGAGCTGAGATGATTGCAATCGACAGTGGAGAATGGTCTATATCTCATGCTGGTGTTAGTTGGCTGTTGTGGCATCGATTGAGAGAAGATGGAATTGGCCAAGTCTGGGAAGTGGCTAAGGTTCGACGGACAAATGATGGAGTTGGGATTTGGACGGATGGAAACATGCAAAGGCCATACTGTAATGGATGGAATTGGAATATGGGTTTTGGACTGGGCCTTCGGCAGCAATTCGCTAGGTCTTTGATTTCTTGGCAGCAACTACTGTATTTATTGGAAGAGAGAACCGTCAACAGACAGGGGGAGGTCGACACCGGCTACAGATCCGCAGCTATAAAGTGGATAAAAGAACAACGGGAGGCGCGGCTACGGTTTGAAGTTTCGTCGTTTCGATTACGATTTGATTTGTTTGTGATTCTCTTAATATGTTTATGGCTTTTGAGAAAGCCATGTCTTGCTAGATTATTGTAACTAGGGTTTATGGATTGAAACCACTTGGGGTATTAGGCTACATTGATTTGGTTATATAGCAATATACCGTTATGATTTGAATAAATAATTCTTGAATATTGTTTATTGATTGATTGAAAATTAGTTGTTGCTTCACCAGTTTTAAAAACCTATGTGCTTAATGAATTAGTTTTACAAATATGTGTGTCTGATTATTTGATGATCCATGATTTATTAAAAACTTTGATGGGTTATGCTTAGAAAAGCCATATAGAATTTGTGAACCTATATTTAGTTTCGCATAACTTTCTCGCTGATGCAATTTGATGGTTCATGCTAGGATTTAGTCTTTTGATGTGCCATGCTTAAGGTATACCCGTGATATTTGCGACTCTAATACATATAATAGGTGATGTCAATAGAAAGAACAATAAACACATATTCATAATTATGTTTCATTTAAGTGTTTGCAAGGAAATAGTGTCTGATACCAATAAAACCCTGGTTACCGATTCTTCTATTGAATTCATTTTATTAGTTTAATTTTATTATTTCGTGTTTCAATTCTAAAACTACAAAAAAAAATTCCTAGTTATTTTTTTAGAGATATTGATTACAGTATTTCCACTGCTCCATGTGGAACGACCTGTACTTGCCTCTCGTCTACTAGTTAGACACCGTGCATTGCGGTTATTACAATATAGGCAATCCCGAAAGCTTATCAAGACAAACTTAACATCTTTTGCAAGCAAATTGCAAAGAGGTTTAGAAATCAAGCTAAAATCCTTAATGAATCGGCGATAAAAACCCTCATACCCTAAGAATGACCTAATATCTCTTACGGTTTTTGGGACCTGTAAAGTCTTAATACGGTCAACTTTGGCTTTAACTACCTCTATACCCTTAGAAGATACGATATGCCCTAAAACAATTCCTGAACGAACCATGAAGTTACTTTTCACCCAATTAAGCACTAAATTTGTGAACACGTAAATCACGGGGATTTCCATATGTTCACAAACAATCTCAGTGTGTATCGAATGTGAATAATAAAATATGAATACAAAGATAAGACAAGGAGATGTTGACTCATTGATTCCAAACCCCGGGTTTATCATGATCTCGTCAACAACCTGTGATCTTGGATCTAAGAAGTAAACACATACAAGCGGGTATATTAATGCAAACGTAAATGAGACGATGATATACGTGGTTCAAGACTAAGGCCTACATCCACGGATCCGGGATACTCATTATGAAACAAATGGTTACAAGGATTGTGACAAGACTTTAGGTGTTTCTTCCCCAGGTGATGCTCATACTTACTTTCTCTCCTATTCTCTAATTATTGCTCGATCCCCTCTCTGTTTGGGAGGGGTCTCTATATATAGACAAGCCAAGTGGGTCCACTAGAAAGGAGTCCGTTGAGATCTTATCTTCTTGTGTTCGTGCATATTTTGCGGGCTCCTTATCACCCCGCGCCTTCCATAATCATTTGTTCATTGCGCGGACCAACCTTCGCTCTATTCGTTGGTCCTTCGACACGTGCCCTCTGAGCCGCACTAAATGCGAGTGGTTGGGGCGGTCCAGTCTGTGCCAGGCAGTGTCAGTCTTCACTTGTCACATCTGTGTCAGTTGGACCATCCCCAGCCATTGATCATGCCTCGCCTCGTGATGAGGTAGAGTAACTCCTGGGTATTACGCGGGGATATCCTCTTTTGATGCTCCCTCATCTTCGACCGTTAATCTTGACAGATGGCACGCCGTTTAGATCCCACGGATGCCCCTACGTGTCACCCCTCTTTATGACGTGGCCTCCACATGGGCTCTGCTAGTACACGTGGTGAGGGAGATAAATAAGTGTACTTATAATTTTCCCCTCTTCTTGTGACTGGGCGCTAGCTTTAGTTGGAAGAAGAATCGTGTGACACGTTTTTATCTCTCTTCATAACTTCTCCTAAAAAGGGGTTACCTGCATTTATTGTGCACGTTTCTCATGTCCGGCCATAACTGCCCCTTGGGTAATGGACGGTTTCTCTCGATCTTATAAAGAAGATAAGAATGAAGAAATGTGAATTAAATTCACATTCTCTGTTTATTCTCTGCTCCATCGTCTTCTTTATCTTCTTAACTTCCTCTGACACCATTATTCTTCTTTGCGGTTCTTCTTTATTCTTTGCTCATCGCTCCATCGGGCCGTTGCTCGCTCTCTACCTTCGTTGCTGCTATTGCTGCTGATTTATTCATTGAAATTCAGGTAGGGTTTTTTACTCTGTTTACTCGCCATGCCTGATCCTGTCGAGTTCTCGATTTTCCGGTGGTGAATTATGACGAGTTTAATCTCATGCATGTCTGGGGTTTGAGAGATTACGACACTGAGCCGTGTTTCACCGGCCACGTTTTGATTTTATTCTACTTCTTTTGAGCTTGGATAATAGTTTGAGAGCTTAAGTGATTGTAGATGAAATCTAGGGTTGTCTTCACGTTTGTTGCTGTTCTTGAGATTTTCTCGTTTTTCGATCTTTCGTGACTCTGGTTTGCACTTCTCTTTGTGTTTATATCCGTAGATATGTCCGATCATCCGCGTGTTCCTTATCAAACCCCTCCATCAAGCCCTCATAGATCTCCCCGAAGAGATCCCAGTGTTAGGGGTGGAACTTCGCCGCCCCTCATTCAGGGCAATCCTCGGGATAGACGGCCATCCTCGTCCTCCGGTCAGAGGCCTACGCTCAAGAGAGGTGATCCGCCGCAGGGGTCTCGATACACCGTGAATCGTCCCAGAGATGGGTCTCCTAAGAAAAGGCCGAATCCGCGCAATGAGCTCATAAATGCGCAGCCTCTCCGCGCCCGCCTCCACCCGCGCCTAGTTCCAGCAAGTCAGCTAAGAGTCAGCCTCCGAAAAGGAAGGCCACGGAGATAGAAACCTCAGGAGATGTAGTTCCTCCTAAGAAGAAGGCTGCGGGTTCTATAGAAGGTGCTACGGGGGATGTTTTCGAGGATGACTCTTCTGTTACTTTTCGCCCTTTGCCTTTGGGTAACAAGAAGTTTACTTTTAGACACATCGACCTTGAAGCCTTCAAATTGAAGCATGTTGATGCGTGTCGTAGGTGCAATCAAATTAATCAATATTTCCACTCAATTAAAAATAATATAATGGAAGTCAAGTTCGTTCCCACGAGGAGCAAGAGATTCTAGTTGTAAAAATTGTCACAAAAGGGGGTGTAAAAAGCAAAAGAAAATAAACAAAGCAATTAAAAGATAAAGTTGAAAGCAATAAGAGAGACAAGATCAAGGAATCCTTCTTCGTTACGAAACAATGAATCAAGTTATGTTCTTTTCTACTTGTTATTAGTCACAAATTATCACCAACCGTAGGATAGCAGGTCCGCTTAGCTAGCCCCAAAATCCCTAATTTCACTGAGTAACAGGTCCGCTTAGTTATCGATTCTATTCAAAAGAACCACCCCGAGGTTAAAACACAAGATGTAATTCCCCTGAATGCATTAAGATTTATGAATTTAGGTTTAGTACTAGTAGTTAAACTCGGTTCGCTTGGTTCACTTTCTAGCGTTGTTTCTACACACAATTGCTCCACGGAATCCCTCCGCAAGGTCTCGTGTTTGCTACTTATGTAAAGAGTCAAGAAACGATTACTTATCTCCTAACTTTCACTAGCTTTAGATCAAATTAACAAATCAATTTAGTTGGCCACCTAAACAATCTATCAATCAATCATGAATGTCTTTAAGATCATTCCTATTAGTAAAAACAAACGATAATCATGTGAAAAACCTCAAGATAGAATTGAAACAATACTCAAAACATATATTAAGAACTAGGAATTCATCCTCAATCAATAAAATTAGCTACTCATGTTAAGGAGTTCACACAAAGAATAAGAAAAGAAAAGTGTTGTGTAGAGAGGTGTGTGTAGAGAGGTGTGTGTAGAGATGTAGAAAACTTCTCTATTTATAGGCTTCAATATTCTCCAAATCTTCCAAGGAATAGAATCCTTTTCCTTTAGCAATTCAATTTCCAAATCCAAGCTTTTCTCAACTTCCATCTTCTCTTTCCAAGTTTGAGCCCAATTCTCCATCCAATTCCTAGTCCAAGTCTTCACACCCATGAGAGAAGTCCATAGAAAATTCTGGAATTTTTGCTCGTCGGAAAACTGGTATTGTGGCCGGAATCCGGCCGGAATAAGTCGCCGCCGGCCACCTGAAAATTTGTCCTGTGGAATATTCGACGGAATATTCCGTCGTCCACCGTTAGGACTAACGGTCAAAGTGGTCAAACCGTCAGTCAACTGTTAGTCAACATGGTCAAAGGGAGAAAGAGTCAGCTGAGTCGGTTCTGTCTAAGTCGGGTCTGACTAAGCTTACTGGTCTGAGTGGATCGGCTGGATCACTGAATCGGCCGGATCGCCGAGTTGACTCGCTGAACCAGCAGTCCGCCGAGTCTCTACTGTTTCTCGGGATTTCCAGCCACATTCAGCCTCTTTCGCTTCACTTCCCCGTTAAGAATCCTACACATTCATCTATTCATTCGTGCACCATTCCACAATTTTATGTATGTAACAAGAGATCGCTTTTACTCAAGAAAGATCACCTCCCTGCTTCAAACCCTGTCACATACATCTAACATTCACAGTTCCAAGCATTCATCAGTTGTAGCATCAATACTATTCTCTGTGTCTCCAATTCCTTCTTCAATTGAAGCAGCCTTGAACCAAATCGCAATCTTCATATGAACTCATTACAGCGACCTTCACAGCAGCATCTGATTTCTTCAATCGAGCTGCACCTATCCTCTTTCTCCTCATATTCACGACACCGCCAGACCCATTTCTCTTCCAGCATCGCTAGCTTCACTACTTCCTGTCAATCTTCAACTCAGCCCAATTCTTTGAGCCAGAGAACTCCAATTACTCTTCGTCAAACACCAACACCATCAATTTCTGCATCTTCTTCAGCGAAACTCAATTAACCACAAACCCATGTAAATCTCGATATCTTCTCAAACTCTTACTCAGTTACAGCTGCCACCACCACTTCCACAGATCTATCGATTAGCCACAAAACCCATTGTTCCCTAACAGCGACAAGAACCCAGACTTCATTTCAATCTTCCATGTATGTTCTTGGTTACAGCAGATCCAGTTTCTTCTCTCGATTCAATACCATCATCTTTGTCAACACTGAACCACCAACGAACCCATTCTTCCATTTTGATTTCTTCTCAAAATCGCTGTAGTTCTTCTTCAACATCACCATAAATTCTTCAATTCACTTTGCAGAATAGTTTCGACTTTGAGTCCACAAACAAACCCATATATCAGCATCAGATGAACATAATTTCTTCATCGATTGCAGGCATCAGGTCTTCAAAATCCTTCATCAATCAATTCTTTCGTTCACAACCAAACCCTATTTCTTCTTCTTCTCCGTAACACAGAAATCCAGCTCCTTGATTTTCTACTCGGCAGTTTATTCCTCTCCCAACTTTTCTGTCTCAATTTCAGATGGGATTATGAACGAGAAGAATGGGTCTCTCGATTTTAGGGTAAGGTTTTTATTAGGGTAGGATATAGACACCCCAAAGATTTTGAGATAAGGGTCACCCAAATGGTAACCCCTTAGTTTCTTCCAAGGTGCTTTTTAGCACTTCTTTAAACCACAAAATTAGCTACCCCTTAACATGATGCCAGATTCCAGATAGTGTTTGCCCTTGAAATGACAATTTTGCCCTTTTTACTCAAATACAGTAATTTCTTCTTCTTTTCCTCCGTGTGACTCCAAAGTAGCTACAAAACTCAAAACAAGCGTAAAATACATAATTTACAAGAAAAATAGCAAAGAAAGCATAAACAATAGATAGTAAATAGGATGTATTCTACACCCTATCAAATTCCCCCACACTTAGACTTTGCTAGTCCTCGAGAAAATCAAACTAAAAACTCACAACTTCAAAGCGTTCAGCGTCCCAAGCATCCAAAGAGTTATGAGGACATAGAGTTTCGCATTCTAGTAATAAGAAGTTAGAAATACTAAAGAACATATTCTCATTCTTAAATGTTGAGTGAGAAATAACCACACCATAATGAGAGAATGCGTGTTTGAGAAACGATCAATAAGCATTTCGCCTCGACTTCTGCCTCACCAAATTTTTTTATGATAATTGCACTCAAAAAGACGGCTTTTTTATGGTTCTCACATGTGTGCAGTAGGAATGAAGAGAGAAATCCGCAACACGTTGAATGGTGGGAAGGACAACTTCCGAAATATTTTTAAAACCCACATCTTTTATATTTTGAAAAACCATTTTTATGACGATCTCTACGAAAGGAAATCAACCATTATTATCGAGGATGAGATTACTTACTCACCTTCACATTCGATCGCCAATTATGATAACACCACTCTCAGGGCATCCAATAGAAACGTCTTCCGCTCCTCGTCTTTATCTTCTTGGTCTTCGTCTTCGGTTTCAACTATTGATGATAAACTCTCGAATTTCACAAATCCTTGACAATTTGTAACCTTTACCTTAAATCCTTGTCGCTTGAAACTTCCTTATAAATTTTCCTTCCCCACGGCTTATTAAAACAAAACAAATTTTTTTTTTTTTTTTTTTTTCAATCAATTTTTTTTCAATCAATTTTTTTTTTTTTAAAACAAGAGAAATAAAATACAAAAACAAACCGTGGCCGTGGGAGAAGTATTTTACCGCTTGATTCTTCACAACTTGTATCGCCTCAAAATCATAAACTTCAACAATTCTCACCTTTTGATTTTCTTCGCTCTTGTGAATAAGTCTTTATACTTGGATATAGAATTACCTCATTATATTGTAAGTCCTCAACATATATGTAAAATCCGCTCATTTGTATGTTGCTTTACTTGAATATGAAATTTTCTCTTTTTCTCGTTCCGTTGCTTATAAACCTTAAACTTTTCCAACTTTCCTTGTAGATTTTGATGTCGCTCCTTGTTGATGATGAATGTGTTTCTATGGATCCTTCGAGAGAGAGAATGGTGCTAACTGCAAATCGAACTACAAGAAGGTGGCTTTCATCTATAGACGTCACCCTTATGATTGACAAAATTAGCACTCAAGAGATCAAAGAGTAGTGCTTCTATTGGTGGGAGGTTGGGTAGCTCACCATTCTACCCGGAATTTACGTACGGTGACACACACTCAAAAGAAGCTCTTTAGTAGATGGAAGAATTCTGGTCGGTGCCTCTCATGATATGAATACGGGTAGTCTCCACTAATGATTGATCAGCAACTCTAATAACACATTTCTCCCTGCACCAAATTCGCATCACCGGAATGATTAAATCCATTATTTAACACTCTAACAAGCAAGAAATCCGAATGTAGTTCTCTAACATTTCCAAGTTCAATTATGTCGGTCAAAATCTCTATGTAAACATACCTAGAAGTATGCTAGTGACTCTAAAATCTCTAAAAGTTGAAGTTTTTATGTAAAACTTTTTTTTTTTTTTTTTGTTTTTTTAAAATTTTTTAATTTTTTTTGTATTTTTTTTTTTAAATACATGCTTAACCACTCCCCCACACTTAAACCTTACATTGTCCTCAATGTAATTGAATCCTCCTAGTAAAGTCAAGGTGGGAAATTTTAACATGATAAGAAACAAGAAAAAGAAATAACAAAAAGCAAAAAGATAAGAAATACAAAACCTATGGGTTGCCTCCCATTAAGCGCTTGTTTTAAAGTCGACGGCCCGACTTAGCTCTTGCATGATTCATTCCCCATATACTAACAATCTAAAAATTTGAGGATCCACCCATAATACCTGTTTTGAAAACAATAACTCCATACAAATATTAGCACAAGAAAACAATAGTGAAATTATCGCTCGATAGAAATTTCCCTCACACTTATTCTCGTCCACACTCGGAAGTGTATAAAGAACATAGAATTTGGGAACTTCCATGTATTCTTCTTGGCAAATCTGCATAGTGTTAGCATCAAGTGTTTCCAATGGTGGATATTTAGAAACAAAATCATCCAAAAATACTTTCGAAGCACATACATTCAAACCAATAAGAGGTAAAGGAGAAGAATCAATATGCAAAGGGTTAGACAAACCTTGCACAATTTCTTGTATTATAGAATCCTCTTCATCCTTAAAAAATTCAAGTGAATTACTTACCTCTTGTATATTGTGGTCCTCTATTAAACCTTGCAACCATTCTTCGTCGTTTTCTACCTTAACCAAAGTCTTGGCATCATTAAAATCATTGGCTAGTTCAATTGGGTCTTCCACGAAATCAATCAATTCGGTTTCATTAACGAGCATCATCTCTTCAACATTCTCATCATCGGAATCGGGCCATTCTTCTCTCATATAATCTTCCTCGGTATAAATTGTAAGATCTTCTTGTGAGGGTGTTACTTCGTTTACAACAATAGGCAAGTGATATCCAAACTCCTCCTTTTGAATAGGTGAAGGATTTTTATTATGATCCGGAGTTGGAATAACTTCCTCATTGTTGCAACGTTCATACACTTCCGCGGACTCATATCTTTCCCTAAGAAATTTTTTCCAAGCAATAAATGCATCTTCCTCAAGCTCTTCCTTTTGAATAGGTGATTGATCATTATTAAGATCAAGGCTCGAGTAAGCTACACTAGCGTCTTCAAAAGTCTCCAAAGGTTGATTAATTTGTTCGTATAATTTCTCCGAATTCCTTTGAATTTCTCGATGTGATTCTTGCAACTTTTGTTGAAGATCTCCAATCATGGCAGACATCTTATCTGCAAAACCGTCATAAGGTTGTTGATATGTATGAGAATATCCATAAGATTCTGTAGGAATTTGATCATAGCCAAAAGATTGGTTTTGATTGTATCCTAAGGATGGTTGGAAGTTGTCATAATGTTGAGGTTGAAAACCGTATTGATTGTTGTAATATGCTTGCTCTTGTCCACCATACATGGAAAATGGCTTTTGAAATAAGATTATCGAAACTTAAGTTAGATACGGTATAGAATCTAACAAAGCAAGAATAAACCAAAAAAGAAAAAATACAAACAACTAAAATCGTCATTTGCTCCCCAATGGGCGCCAAAATTTGATGTGTGTCGTAGGTGCAATCAAATTAATCAATATTTCCACTCAATTAAAAATAATATAATGGAAGTCAAGTTCGTTCCCACGAGGAGCAAGAGATTCTAGTTGTAAAAATTGTCACAAAATGGGGGTGTAAAAAGCAAAAGAAAATAAACAAAGCAATTAAAAGATAAAGTTGAAAGCAATAAGAGAGACAAGATCAAGGAATCCTTCTTCGTTACGAAACAATGAATCAAGTTATGTTCTTTTCTACTTGTTATTAGTCACAGATTATCACCAACCGTAGGATAGCAGTCCGCTTAGCTAGCCCCAAAATCCCTAATTTCACTGAGTAACAAGTCCGCTTAGTTATCAGATTCTATTCAAAAGAACCACCCTGAGGTTCGCTTTACAAGATGTAATTCCCCGAATGCATTAAGATTTATGAATTTAGGTTTAGTACTAGTAGTTAAACTCGGTTCGCTTGGTTCACTTTCTAGCGTTGTTTCTACACACAATTGCTCCACGGAATCCCTCCGCAAGGTCTCGTGTTTGCTACTTATGTAAAGAGTCAAGAAACGATTACTTATCTCCTAACTTTCACTAGCTTTAGATCAAATTAACAAATCAATTTAGTTGGCCACCTAAACAATCTATCAATCAATCATGAATGTCTTTAAGATCATTCCTATTAGTAAAAACAAACGATAATCATGTGAAAAAACCTCAAGATAGAATTGAAACAATACTCAAAACATATATTAAGAACTAGGAATTCATCCTCAATCAATAAAATTAGCTACTCATGTTAAGGAGTTCACACAAAGAATAAGAAAATAAAAGTGTTGTGTAGAGAGGTGTGTGTAGAGATGTGTGTGTAGAGATGTAGAAAACTTCTCTATTTATAGGCTTCAATATTCTCCAAATCTTCCAAGGAATAGAATCCTTTTCCTTTAGCAATTCAATTTCCAAATCCAAGCTTTTCTCAACTTCCATCTTCTCTTTCCAAGTTTGAGCCCAATTCTCCATCCAATTCCTAGTCCAAGTCTTCACACCCATGAGAGAAGTCCATAGAAAATTCTGGAATTTTTGCTCACCGGAAAACTGGTATTGTGGCCGGACAAGTCGCGCACGCCACACAAAATTTGTCCGTGGCCGAATATTCGACGGAATATTCCGTCGGTCCACCGTTAGGACTAACGGTCAAAGTGGTCAAACCGTCGGTCAACTGTTAGTCAACATGGTCAAAGGGAGAAAGAGTCACCGAGTCGGTTGCCTAAGTCAGGGTCCGACTAAGCTTACCTGTCCGAGTGGATCCAATTTGGATCACTCGATCGGCTGGATCGCTAGAGTTGACTCGCCGGGAACTCGCAGTCGTAGGAGTCTCTACTGTTCGGGATTTCGGAGCCACATTCAGGCCTCTTTCGCTTCACTTCCCGTTAAGAATCCTACACATTCATCTATTCATTCGGGCACCATTCCATGATTCTCTCAGAATAAGACATCGGTTTACTCAAGAAGCATCACCTCCCCGCTTCAAACCCCGTCACATACATCTAACATTCACGGCTTCCAAGCATTCATCGGTTAGTAGCATCAATACTATTCTCTCGTGTCTCCAATTCCTTCTTCAATTGAAGCAAACCTTGAACCAAATCGCAATCTTCATATGAACTCATTACGCCGACCTTCACAAAGAAAGATTCGATTTCTTCAATCGAGCCGCACCTATCCTCTTTTCTCCTCATATTCACGACACCGCTGGACCCATTTCTCTTCCAAAGATCGCTAGCTTCACTACTTCCCGTCAATCTTCAACTCAGCCCAATTCTTTGAGCCGAGAACTCCAATTACTCTTCGTCAAACACCAACACCATCAATTTCTGCATCTTCTTCAGCGAAACTCAATTAACCACAAACCCATGTAAATCTCGATATCTTCTCAAACTCTTACTCGATTCAACTGCCACCACCACTTCCACGGATCTATCGATTAGCCACAAAACCCATTGTTCCCTAAATGACAAGAACCTGAGACTTCATTTCAATCTTCCATGTATGTTCTTGGTTACAAGCAGATCCAGTTTCTTCTCTCGATTCAATACCATCATCTTTGTCAACACCGAACCACCAACGAACCCATTCTTCCATTTTGATTTCTTCTCTAAATCGCTAGTTCTTCTTCAACATCACCATAAATTCTTCAATTGACTTTGCAAAGAACAGCTCGACTTTGAGTCCACAAACAAACCCATATATCAGCATCAGATGAACATAATTCCTTCATCAATTGCAGGCATCAGGTCTTCAAAATCCTTCATCAATCAATTCTTTCGTTCACAACCAAACCCTATTTCTTTTTCTTCTCCGTAACACGTAAATCCGACTCCTTGATTTTCTACTCTTTAGCTTTATTCCTCTCCCAACTTTTCTGTCTCAATTTCTGGGGATGGGATTATGAACGAGAAGAATGGGTCTCTCGATTTTAGGGTAAGGTTTTTATTAGGGTAGGATATAGACACCCCAAAGACTTGAGATAAGGGTCACCCAAATGGTAACCCCTTAATTTCTTCCAAGGTGCTTTTTAGCACTTCTCTTTAAACCACAAAACTAGCTACCCCTTAACATGATGCCAGGCTCCAGATAGTGTTTGCCCTTGAAATGACAATTTTGCCCTTTTTACTCAAATAGAGTAATTTCTTCTTCTTTTCCTCCGTGTGACTCCAAAGTAGCTACAAAACTCAAAACAAGCGTAAAATACGTAATTTACAAGAAAAATAGCAAAGAAAGCATAAACAATAGATAGTAAATAGGATGTATTCTACACCCTATCACATGGTCTTCAGCATTTTCAAGTGCGCTTTTTTGCCCCTGATAAAGATATAACTTACGAGATGGTTACCAATTATCAGTATGATGCCTTTCATCTGCTGACGACCGTAGGTGCTTTCGAGGCTGGTTTGATGCTGCCATTGTATAAATCTGGTGATGATTTCTACTATCGGGTCTTGTCTAGCCGTGATTCTGCCAAGAAGAGTCATAATCGTGGGGTGCAACAGCTGACCGGGAATTATCTTCGCCATCTCCGAGAATGCTATCTTCGTAGCAAGGGGCAAACGTTGATGACCTGCTATTCCCCCAAGTTAGAAGAAGAGAGAGGGTGGTATACTCCTGAGAATTTCAATAAGTCCTTTGGAGACTATGTTAATAGGAATACACGTAAGCCGTGGTCTGTGAGTCTGCGGAATATTCCTCCTGTCAAGGGGGAAGTTCGTCTTTTGGGCGAGGTAAGTGATTCCAAGATGGCGAGGATTCCTGGCGCCGAAGGTCTTTTTATTCCTGCTGATGAGAGGATTAAACGTGATCACGACTATGAGTGGTCTGCCACTGTTCTTGAAGTTGTAGGTCCGTGGGCCTATGGTTGGGTCCCCGGACCCCATGGTTGGCAGCCTACTGTTGACAGTCCTTGTCGCGAAGCCTCTCCTTCTCGTTATGCCCATTACTCGCCCTTGGCAGATGAATTTTGAAGGTATGGACTTTGCTTACAATCGTGATGTTGATGATGCGGAAGACGAAGATATCTCCGATGCTAACATTCCTCTGCAGAGTGCTAGTGTTGCTAAGGTGTGTTGTTTGTTTTCTACGTATATATGCCCCTTCGTTTTCTTAAATAATGTTGATTATGCCAAGTAAAGGAGATGACAATGGCCCTTTTATCCTTATGTGTCGTAGGTGCGTAGAAGTAAGAAGATCAATCCCAAGCGATCATCGAATTCTCCCACCGAAGGTTCTACACACTTCGAGGATGTGAACAGTCCCGAGGGTGGTGAGGAGGATGTTTCCGATGGGGAAGAGCGGATTGAGACCTTTTCGCCCATTCAGGAAGGAAATAGCATTGCCGGTGGGAGCGTTGGTGGAGGTGATGGTGATCAGGCCAGTGGTGGTGGTGCTGCTGCTGCTCAGGCCACTGGTGGTGGAGGTGGTGACCGGGCCACTGGTGGTGATGGTGATGATCAGGCCACCTGGTGGTGAAGGTGGTGACCAGGCCACTGGTGGTGGTGGTGATCAGGCCACTGATGGTGGAGGTGGTGACCAGGCTGGGGAGGTTATCAAGTCAGGTGGGGCCGTTGTCGACAAGGGTAAGGGAATTGCTCTTGGTAGTGGTGACAAATATGGGGATGCTTATTGCGAGTTTTCCTTTGGTAAGGTTTTATCTGGGGAACAGTCGTTTGACATGGCCACGGTTATGGGGCTTGTATCGGACTTCACTCTGCTTCCAGTTGGTGATGACTGGAGTGTACTTAAGGATAGATGCGAAGGTGATCCAGACGCGGATCCGATCTTTGGGGTTTTGGTGGTGCAACCCGGGGTTTTGTTGGCACTTCTTCCACTCGCGGGGCTTTGGTGCCAAGTATCACGGTGCTTTACTTGGTGAGAAGTCCTCGGATTCTTCCTCGAGATGATTTCTCGCGGTTTCTGAACGCGGATGGTGATGATGCTGTTTTGGCTTGGCTTAAAAAGAAAGACTTGCTCGTCGTGCCTCATCCTGCCCCTGTGGTTGAAGGGGAAAAGAGTTCAGACTCTTTTACTCGCAGGCATATGGAGCTAACCCCTGAGGAGGTGGTAGATCGAGAGTGGGACAAGGATCTTGTGGCCAGCGGGGTTGATCTCGTGGTGAATCCTCCCTCTACGGTTGCTGGCATGATGGCCATTGCTGATGGATACCAATACAGTTATCCCCAGCATCGGTTATTGGAGGTTTGTCCTGTTCTTTCTACCCCTGATTTTGCTTAAATGTATGTGAACTAACTTCCCTTTCTGATTGATAGATGATGAGGAGTGAGTATTGTAACCATCATCTCTACCGGCTCTTCAAGGCTAAGTCTCTCAAGCTGGAAGGGAAACTCCGGCATTGTGAAGAGACGCTTACGAGCGTTGAGGCTGCGGCCTCTGCTAAAGATGCGGAAATTGCAGAGCTGAAGAGTCTGCTTAAGCGTAAGGATCAGCAGGACGCGGAAGAGGCAAAGCTGCGTTCTGAGCTAGCTTCGGTCAAGGCCAAGTTAGCGGTGGCTGAGAAGAATTCTTCGTCTATTTCAGGTCTGCGTCTTCCCTTCTTTGATTATTAAATGTTCCTTATATGTTCTGAGTTATCTTCTTCTTCCCTCCTCCCGCTGTACTATCTTCAGTGGGTGGAGTCCCCGAGTTGTTGTGGCTTCGGGGTGAGAGAGTTCATCAAAAGGGTCGTATTGCTGAGTTAGTTGAGAAACTTAAGAGTGAATCAGTGAAATGGAATTCCCGCGCTGATGTCCATAATGCTATGGCCGAAGAATGGCGTAAGAAAAAGCTTTGTTTGGTAGATCTGCAAAATCAAAACAACCATGACCGTCATTTATTCAACGGGGCTCTCTTGTGGACGCGGGATAATCTTGAGAAGGCCCGCGGCCAGATTTTCACTCTAGAAGGTAAGCTTAATGTCATGGAGGAAGAACTGCGGCAAGCGCGTTCCTCTCGTCCCTCAGATGTGCGGGCTTATATTCAACGTCTTGCTAAGGAAAGAGATGAGGCTAGGGCGGAGTCTGTCGCTCTTAGTAATGCCTTATCCGCGTCCCGAGCTGATGTGGCCCGTCAGGTTGAGTGTGAGAAAAATTTAGAGGTGACTATGTACCGTCTTAACAAGGGGTTGGAATCGAAGAATGATGAGGTTAACCGATATCGTCATTCGAATTCAATGCTTCGAGATGACCTAAGCGCGAGTCAGCATCCTCATAATCTCCTGCAGGTAGATTATGATAGGTTATCAAATGAATATGATTATGTCGCAGAATCTCGGGATTCCGCGGTTGATCATTGTGAAGGTATACGTCCTTGTCATCGAGTGTGCTTTGTATTGTATTTGTTATAGCTCACTTTCTTCTAATACCCGCAGAGCTCCAAGGACAGCTTAAAGCTGCGGATGGCAAGTTTGCCGAAGCTCAGGCTAAGGTAGTTCAACTGGAGGGCCAAGTCAATTATCATCGCGGTATGGCCTTGTCCCAGGAGGAAGCGCTAAAACAAGCTAATCAAAAGGTGGACCATCTCTCCACTTCCCTAAGTCAAGCTGAGATGAAGAGCGTGGCTATAAGCTTCGTGGCGCGCAAAGCTTGGCTAAGAGATGAACATGACTCTTGGTGAGATTGAGCTGGATCTCAAGAAGAATCACGGGCTAACCAAGAGCTATACTCGTCGTCCTGTGCCCGCGCTCCCTTCGGGTTTCTCTGGCCCTTCTTCTGGTGGTAGTGTTCCTTCGTCGTCAAAGGATAAACCGGCGGATGATGTTCCTTCTAATTAGATCAGCGCTAGTATGCTAGGGGTTGATCTCAGTTGCTTAGCCTTTTTGGAGTTTTGCTGCTTTTCTTGCTAGGCTTGTAATCAACTGTGTACTAGATCAATCTTTAGTGTTTACATTTGACTTTATATTTTGTTGAATTCGCGTCTATTGGTTTTATGAATCAAGGTAATATATTGAGTAGTTCCATAGTGTTTGTGATCCAAGGATATTGATCTTCGGAATTTGAGAAAGTGTATTGTTCGTGCAATTCCGTAGGTTGGTATCCTAGGAATTGTCTTGTGACCTTGCACCCCGCCCAGCCAATTCCTTGGCCAGAGAATTTCTGGACGGTGGGGGTCTGGCCGACGTTCAAGGATATATTCCATTGAGTCCGTGGCTTATAATATTGCTCGTAAATCTCGTTCTATGAGAAGTCACCCCCTGGTCATACACTTATAGACACTTATGGGGGAGTTCTGAGAGATTGCATGTGTATGCTCCGAGAGATTGCATGTGTATGATCCACGCTTTGTGCGGGACATTCCACTTATTAACGTAAGACGCAAGTTCTTAATAATAGTAACTGCACAATGGTTTACGTGGTTCAGCCCTAAGGCCTACGTCCACGGGGTAAAGACAGTGTTGATATTTTATTAATATGTGGCATGGTTTTCAATGTACATTCATATTTCGTTCCTTTGTTGGTCTTCCTATGTACAGATGGGCATGCGAATGGTATATACATGAGCTTCATACGGTATTGGTTGTGGGTTTTGAATAAATTGAAAATGTGTGTGGGTAATGAATAGAATATGACACCTGAAGATGAAGATTTGGATTGATTGAAGAGTTAAGGTGCGTTACTCCTTTATCAGAGATAGAAACATGTGGACTTTTGAGTCAGCTTTCTTCTTCTGAAATGTATACGCAGGTGATAGATTATGGGTAGTATGGCTTGAGATATTTGGCATTCCACGGATGCATGAGTAGTTCCCCTTTCATATTACGCAGATAGTAAGAGCCCTTTCCTGCGATGTCGTGTATTACGTAGGGTCCTCCCCAAGTTGGTGCTAATTTTCCCCACTTCTTTTCTCGCTGGTATTGGGGAATGGTCCTTAACACATACTGCCCTTCTACAAAATTCCTAAGTTTTACTTTTTTGTTATATTCTCTGGCTAGCCTGCGTTGGTAGTTCTCCATTCTTTGCAGAGCCGTTTCCCTCCTTTCTTCGAGATCGTCAAGCTTTTCCAACATCATGTCTGTGGTGAGGTTCTTCTCCCATGCTTCTGTCTTCGTTGTTGGTAGTAGAATTTCCGTAGGGATTACTGCTTCTGCCCCATACGTGAGTAAAAACGGAGATTCTCCGGTGGCTGATCTTCGAGTTGTCCGGTATGCCCATAGAACGTTATGTAACTGCTCACACCACCGCCCCTTGTATTCATCTAGCTGTTTTTTGAGGATAAGTGCCAAAGTTTTATTTGTGGCTTCTGCCTGTCCATTGCTCATGCGGGTATATGGGAGTGGATTTGTTTTTTCGAATTTTGAAGGTGTCGAACAGCAAGTCGATATTCTTTCCCTGTAGCTGTTTACCATTGTCGGAAACTATTTCTGCGGGGATTCCAAACCTGCAAATGATGTTTTGAAAAATAAAAGTAAAGACGTCTGAGTCACGAATTCTTGCCAGTGCCTTGGCTTCTACCCACTTGTCAAGTAATCCGTTGCCACTATTAGGAATCTTCTTTTCCCAGTCCCCGATACGAACGGGCCCACTATGTCGATACCCCATTTTGCAAAGGGCCACGGACTGTCCAGAGAGTTCAGCTTTGTGGCTGGGGCGTGGATTCGTTTGCCAAATCTCTGACATTCCTCGCACCTTTGTGCCATCCTGGCTGCGTCTCGGATCATAGTTGGACAGTAGTAGCCCTGCGTTTTTGCCTTGTCTGCAAGGGACCTTCTTCCGCTGTGATTCCCCGCGTCTCCTCTATGGATGTCTTTCAAGATGCCATGCCCCTCGGATCGGGATACGCAACGACGGAGTGGACCGAGGAATGATTTTCTGTATAAAGTTCCGTCTCTTAGCTCATACGTCCCTGCTCTGGATTGTACTTTCCTAGCCTGTTTGGCGTCCTGGGGGAGTTTCCCTTCCTCGAGGAAGGAGTGGATTTCGATTCTCCAATCTTTTTCCTGACTGTAATCATCGTCCTCATATGCCTGCTCACGGATGCTGTCCTCGTTCTGGAAGTCGTCGAAGATGTGCTCACCGACATCATCGTCAGAGATATTTCCCTCCTTAGGCTTGCGTCGGTTTGCCGCGCACATCTCTTGGGGCTTGATGGATGGTTCGTACACTCTGGTTATCTTGATTTCCTTGACATCCTCGTTCTTGAGCATGGCTGATATATATGCCAAGGCATCCGCGTGCCTAAGCTCCTTCCTACGCAGATGTCGGAACTTGATTTTTGGTATTTGGGAAATCAGCGTTTGCACCGGGGCCATGTATGCTGTTAGTGTCTCGTCGTACACATTGTATTCATAGCCTATCTGACGTATGATTAGTTGCGAGTCACTTGTCACTTCTTGTATCCCCATTTCGATTATCAAGCGGAGAGCGTGGACCACTCCTTCGTACTCTACGATGTTATTTGTGTGGCCTTCATACTCCAATCTAAATGCATGCACGATCCTATCTCCTGCGGGTGTGGTAATGACGATGCCTATCCCCGCGCCCTCTCTATTTTTGGAGCCGTCAACAAAGACCTCCCATTGTCGCGGGTTTACCGGTTCAAGAATATTATCCGGATCCTTTTGCTTTTCTACTTCTGGGGCGCCCGCGGCCCTCCAACCTTGTATGCGCACCTCTTCTTCGTTGTCCAAAGGTAGGTCTGCTAAGAAGTCTGCTAACACTTGTGATTTCTGAGAGTGTTGAAGCTCATAGTGGATGTTGAATTGGTCGAGGTACGTGCTCCATTTCGCTATGCGCCCTACCTTTCCTGCCCCTTTGAGTATGGTTTCTAAGGGTGCTCGACATGGGATGCGTATGTCATGCGTTAAGAAGTATGTCCTCAGCTTTAAGGTGGACCATACGATGGCTAGGATTAGCTGTTCGATTCTTGTGTAGTTTCTTTCTGCGGAATTCAGGGTCTTGCTGACATAGTAGACTGGCTCCTCCTCCTTGGTGTGGGTCCTGACAAGCATCGCGCCATTGCATCGTCTGTTGCTGCAATGTATAGTGCCAGGACTTCGTCGGGGTCTGGTTTATGAAGAATAGGGATTTCCGCTAAGTACCGTTTGATGCCTAGGAAGGCTTCTTCGCATTCTGCAGTCCACTCGAATTTCGCCCCCTTCTTTAGTATGTTTAAAAAGAGTTTGCACCTATCCGAGGATCTCGAGATGAATCTACCCAAAGCTGCTAGGGATCCATTGAGCTTTTGTACTTCTTTCAGGTTCCTTGGAGATGGCATGTCTACTATGGCTCGGATTTTTGCGGCATCTACTTCAATCCCCCTTTTTGTCACCAGGTACCCAAGGAATTTCCCGGATGTTACTCCGAAAGTGCACTTCTCCGGGTTTACCTTCATATTGTGCTTTCTCATAGCTTCGAAGATGTCCCTCAGGTCTTGGTGATGGCTCTTTCTCAATCTACTTTTCACAAGCATATCGTCAACATAGACCTCCAAGGTCTTGCCAATCCATGGCTTGAAAATAGCATCGACCATTCTTTGGTACGTTGCTCCTGCATTCCGGAGTCCGAAAGGCATCCTTACGTAGCAGTAGAGGCCGTGGGGTGTGTAGAATGCCGTATGTTGCTGATCTTCTTCTGCTAAAAATAATTGGTTGTACCCGGAGTACCCATCCATGAATGATAGCTCTTCGTATCCTTCTACTGCGTCGACTAGCTGATCGATGCTGGGTAATGGATAACTATCCTTAGGGCACGCTTTGTTCAAATTGGTGAAGTCGATGCAGATTCTGACCCCACCACTCTTTTTTGGCACTATTACCATGTTAGAGATCCAAGTGGGATATTTGATTTCTTTTATGAAACCGGCTTCCAGCAACTTTCGTAGCTCCGTTTCTACCGCTTTGTGATACTCCGTAGCCACCTTTCGTATCTTTTGCCTTACCGGGGGTGTGCCAGGTTTAATGCGCAGCTCATGTTGTACTGTCTTCGGGTCTATTCCAGGCATGTCAGATAGTTTCCACGCGAAGATGTCCGCGTATTCCTTCAGTAGTTTCACAAGCGAGGCTTCGCGTTCTTCGCCCATTAGAGTTCCTATCTTGATCTTTTTTGGGTTTTCCACTGACCCTATGTTAACTTCCTTTACTGCCTCCAAGGATGTGAATGTAGGTTTTGGTTCCCCAAGGTGAGGGACCTTCTT
This sequence comes from Papaver armeniacum, assembly GCA_023531295.1. Classification (NCBI taxonomy): domain Eukaryota; kingdom Viridiplantae; phylum Streptophyta; class Magnoliopsida; order Ranunculales; family Papaveraceae; genus Papaver; species Papaver armeniacum. The sequence continues at coordinate 485,047 of JAJJWW010008200.1, forward strand.
TAATTGCTATTTGGTAGGCTCGGGCTCTTCGTTCGTGAGAACATCTTGGTTGGCAGCTGATGTTGACGCTTCCGTGTTCCCTACGGAATTCCCCTTGGACAAGTTTTTCCGTGAGATCCCTTCCAAGTATTCATCGATGGCTTTATCTTTGGATATTGCCTTGTTTCGAGCCCTACGAGTTCTCATTTTCTCATCTTCTTCATTGTTGAGTTGTATTTGCATCGCATGGCACTTCTTTACAGAAGCTTGATCACCCTTGATCTCCATTACTCCTAGGGGAGTAGGAAACCTAAGGTATTGATGGTAGGTGGCTGCAACTCCCTTAAGCTTGTGGACCCATCTTCGCCCAATGATGGCATTATAGGGTGAAGGCGTGTCCACCACACTGAAACGTGTGTCAATTTTCATGGGACCTGCGTCTACTTGTAAAACAATATCTCCGAGAGGCTTCGTTGCCGTACCATTGAACTCGTAGATGGTATAGTGCGAAGTTGAGAGTTGCTCGTCATTAAGCTCCATACGTTTGAAGGTATCGTAAAACAGGACATTCACGGAGCTCCCTCCATCGATGAGGATTTTTCTCATGTTGCATCCAGCGATTGGCAATGTGAGGATCAAAGGATCATTGTGATCTTCCATGTCATCCTCAATGTCATCGTCCTCGAAGATTAGAGGTGCGTTCATCCATTCCTCGTGACCTTCTACTTCCTTCCCATCTAAACTGTAAAACTCACAATAGTCTTCAAACTGCTTCCTCAGTCTTTTCCCTATTTGTGCCGTTAGGGTTGGTTCTTTGATTTCCGAGCAGGATATAGTGTTCAGCGTGCGATTTCCCTCTGGCAATTGGACTTGTTTGCTGCGTTTGGGTCTGTCTTCTGCTCCAGCCTTTTCTACATACTTTTTTAGGTTTCCTGCATCTATCAGCTTTTGTATCGCTATCTTCAGATTTTTGCACTTCTCCGTTGGGTGCCCGTTGAAGTGGAAATCACAGTACTCTTTGGATTCCTCCGAGGCCAGGGCCAGTCTAAGTCTTCGCGATCCTTGATCTCCTTTAAGATGCGTGAGTAACTGGTATTGAGCTTCGTGTAAACTCGGTCTTCAAATCTCCTACCACTCCTTTTGTGGTCATATTTCCGATCCTTCTGGTGTTCATTGGTTCTGTTTGCTAGTTCCGCGGAGTTGGTCCGTGGGGGCCGTTGAGCCTGTGCTCTTGGGTTTTCTCGTTGAATTTCTTCCAACCTCGCGTGTTTTTCGATAATTATCCTCAAATCTCCCTCCGTGGTTGGAGTTGTACCGTGGATTTCAACAAACAATGGGCTCATCCTGTCAAGGCCCCATTTGTAACAGTTAATACTTACCACGGGATCCACGTGTCCTATGGCTTGACATATTCTGTGCCACCTATCCGTGTATTCTCGAATAGGCTCCTTGTATTTGATTGCGAGTGAGAAGAGCTTGTCCATCCCTGTGTTCACGACCTTGTTATACATGTAGGTAGCCAAGAATTTTTCGGTGAGCTGATCATACGAATCAATGCATCCTGGCTTGAGGTTATCAAACCAAGATAACGCGGATCCCTTCAGGCTTGAAGGGAAGTATCTGCATAGTATAGCTTCGTCATGATCCCACCTGGCCATTACCTTGTTGTAGTATCGTAGATGAGCTGCAGGATCCGCGGACCCGTCGTAACACTCAAAGGATGGGACCGGACACTTCTGCGGAATGGTAGATGTAGCCAACTGTCGCGCTAGTGGGGTAGTGTTGGCCTCCTTCATAACCTGTTCTAGCCTTCCACCTCCCTGTCTGGTCTTGATTTGATTGATCTCTGCTAGCATCTCCTCACGAAGATTCTCCATCGCCAAACGGTGTTCATTCTGAATGGAAGACCGTGTATGTCTTGCAGGTTGTGATGTCGCGGCCTCTTCATCATAGTAGTCTGAAGTTTTCGGATGGTAGTCTGGGTCAGACCTTCTATTGTTCAGCGCACCTCTTCGGGGCATTCCTCCTTGATTGATTATCCGAGGGGCGTTTCCGATGATCATCCTCCGATCTCTGTTTTGCACCGCAGAGTTAGCCTCGTCCTGCTGATTCTCTAGCTCGCGCTTTGGAGGATCTTCTCTTTTAATTGCTGGTTTTCTTGGGCTAGTAAGGCCACAGCGTCCGCGTATGTCTGCTGATTCCTTTTTAGCTCTTCTAGCTGCGCCAATATTTGCGCGGACTGGTTTGATGCTTGATTCGGTGTTCCTATCTGTAACTGAGCTGGACCCTCGGGGGTTGCGGTATTGATTTCCTCCACTAGCGGTATGTCCGGCTCGATCATTCCGTAGGGTCCTTCCTGTAGTTGTTCATTTTGTTCATTGGTTGGCGGCATCCCGTATGGAAGGTCCTGGATTACTGATTCTGCCACTGTTTCCCGAGGTTCGGTGGGCCTGGCCGTGGCTGTTACTTTAGAGGCACCCACTTGAGAAGCTCCCATGTTAAGTGTAGCAGCTTTTGCCGCCGCGGCCTTCTTTGCTTCCATTGCTATGACGCTTGCATCCGAAAATAACGTGCTTTCCGCTCCATTCTGCGTTCTGTCCCCGGCTAAGAATCTTTCGCCCTTCTGTTTGCTCCTCGTTATTACCGGCGTAGTCCTGGGTGCATCTTTTGGAGATACCTTTGTTTTGCCTATATCTTTGCTCTTTTCCATCGTAATATCCTACAGAGAAAGCACGGGGGTGAACCGAGACAAAAAGTCCACGGATTAACTGTTAGATCAAACTTGATTTCATAAACCCGATTTCTTGAGGCAAAGAGTGTACTCAAGCTATTGGTTTGGCGAACAATATGAAAAACATAGACGGAGGTGTGGAATGAATTGAGATAAAGTCCATGGGTGGGGGTTTGCAAAAGACCCAGATCTACTGGTGTGAGTTGTGCGAAGTTAAAATATAGATTTATAGTTTGTGAAGCTCTAGTTAAAAAGCAGATCCGTTGGTTGGGAGCTGTACAATGCCCAGATCTGTTGGTAGAAAATGTAGTGGACATGCATATGGTGTGAAAAATAGCTCAAAACACAGATCTGCTGGTAAACAGTATAAAGAATACAGATATGTGCGAAAAAATGGGTTCAAACATAGATCTATCCATGTTCTAAGTAAAGTTTTTGAGGTAGAAGCTATAAAATCACAGGAAAAGATAAATCTTTTTACCGGGACAAGGTCCCTGTTTCTAGCGCCATATTGTGAACACGTAAATCACGGGGATTTCCATATGTTCACAAACAATCTCAGTGTGTATCGAATGTGAATAATAAAATATGAATACAGCATAAGACAAGGAGATGTTGACTCATTGATTCCAAACCCCGCGGGTTTATCATGATCTCGTCAACAACCAGGATGCTGGATCTAAGAAGTAAACACATACAAGCAGGTATATTAATGCAAAACGTAAATGAGACGATGATATACGTGGTTCAGCACTAAGGCCTACATCCACGGATCTGGGATACTCATTATGAAACAAATGGTTACAAGGATTGTGACAAGACTTTAGGTGTTTATTCCCCGCAGGGTGATGCTCATACTTACTTCTCTCTCCTATTCTCTAATTATTGCTCGATCCCCTCTCTGTTTGGGAGGGACGTCTATATATAGCCAATCCAAGTGGGTCCACTAGAAAGGAGCTGTTGAGATCTTATCTTCTTGTGTTCTGTGCATATTTTGCGGGCTCCCTTATCACCCCGCGCCTTCCATAATCCCGTTGTTCATTGCGCGGACCAACCTTCGCTCTATTCGTTGGTCCTTCGACACGTGCCCTCTGAGCCGCACTAAATGCGAGTGGTTGGGGCGGTCCAGTCTGTGCCAGGCAGTGTCAGTCTTCACTTGTCACATCTGTGTCAGTTGGACCATCCCCAGCCATTGATCATGCCTCGCCTCGTGATGAGGTAGAGTAACTCCTGGGTATTACGCGGGGATATCCTCTTTTGATGCTCCCTCATCTTCGACCGTTAATCTTGACAGATGGCACGCCGTTTAGATTCCACGGATGCCCCTACGTGTCACCCCTCTTTATGACGTGGCCTCCACATGGTCTCTGCTAGTACACGTGGTGAGGGAGATAAATAAGTGTACTTACAAAATTCTTTTCCTTACACCTAGTCAACACTAGTGACAAATGATGCAATCACTCATCGAATGACGAACCAAACACTGAAAAATCATCCATAAAGACATATAAGAACCGTTCTACCATGTAAGAAATATGCTCATCATACAACGCTGAAAAGTCGCAGGGGCATTACATAGCCCGAAAGGCATGTGTCTATACGCAAAGGTACCAAAGGGACATGTTAAAGTGGTTTTCTCCTGGTCTTCTGGGGCAATAACAATCTGATTATATCCAGAGTAACCATCTAAAAAGCAGTAATGACTATGTCCACTAATCTCTCTAGCATCCCAGTCGATGAAGGGAAGGGGAAAGTGGTCCTTCCTAGTGACTTTGTTCAATTTCCTATAGTCAATACAAACACGCCAACCCGTGGTCACTCGGGTTAGGATAAATTCATTGTTATCATTTTGGACTACAATAATACCGGATTTCTTGGGAACAACCTGAACGGGGCTGACCCACTTACTATCTGAAATAGGGTAGATAATACATGTATCTAACAACTTAAGAACCTCGGTTCGAACTACTTCTTTCATATTAGGGTTTAGTCGACGTTGCATCTCCCTAGAAGGTTTGGTGTCTTCCTTTAAATAAATCTAATGCATACAAACAGCATGACTTATATCCTTAATGTCTTCTATGGTCCACCCTAAAGCTTCCTTGTTGTTTTGAAGGACGGTTACTATCCTACTTTCCTGATCACTATTGTGACGTTCCAAATACTAAACCTGCTTAGCTGATAGGATTACAACCTTATTGAAACATCAAACCTAGTTTACCGATTTTAAGAATCATAACTACACAAAATGCTGATAACAAACCCAAACTCTCTGATATTATACAAAGGAAAAATCTCTCAGGTGATATAAATATATTAATGTGTTGTTTTACAGAAAAAAAAAATAAAGAATACAAATGTATAAAAGATTTTCAATATCTCTAATATCGCTAAAAGATTTAGGCTACGAAAATGGATATCTTCACGCGCACCATTTCTACTGGTTACTGAAACTGATGTGGAAACGAGTGAGCACATCATCCAAAAGGGGTGCCCAATGGAAACAAATAACTTTCAAATAATCACTAATATGCTTCACAGTTCTAAAGAATGGTAACTAAAAATTTCATCGTGCATAACATGCATAAGAGTGATTTTCCCATATACCTCGATATAATATTTCCTCATCTGGGTCTTAACGGCATAAATTAGGTTATAGAATAAAAAGTAATACTATTTCACTTTGCGCGCTAGATAGCTATTATATGCACTTCCCGTGCTATGTATTGCCTCATATGGGCTATAAGACTTAGCAAGGAGCTGTGGGGAGACCACAGACACTCCTCGTGGGGAATCACATAAACATACATCAAATTAATCACTCAGCAAACAACAAGCATCGTTATATATATATCATTCATGAAAGAATGTTATTCTAGTTCCACTTCCTTAGATATTGTGTACCATAATAACAATATCCGTAAAAGACCACCACCGGATGAATCCACAAAAGTGAAGCAAGAACAACTAAATTAAATATGTCACTCAGACCTCTCCAAACTCATTGGATAAAGCGAAAGAAGAATAACTCCAGACTCTAATAATAGCCCATCCACACGGAGTGCCCATACAAACCATGATTCAAGAATCTACCATCATAAGTCCCGAAGGTTTTTACAATCAAGCATAATATGCAAACGAACGGATTCTCACAAGAAATTGTAAAAGGTAATATTCCCCTATATAACGATATTGCCTCATCTGGGCTACAATAAGCATAAAAATAGATATAACATTTGGAGAATCCACACAATGCATATTACACAACATACCCAATCATTGACACACAAATATGTTCATAAGAAGTAATGGCAGATCATGCTCGCATATGAAAAGGAACTTGATGATTACAAAAAGGTTATAGTGTTCTCACCTGAGTTGATGACAAGCCTCGCCTACCTCAAGATCCTCCATCCACTGGTTCATCCTTTGAATCGATCGTTGTTAATAAAGACTGACTGTTCATCATACAAGCACTCTAATAAATTAGCCAAGAGGCTCATACAAGGTTCATAACATAATTTCATACAAGTCTCTAGTTCTAGGTTAAGTGAATTATCTAATGGTTATAGTTTTATTAATGGTTCCAAAACCTAGTGTTAAGTGTTCTTGGCATAAAACAATATCTACTTATCCTAGTGGGGTCAAATTGGGTGTCATCCGAAAGCCCTCGAAAAACCTTACAATTTTGCAGAAGGAATCGAAAGCTAATTCAGACCATAAAAGGTCCAAAAACTCAGAATAAGGTTTTTGGCCCTAAGCCCAAGTACATGGGCCTGATCCGGCACGGCCCACTAGTCCGGCCGCCACCCATCTGATGATCCACCACAACCCGATCCGTTTACCCGGTTCATGACCCGAATGGCCTGACTGGCTAACTAGCTCTGACTCGGTCATCTTCCTCGCCAACAACTGAAAATATTCCAAGTGTTGATCACTGAACAGTTCGTGTGGTCTAATTTTATGGTCTCTACTTTACTCAATATAAGTCCAAAAGGGTGACTTATTGGTTTTGTAGAATCACCAGACAATTATCTAAACGTTTGCCTACTGAATATTTTCCCGATCTCACTCTAAGATATCTAATAGTACCCCATCTTATTCACACTCGTGACTGAATACACATGGGTTTTGCTGCGACGACTAGTTTTCCGGCATCTATATCTCACTCGTTACTCATCCAAACGGAATAACCTTTATATTTTCGGAATCCTTATCCGGTTTACAACAACTTTATATTATAGAGCTAAGTTCAATTATGTCTCTAAAGTACATAATTAAGTCCATACATCTAGGCCAGTAAAACATACATAAAATCATGATTTTCATGCACGAAGAACTTGATTGTTGTCAAACTATATTCTATATTTAAGGAGAACCCAAAAATTATAAACATACTAGGATCAGTTTAACGGGTTTACCTTGATTATATTGCAAGCTTTCACTCATTAACCACCATCATCAATTTATGATTATCAAGATCACCATCATCATTAATTATGTTCAATACTCTCCATCACTATCTACTTAACTCTCTTAATTCCTCCTCTTGCTAATATTACTAATACCACTCACTCTATACAAAACCTTTGTAGTCCTAAAGCTCAACTTCATCGTAATGAATCAAACATCAAAACTCACACACACAATCACCATTAATACTCCCTTCTTCAAGTTCTTATTTTCTGCCTCTCTTTCTCTAATAATTATCCATACAATCATTCAAACTCTCTCACTTACTAGCTCTCTGTCCATCTATCCTTTTCTTCTTTTATCTAACACCTAGCTCCTTCTTAAGATTAATAGAAGATAACTTCAAGCTAAAAATATCGGCTTTAATTAATAGAACCTAATTAGCTATTAATTAATCTAATATAAACCAAATCATCATTAATTAAAGTTAGATCCAACTTTACTATTACCATCCCACTAAAGTTACTAAGGGATGTCCAATTACTAACCAAAGTTCTGGTCGGCCAAGTCAAGTCAGGCCATAGCAACGGTCAACGACGGAGTCAACATCGATTGACTTTGTCAAACTTTGGCATCCAAGCTTCCGAGTACGATATCTTCTTCATCTGGTATCCGATTTGCGCGTTCTCGTAGTCCGTTTCGCATGACTTTTTGAGATCTATCTAATGGGGTTTATTTCATTTTCAAATTATTAATTGATTAATTTTAATTGACAGTAGCAGCTGAGCATGAAGACGAGAGAGTTGGCTGTGTTTTAATGAGATGATGAATTCGAGAGAACTACCGGGCAAACGGAGATGAAAAAGCTGATGTTGTGGTCGATAAAGAAGATTGTTGTTGGCTGATTTAAATCGGTGAAATTGAGAAATGGAACTGCAGAGAAGTTAGTCGAACTAGATGGGTATGTTAGATGAACTAGCTAGTATGCAGTGAGATGGAGTTGGTCGATGGGAGTAGACCTGTTGGTGCTACACACAGACGAAAATGGAGATGGAACCAGGCTGATAGATGGAGTTGTTGTTGTTCGCAAAGGAGATGAATCGTTTGTTGGCTGAACTGAATTGATGCTCGAGTGGAGTTGGTAATCGCTGGGCCGTGGTGTTCTTTGTGGTCGTAGCTGGGAGTGATGGTTTATAGTCTCATACTGTTGTTGGTCTTGGTAGTATACGGATTTGAAGGCATGAACGAGGCGAGTTTCGCATGCAACTGGTGATGTAGTTTTTACACTGGTAAGAAAAGATTCGTTGCTAGGACTCTTTTAAAGATTTGATTTCAGATTAATAAAGAAAAATATTACGACAAACTATTAAAATTTGATTTTTGTTACCAAGGAGAGATGAGTCTAGGGCTTTGGATTTCACTACTTCTAATGATGGTAAACTCAATAATTAAAACTTTGACATAATACTCCGACTTTACTCAAAACAGTTTCGAACCCATTCTCATGCTTTGGAAAATATAACATTACAAGCTCTTTTTTTTTATGACTCTAGTCAATATTCTAAGGACTAATCCTCCTTCGCTTATAAAAAACGGTAGAAACTACCCAAAACAATTATTACGAAGCATGTAAAGAATAGAGAATTTTTTTTTTAGACAAATTAAAACACAATTTTGGAGTAAATATGCCAAAGAAATTTAATTACTAAATATTACCCATCAAAAATAGTTTCCTCCAAAACCCTAGAAAAGAAATTTAGCTACTCATAGAACGAAAATTGAAGAAAATTTCATTAATCATTGAATTGATAAAAATATAAATAATCCTACAATGATTTCCAGTCACTAAAGGAGTTTAGCACTGATTTGAACAGCTTAGCAATAAACGACCGTCTCTGATGGTCTTTGTTTTTCGACTGCTTGAAGAACGATAGAGGGTTAACTCTGTCGTTGTATTTAAAACCGCTTCTGCGACTGCTTTTGGTGGTTCAATGTTCTTGGTTTTCTTGAGTTTGCAGCAGCAGGTGAACTTTTCTAACTTTTGATTTTCTCGATTCCTAGCTCTCTATTCTTCCCCCAAGGTCTCTGTATCCTCTCTGGTACTCTCCAAACCCTTTTTATACCCCCAAAGCTCCCATATTCACGATCAAAATCTTCCCAAGAATAAATAATCTTCTCTGCCAAGTCTCGTATAATATCTCCTTCAAATCTTCTTATGCGTGTCTGATTAGTTCTAGACACTCCAAACTTGGTAATACAAATCCTACGAGAAATATATTCTCGCATAGCTTACGATTCTTCCAAATATAACACAAGCAAAATCCCGATAATAGCTGCACCTCCCTGTTTTAATCAATCTCGAAAATATTTCCTTTTTCACGTTGAAAAGATTGTTAACCCGTGCCTGTTTACTCCAGTCAAGTCCAGCCCAACAAAGATTTGGGTTTGAATCTCATTCAGTGACGTCCTAAATTCGAATCCAAACTCTGACATCGCTGCACACATTTTCCCTCCAAATTCTATATTTGAAATGTAGAAGATGATGCCCCTTAACCACTGGTGGGGTGCGAATAGTAGATGCTCTGAAAATGGGTTACCCCTTAGTAATTGAGGTACCCCTTATCCAAAATGGGGGTCTGTATAGTAATTTTCTCCCACGAGCGCAAAAACCACTTTTCAAGCCAATTTCGCCGCAAAAGCTTATTTATCCAAAAACACCTACAAAGACATAAAATACCAAAATAAGCGCAAAATTGAGTACTAACATTACAGAGAATTGAGACTAAAATAGACACATAAATGCGTCCATCAAATACCCCCAAACTTATTATTTGCTAGTCCTCGAGCAAATCAAATCTATAAAATAAAATCCTAACTCACTGTCGCAGGCATCGTCGATTGCATTTAGCGTATGCAATAAGCCTTTAAACCCCTAGGTGGCCCTAGTGGCCGAGTTATAGTCTTGGGAGGGATTACAAGAGGTATACCCACAAAACCTTTACTCCAGACCTTAGCTATTTATGCAGAACCTTGGAAGGCACTAAAAAGTCTCCTTGGTTGGCATACTTATTGGTTACAGGAGGAAGTACCCTGATGCGAAATTCCAATTGATGTACACGAGTTTGCACTCAAGCATACTAAAATTCATATATAAGTCACAGAGCTCTACTCAGATAGTCGCATTATGGACATCAATATCCGGAGTCAACAAATCACATGGATAGATTAAGAGATGGATATAGAAAAACGTAGATGGTTTTGATGTTGACTAGGTGAACGGTGTTTCTCATATCTGTCTGAAGGCCACTGCCAAAATGAACCTATGAATCCTAGTGGATTAAGATATTGAGTGCGGACTAATATCAACACAGCTTGGCATATACAAGGGAAACAATGGTCGACAATCCTAATTCTAGATCAACTCGTCTGGCATATACAAGGGAACCAGCGGTCAATTTATTCACTGAACAATTAACTTTAAACTTTTTTTTTTGTAACAACATGATTAGATCTTGTGGATCCAAGCGCATGCTTCTTGTCAGCAGATTACATGGTAATTCCCGTGGATCCTGCGTTCCACGCTTGTTTAGGCGATGGAGACAGAGAGAACACACACATATTGCTATCCAAGTGTTAATTTTTTATTTTTGAGAATTTTTCCATCTGGTCTGATTGGTCTGGTCTATTTTTTTCTTTTTCTTTTTCTTAGTAACTCAATCACTCTATTTCACCCTAGCAGTGGTAACAACTTGAATCGTGAGCCCCACCTAATCACTTAGAGAAACATATTTTAAAGAGAAAGAAAAAATTGAAGTGAAAAGGACTCAACGAGATATGGTGAAACTACCATGTTATTTCTAACACCTGAGCTCTGTGCTTTTATGAATAGACTCTTTAGATGTTTCCATCTAATCAGATTGGTTCCTCAACTCCTACAACCAAAATGCTTCCATCCACTTAGATTGGTTAGTTTCATCTTTAATAAGCATAAATTTCTAGGCTCTGGATTTTTTTTTTTTTTTTTTTGATTAAAAACTAACTAAAAGTTTTTCCCTTACCCCCACAGTTAAATCTAACAGTGTCCTCAATGTTTCAAAAAGAAGTGCAGTACCAATATAAGTAACAAGAGGAATAAAGAGGTAAGTCAGAAAGATAGTACCTGGATGAAGCGTAGCAATCCTTCCATGGGAGCAAGAAAGAAAATAAAAACAAAAACAAAACTAATGTACAACAGCAGGATCCTCCAGAGGGACCTTAACATCACCATGTATGGGTTGCCTCCCAATAAGCGCTAAGTTTAATGTCTTCAGCCAGACGTTGTGACCCGTTCAAATTAATCCTGGTAGACAGGATCTCTCAGCTCCGATTGTTCTATTGCATGACTGGGTAACTCCAAGAATGGTTTCAACCGTTGACCATTAACCTTGAAAGTTTCTCCGTTCTTCGGATTTTAAACTTCAACTGCACCATGAGGAAAAACAATTTTGACAAAATATGGTCCGGTCCACCGAGTCCTCAATTTACCAGGGAAAAGATGTAGACGAGAATTGTAAAGGAGAACTTTCTGGCCTGGTTCAAATGTCTTTCGAATAATCGATTTATCATGAAATATTTTTGTTTTCTCCTTGTAAATTTTCGCACTCTGGTAAGAATCATTACGAATTTCTTCTAACTCATTGAGCTGCAGTCTACGGTTATCACCAGCAGTTGGTAGGTCAAAGTTTAGCCGTTTAATGGCCCAATAAGCTCGGTGTTCTAATTCTACAGGCAAATGGCAGGCTTTACCAAAGACAAGTCTATACGGAGACATCCCAAGTGGAGTCTTAAAAGGGGTTCGGTAAGCCCACAAAGCTTCTACTAAGCGCAAAGACCAATCTTTTCGGGTAGGGTTTAAGGTCTTTTCTAAAATCTGTTTAATTTGTCTATTAGACACTTCAACTTGGCCACAAGTTTGTGGGTGGTAAGGTGTAGAAACCTTATGGGTAATAGAGTATTTCTTCATGAGCGCCTCGAAAGACCGGTTGCAAAAATGGGAACCTCCATCACTAATGATTACTCTAGGCATACCAAATTGAGAGAAAAATATTGTCTCTAACAAACTTGATCACAACGTGGCGATCATTTGTCTTGGTAGCGATTGCTTCAACCCACTTAGACACATAGTCAACATATAATAAGATGTAATAGTTTCCATAAGAATTGACAAAAGTACCCATAAAATCTATACCCCACACACATCAAATATTTCTATTATTAGTATAGGACTAAGTGGCATCATATTACGTCGGGTCATCTTTCCTAACTTTTGACATCTATCACAACTTTGACAAAATAGGTGGGAGTCCTTAAACGAGTTGGCCAATAAAGACCGGATTGCAAAACCTTCGCATTTGTTTTCTTAGAACTAAAGTGACCCCACAAGCTCGAATGACAAAAAGTCAAGACATCGGAGATTTCGTTGTCGAATACAACGACGGATGATTTGATCGTGGCAATATTTGAATAAGTACGGATCATCCGGAAAAAAGTATTTTACCTCGGACAAGAATTTAGCTTTATCTCGTTTAGACCAATGGTCGGGCATTTGACAGATTACCAAATAATTGACAATGTCTGCAAAACCAGGGTAACAAAGAGATGGAAAATAATTGTTCATCAGGGAACGTATCAAGGATCGGTTTCTCATCATCTCTAGTCTCATTAAGGATACAGGATAAATGGTCAGCTACTACATTTTCGGTCCCTTTCTTATCACGAATATCTAGAGTAAATTCTTGGAACAACAATACCCATCTAATCAGCCGAGGTTTGGAGTCCTTCTTGGAAAGGAGATATTTGAGTGCGGCATGATCAGAATAGACTATGACCTTAGACCCTAGGAGATATGATCTAAATTTCTCCAAAGCAAAAACGATGGCTAACATTTCTTTCTCAGTGGTTGTGTAGTTCAACTGGGCATCGTTTAGGGTCCTACTAGCATAATAAATCACACTAGGTGCTTTATCACGTCGTTGGCCAAGGACAGCACCAACCGCATAATCGGACGCATCACACATAAGTTCAAATGGGAGGTCCCAATCGGGTGGTTGGATGATAGGGGCAGAAGTCAATAATGATTTTAGCTTCTCAAAAGCTGCACCACACGCTTCATCAAATACAAAGGCAGTATCTTTAGCAAGTAGGTTCGACAGAGGTAAGGCAATCTTGCTAAAATCTTTGATGAAACGACGATAAAATCCAGCATGGCCAAGGAAAGATCTAACATCTGTTACATTCTTAGGTGGTCTTAATTTGGAAATTAGTTCAACCTTGGCTTTATCAACTTCTATTCCCTTAGAGGACACCACATGTCCTAACACTATTCCAGATTTAACCATAAAATGACACTTTTCCCAATTAAGGACTAAGTTCTTTTCTTTACAACGTTCTAGAACTAGTGTAAGGTGGTGCAAGCATTCATTGAATGAGGATCCAAAAACCGAAAAATCATCCATAAAGACCTCGAGAAATCGCTCAACCATGTCCGAAAAGATACTTAGCATGCAACGTTGGAATGTTGCGGGTGCATTACACAACCCAAAAGGAATACGCCTGTAAGCAAAAGTACCAAATGGACATGTGAAGGTTGTTTTCTCCTGGTCCTTCGGTGCTATAGGGATTTGGTTATAACAGTATCCATCTAGGAAATAATAATGGTCGTGGCCGCTAATCTTTCTAACATCTGGTCGATGAATGGTAGAGGAAAGTGGTATTTCCTAGTTCTTTGAGTTCACCTTATGGTAGTCTATACAAACTCTCCACCCTAGTAGTAACACGGGTAGGGATCGATTCATTATTCTCATTCGCAACTACTAAAGAATCCTAGACTTCTTTGGGAAAACCCGGACATGATCGACCCATTTACTATCGGATATGTGGTATATGATACCCGCATCTAATAACTTAAGCACCTCAAGACGGACAACTTCCTTCATATTAGGATTCAAACGTCTCTCGCATTTCTCTTGAGGTTTTGGCACCTTCTTCTAGGTAGATGTGGTGCATACAATCAGCAGGACTAATTCCTTTCAAATCGCTATAGTCCACCCTATTGCAGTCTTGTGCTTACGGAGAACACTAACTAGTCTACTTTCCGATCGGGCTCTAAGTCAGAAGTAATTATGGTAGGAAGAGTATTCTCACTACCAAGAAATACATATTTGGTGTATTCGATAGCGGCTTTAATTCAAGGGTGGGTGCTTTAACCGATAATGGGAGGGGTTTATCTATGGTTGGCGGAAGAGGTTAAGTTTACGCTGCTATTTTCCATAATTCATTGCTGGCGCGGAATCTAACAACGCATTAACTTCTTTAAAATGACTATCCTCATCATAGTAGGCTCCAAAGTGGGCCAAGCACGCCTCTAAAGGATCACTAACACTATTTGTGGTAAAAATATTCTCAACTAGAGAGTCAGTCATGCATATAGACTCATAGTGTTCGGTGGTCCGTGGGGCTTGTAACGCCTTTAAAACGTTCACGAGATTTTCGATTCCCAAAGGAAATTTCTACTAGGCCAGTTTGACAATGTATGACTGCATTTGCAGTGGCTAGAAACGGACGACCTAGGATGATTGGGATATTGATATCTTGACTAGAGACAGGTGGGTGTCCAAAATCACAAAGTCAACTGGATAGATAAAGTTTTCTACCTGAACCAAAACGTCCTCAATAATTCCACGTGGGATTTTGACTGACCTATTGGCTAACTGTAGTGTTATCCTAGTTGGTTTCATCTTACCTAGCCCAAGTTGTTCATATACCAAGAACGGTAAAATATTCACACTAGCCCAAAGATCTAATAGAGCATTGTTTATCGTTTGGGTACCTATGACACATGTGACAGTAGGACAACCAGGATCTTTAAATTTGACTGGGTACTTTTGTGAGATTATGGAACTAACTTGTTGGGTTAAGAATGCCTTTTTATGGACACTCGCATCTCTCTTGACAGTGCAAATTTCTTTTAGGAACTTGGCCATAGCCGGTACATGTTTTATTGCATATAATAAGGGCAGGTTGACCTTAACTTGCTTAAAGATGTCTAGGATTTCAGCATACGTACTAGGCTTTTTCTTAGCGAGTCTTTGAGGAAACGGTGCGGGTGGTATATACATTCTTTCAGGGATATCTTCCTCACTTGGACTCTTAGCACACTCAGGCCCATTAGGGTCTTTAGACGAAGTTTGGTCAACCTCGGTCTCTTCAGCTGGACTATTATCCTTAGGTGATTCTACCGAGTTTTCTAGAGTTTTACCACTCCTAAGGGTGATAACTGCTTTGACATGTTCATTGTGTTTAGAACCACCCGACCCATTAACCTGGTTCAATCCTTTCGGATTTGGAGTTGTTTGGCTAGGAAATTTTCCATTCTCCCTATCATTTAACCGGTTCGAAAGTTGACTTATTTGAGTCTCTAGGTTGGCAATAGCCCGGTCACTGCTTTGTTGATTACGCTGACTCGTCAGGACAAAGTCGTCAAGCTTTTGACTTAAATGGTTGATATTTTGGGTAGTATCGGCATGGTTTATCACACTACGGTCAATAAAAAGCTTTAGACTTTCCTCTAGAGATGACACCTTTTTATCAACTAGGTTCGGTTCTTGAGCTTGGTTTCTAGAAAAACCTGGTGGTGGGTTGCTAGATGGGCTTCCTTGATGGTTACCTTTAGACCACGAAAAATTAGGGTTATGTCTCCAACCAGGGTTATAGGTATTAGAGTATGGGTCAAACTTGGGTCGACCCTCATATTTAGAGTTCATACCACCGTGTAGGACACTAACCTGGTCTCGGGTAGTTTCAGTTGGGTAAAACAAGGGACAGTTGGGTCCTATATGACTTTGATCACCACAAATGGTACATGGGTATGTTCTAGGCTCACTATTACAGCTCATAGTCTGGTTTGACCCTTGGTTCATCTCTAAGGCCTCTAAACGCCTAAGGATATCTGACCCATTATCGACTCTATTGACCCTATGGATAGGATTCCTAGTTATTTCGGGCTCCCTCATTGAAGCCCATTGACGAGTCTTTTCAGCTAACTCGACCAACTCGTCAAAACATTCATCTGGGTCTTGATGGGTAAATTCTCCACCACTCATTGTTTCTACCTGCATTCGGGTTTCACTATCAAGGCCCTCATATAATATTTGGGCCATGTGGGCTTTATCAAAGCCGTGATGTGGGCATTGGTATAACAATTCATTAAACCTTTCTACATAATTGTGTAGGTGTTTACTTAATTTCTGCTTAAAGATTTGGATAGACTGTCGAACAACAGCAGTCTTATGGTGTGGGTATAATTTCTTAATGAAAACCTCTACAAGTCCATCCCTGTAGTGATTGTTTTGGAAGGAATGATATGATACCACTCACCGGCTCTCTCCTCTAGGGAAAAGGGAAACAAATGCAACCTAACATCATCTTTGCTGACATTCGGATAACTCATGGTGTCACAAATCATCTCAAAGTCACGGATATGGGTATATGGGTTTTCATTCTCTATTCCCTAAACTTACGCTTTGCATGCCAAATGTCCCAGGTTTAATATCAAACTTAACAGTAGTGGCCGGTAAAACAACCCCTGGTTCACGTATTACTCTAGATGGGTTCAAACGGTCCCTAAGAGTTTTGGTTGGCGGGACTTCACCCCCATCATTTTCATTAGCCATCTTGGCAAAAATCGAAGTATCACCTATATTTGTGTAGCGGGTTGGTATCAAATTAAAAAGGTTGTTTTCCTCAAGTCTATCTCCTATTCGTTTCCAACGTCGCATACACAAGCAAGAGTACTAGTAAAGCAGGAAAATCGTGCACATGCAAATGCAGGGTTTACTAAATTAGGTAAGCTTGGGCTACCTCAGCAGAATATACCCTAAGGTACAAGGCTGAGGCTTGTGGAATTTCGGCTGGTAACTCCCAAATGGCCCAAGCACGGGTTCAGCGTACTTTTCCACAGGTTTCCTAAATTCGGTAATCTGACGATGCAATTGGTGTGTGCAACGTGTAATTTTTTTGAAATTTTTTTTATAATAATAAAAAAAAAGAAACAAATATCCACAAAAAGGAAATAAAACCTAAAAAAAAAAATTTGGGTTTTGTTACTTACCTTTTTTGGTAGGCAATTCCACAATAAATATAGAATATTACCTGCACAATAAAAACAAGAAAAATACCCAAGTAAAATCAAAGAAATTAAATTAAATTAAACAAAAACTGAACTAAAAAAAAAATTAAAAATCTAAAACCTAACCTAAAGGCAAGTCCGCGTCGGCGGCGCCAAAAAACTGATGTAGTTTTTACAGTGGTAAGAAAAGATTCGTTGCTCGGACTCTTTTAAAGATTTGATTTCAGATTAATAAAGAAAAATATTACGACAAACTATTAAAATTTGATTTTTGTTACCAAGGAGAGATGATTCTAGGGCTTTGGATTTCACTACTTCTAATGATGGTAAACTCAATAATTAAAACTTTGACATAATACTCCGACTTTACTCAAAACAGTTTCGAACCCAATCTCATGCTTTGGAAAATATAACGTTACAAGCTCTTTTTTTTCTTATGAATCTAGTCAATATTCTAAGGCCTAATCCTCCTTCGCTTATAAAAGAACGGTAGAAACTACCCAAAATAATTATTACGAAGCAAGTAAACAAGAGAGAATTTTTTTTAGACAAATTAAAACACAATTTTGGAGTAAATATGCCAAAGAAATTTAATTACTAAATATTAACCATCAAAAATAGTTTCCTCCAAAACCCTAGAAAAGAAATTTAGCTACTCATAGAACGAAAATTGAAGAAAATTTCATTAATCATTGAATTGATAAAAATATAAATAAGCTTACAATGATTTCCAGTCACTAAAGGAGTTTAGCACTGATTTGAACTTGACTTAGCAATAAACGACCGTCTTTGATGGTCTTTGTTTTTATCGCTTGAAGAACGATAGAGGGTTAACTCTGTCGTTGTATTTAAGACCGTTTCTGCGACTGCTTTTGGTGGTTCAATGTTCTTGGTGTTCTTGAGTTTGCAGCAGGAGGTGAACGTCTCTGTATCCTCTCCGGTACTCTCCAAACCCTTTTTATACCCCAAAAGCTCCCATATTCACGATCAAAATCTTCCCAAGAATAAATAATCTTCTCTGCCAAGTCTCGTATAATATCTCCTTCAAATCTTCTTATGCGTGTCTGATTAGTTCTAGACACTCCAAACTTGGTAATACAAATCCTACGAGGGATATCTTCTCGCATAGCTTACGATTCTTCCAAATATAACACAAGTACAATCCCGATAATAGTTGCACCTCCCTGTTTTAATCAAACTCGAAAATATTTCCTTTTTCACGTTGAAAAGATTGTTAACCCATGCCTGTTTACTCCATTCAAGTCCAGCCCAACAAAGATTTGGGTTTGAACTCATTCAGTGACGTCCTAAATTCGAATCCAAACTCTGCATTGCTGCACACATTTTCCCTCCAAATTCTATATTTGAAATATAGAAGATGATGCCCCTTAACCACTGGTGGGGTGCGAATAGTAGATGCTCCGTAAATGGGTTACCCCTTAGTAATTGAGGTACCCCTTATCCAAAATGGGGGTCCGTATAGTAATTTTCTCCCACGAGCGCAAAAACCACTTTTCAAGCCAATTTCGCCGCAAAAGCTTATTTCTCCAAAAACACCTACAAAGACATAAAATACCAAAATAAGCGCAAAATTGAGTACTAACATTACAGAGAATTGAGACTAAAATAGACACATAAATGCGTCCATCAACTGGCGGAGCTATTTGTTTGGTGTAGGATGGACAGTTTGGCAGTGGTCGGACTAGCGAGATAGCAAGGGTTTGTTGTGTTCAATCTTGAAGCAGTGTTGTTGGATTCAAGGTCTAGATAGTTCTAATGTATTTGAAAGAATCAAGTATAGCTACAAGGGAGGTTAGAGTTGAGATGATTGCAATCGACAGTGGAGAATGGTCTATATCTCATGCTGGTGTTAGTTGGCTATTGTGGCATCGATATAGAGAAGATAGAATTTGCCAAGTCTGGGAAGTGGCCAAGGTTCGACGGACAGATGATGGAGTTGGGATTTGGACGGATGGAAAAATACAAAGGATAGACTAAGGTAATAGATGGAATTGGAATATGGGTTTTGGACTGGGCCTTCGGCAGCAATTCTCTAGGTCTTGTATTTCTTGGAAGCAACTACTGTATTTATTGGAAGAGAGAACCGTCAACAGAGAGGGGGGGAGGTCGAAACCGGCTACAGATCCGCAGCTACAAAGTGGATAAAAGAACAAAGGGAGGCGCGGCTACGGTTTGAAGTTTCGTCGTTTCGATTCCGATTTGATTTGTTTGTGATTCTCTTAATATGTTTATGTCTTTTGAGAAAGCCATGTCTTGCTAGATTATTGTAACTAAGGTTTATGGATTGAAACCACTTGGGGTATTAGGCTACTTTGATTTGGTTATATAGCAATATACCGTTATGATTTGAATAAATTAATTCTTGAATATTGTTTATTGATTGATTGAAATTTAGTTGTTGCTTCACCGGTTTTAAAAACCTATGTGCTTAATGAATTAGTTTTACAAATATGTGTGTCTGATTATTTGATGATCCATTATTTGTTAAAAACTTTGATGAGTTATGCTTAGAAAAGCCATATAGAATTTGTTAACCTATATTTAGTTTCGCATAACTTTCTCGCTGATGCAATTTGATGGTTCATGCTAGGATTTAGTCTTTTGATGTGCCATGCTTAAGGTATACCAGTGATATTTGCGACTCTAATAAATATAATAGGTGATGTCAATAGAAGGAACAATAAACACATATTCATAATTATGTTTCATTTAAGTGTTTGCAAGGAAATAGTGGTGGATACCAATAAAACCCTGGTTACCGATTCTTCTATTGAATTCATTTTATTAGTTTAATTTTATTATTTCGTGTTTCAATTCTAAAAATACAAAAAAATATTTCCTAGTTATTTTATTTAGAGATATTGATTACAGTATTTCCACCGCTCCCTGTGGAACGACCCGTACTTGCCTCTGTCTACTAGTTAGACACCGTGCGATTGCGGTTATTATAATATAGGCAATCCCGAAAGCTTATCAAGACAAACTTAACATCTTTTGCAAGAAAATTGCAAAGAGGTTTAGAAATCAAGCTAAAATCCTTAATGAATCGAAGATAAAAACCCGCATGCCCTAAGAATGACCTAATATCTCTTACGGTTTTTGGGACCTGTAAAGTCTTAATAAGGTCAACTTTGGCTTTATCTACCTCTATACCCTTAGAAGATACGATATGCCCTAAAACGATTCCTGAACGAACCATGAAGTGACATTTCTCCCAATTAAGCACTAAATTCTTTTCCTTACACCTAGTCAACACTAGTGACAAATGATGCAAGCACTCATCGAAAGACGAACCAAACACTGAAAAATCATCCATAAAGACTTATAAGAACCGTTCTACCATGTCAGAAAATATGCTCATCATACAACGCTGAAAATTCGCAGGGGCATTACATAGCCTGAAAGGCATGTGTCTATACGCAAAGGTACCAAAGGGACAGGTAAAAGTGGTTTTCTCCTGGCCTTCTGGGGCAATAACAATCTGATTATATCCAGAGTAGCCATCTAAAAAGCAGTAATGACTATGTCCAGCTAATCTCTCTAGCATCTGGTCGATGAAGGGAAGAGGAAAGTGTTCCTTCCTAGTGACCTTGTTCAATTTCCCATAGTTAATACAAACACGCCAACCCGTGGTCACTCGGATTGGGATTAATTCATTGTTATCATTCTGGACTACAATAATACCGTTTCTTGGGAACAACCTGATCGGGGCTGACCCAGTTACTATCTGAAATAGGGTAGATAATACATGTATCTAACAACTTAAGAACCTCGATTCGAACTACTTCTTTCATATCAGGGTTTAGTCGACGTTGTATCTCCCTAGAAGGTTTGGTGTCTTCCTCTAAATAAATCTAATGCATACAAACAGTAGGACTTATATCATTAATGTCTGCTATGGTCCACCCTAAATCTTCCTTGTTGTTTTGAAGGACGGTTACTAGCCTACTTTCTTGATCACTATTGTGACGTTCCAAATTCTAAACCTGCTTAGCTGATAGGATTACAACCTTATTGAAACATCAAACCTAGTTTACCGATTTTAAGAATCATAACTACACAAAATGCTGATGACAAACCCAAACTCTGTGATATTATACAAAGGACAAATCTCTCAGGTGATATGAATATATTAATGTGTTGTTTTACAGAAAAAGAAATAAAGAATACAAATGTATAAAAGATTCACAATATCTCTAATATCGCTAACATCTTTAGGCTACGAAAACGGATATCTTCACCCGCACCATTTCTTCTGGTTACTGAAACTGATGTGGAAACGAGCGAGCACATCATCCCAAAGGGGTGCCCAATGGAAACAAATAACTTTCAAATAATCACTAATATGCTTCACAGTTTTAAAGAATGGTAACTAAACATTTCATCGTGCATAACATGCATAAGAGTGATTTCCTCGTATACCTCGATATAATATTTCCTCATCCTGGATCTTAACGGCATAAATTAGGTTATAAAATAAAAAGTAATATTATTTCGCTTGACGCGCTAGATAGCTATTATATGCACTTCCCGTGCTATGTATTGCCTCGTATGGGCTATAAGACTTAGCAAGGAGCTGTGGGGAGACCACAGACACTCCTCACGGGGAATCACACAAACACACATCAAATTATTCACTCCGCAAACAACAATCATCGTTATATATATATATATATATATATATATATATATATATATATATATATATATATATATATTATTCATGAAAGAATGTTATTCTAGTTCCACTTCCTCAGATATTGCGTACCATAATAACAATATCTGTAAAAGACCACCACCGGATGAATCCACAAAAGTGAAGCAAGAACAACTAAAATATGTCACTCAGACCTCGCCAAACTCATTGGAGAAAGCGAAAGAAGAATAACTCCGGACTCTAATAATAGCCCATCCACACGAGTGCCCATACAAACCATGATTCAAGAATCTACCATCATAAGTCCCGAAGGTTTTTACAATCAAGCATAATATGCAAACGAACGGATTCTCACAAGAAATTGTAAAAGGTAGTATTCCCCTATATAACGATATTGCCTCATCTGGGCTACAATAAGCATAAAAATAGATATAACATTTGGAGAATCCACTCAATGCATATTACACAACATACCCAATCATTGACACACAAATATGCTCATAAGAAGTAATGGCACATCATGCTCGCATATGAAAAGGAACTTAATGATTACCAAAAGGTTACAGTGTTCCCACCTGAGTTGATGACAAGCCTCGCCTACCTCAAGATCCTCCATCCACTGGTTTATCCTTTGAATCGATCGTTGTTAATAAAGACTGACTGTTCATCATACAAGCACTCTAATAAATTAGTCATGAGGCTTATACAAGGTTCATAACATAATTTCATACAAGTCTCTAGTTCTAGATTAAGTGAATTATCTAATGGTTATAGTTTTATTAATGGTTCCAAAACCTAGTGTTAAGTGTTCTTGGCATAAAACAATATCTACTTATCCTAGTGGGGTCAAATTGGGTGTCATCCGAAAGCCCTCGGAAAACCCTACAATTTTGCAGAAGGAATCGAAAGCTAATTTGGACCATAAAAGGTCCAAAAACTCAGAATAAGGTTTCTGGCCCTAATCCCAAGTACATGTGCCTGATCCGGCACGGCCCACTAGTCCGGCAGCTACCCATCTGATGATCCATCGGGTCAAACCACGACCTGATCCGTTTACCCGGTTCATGACCCGAATGGCCTGACTGGCTAACTAGCTCTGACTCGGAGTGAGTCAGAAACTGACTCGGTCATCTTCCTCGCCAACAACTAAAAATATTCCAAGTGTTGATCACCAGAACAGTTCGTGTGGTCTACTTTTATGGTTTCTACTTTACTCAATATAAGTCCAAAAGGGTGACTTATTAGTTTTGTAGAATCACCAGACAATTATCTAAAACGTTTGCCTACTGAATATTTTCCCGATCTCACTCTAAGATATCTAATAGTACCCCATCTTATTCACACTCGTGACTGAATACACATGGGTTATGCTGCGACGACTAGTTTTCCGGCATCTATATCTCACTCGTTACTCATCCAAACGGAACAACCTTTATATTTTCGGAATCCTTATCCGGTTTACAACAACTTCATATTATAGAGCTAAGTTCAATTATGTCTCTAAAGTACATAATTAAGTCCATACATCTAGGCCAGTAAAACATACATAAAATCATGATTTTCATGCATGAAGAACTTGATTGTTGTCAAACTATATTCTATATTTAAGAAGTACCCAAAAATTATAAACATACTAGGATCAGTTTAACGGGTTTACCTTGATTATATTGCAAGCTTTCACTCATTAACCACCATCATCAATTTATGATTATCAAGATCACCATCATCATTAATTATGTTCAATACTCTCCATCACTATCTACTTAACTCTCTTAATTCCTCCTCTTGCTAATATTACTAATACCACTCACTCTATACAAAACCTTTGTAGTCCTAAAGCTCAACTTCATCGTAATGAATAAAACATCAAAACTCACACACACAATCACCATTAATACTCCCTTCTTCAAGTTCTTATTTTCTGCCTCTCTTTCTCTAATAATTATCCATACAATCATTCAAACTCTCTCACTCACTAGCTCTCTGTCCATCTATCCTTTTCTTCTTTTATCTGACACCCAGATCCTTCTTAAGATTAATAGAAGATAACTTCAAGCAAAAAATATCGGCTTTAATTAATAGAACCTAATTAGCTATTAATTAATCTAATATAAACCAAATCATCATTAATTAAGGTTAGATCCAACTTTACTATTACCATCCCACTAAAGTTACTAAGGGATGTCCAATTACTAACCAAAGGTCTGGTCGGCCAAGTCATGTCAGGCCATAGCAACGGTCAACGACGGAGTCAACGTCGATTGACTTTGTCAAACTTTGGCATCCAAGCATCCGAGTACGATATCTTCTTCATCTGGTATCCGATTTGCGCGTTCTCGTAGTCCGTTTCGCATAACTTTTTGAGATCTATCTAATGGGGTTTATTTCATTTTCAAATTATTAATTGATTAATTTTAATTGACTGTAGCAGCTGAGCATGAAGACGAGAGAGTTGGCTGTGTTTTAATGAGATGATGAATTCAGAGAACGGCTGGGCAAACGGAGATGAAAAAGCTGATGTTGTGGTCGATAAAGAAGATTGTTGTTGGCTGATTTAAATCGGTGAAATTGAGAAATGGAACTGCATAGAAGTTAGTCGAACTAGTTGGGTATGTTAGATGAACTAGCTAGTATACAGTGAGATGGAGTTGGTCGATAGGAGTAGACCTGTTGATGCTAAACACAGACGAAAATGGAGATGGAACCAGGCTGATAGATGGAGTTGTTGTTGTTCGCAGCGAGATGAATCGCTTGTTGGCCGAATCGAATTGATGCTCGAGTGGAGTTGGTAATCACCGGGCCGTGGTGTTGCTTGGGTCGAGCCGGCAAAGTGATGGTTTATAGTCTCATACCGTTGTTGGTCTTGGTAGTATACGGATTTAAAGGCATAAACGAGGCGAGTTTCGCATGCAATCACGTGAGCTATTTTTTGGTGTAGGATGGACAGTTTGGCAGTGGTCGGACTAGCGAGATAGCAAGGGTTTGTTGTGTTCAATCTTGAAGCAGTGTTGTTGGATTCAAGGTCTAGATAGTTCTAATGGCTGAAAGAATCGAAGTATAGCTACAAGGGAGGTTAGAGTTGAGATGATTGCAATCGACAGTGGAGAATGGTCTATATCTAATGCTGGTGTTAGTTGGCTATTGTGGCATCGATATATAGAAGATGGAATTGGCCAAGTATGGGAAGTGGCTAAGGTTCGACGGACAGATGATGGAGTTGGGATTTGGACGGATGGAAAAATGTAAAGGATAGACTTAGGTAATGGATGGAATTGGAATATGGGTTTTGGTGGGCCTTGGCAACAATTCTCTAGGTCTTGTATTTCTTGGCAAAGAACTCATCGTATTTATTGGAAGAGAGAACCGTCAACGAGAGGGGGAGGTCGACACCGGCCACAGATCCGCAGCCTACAGAGTGGATAAAAGAACAAAGGGAGGCGCTGACTCACGGTTTGAAGTTTCGCTCGTTTCGATTCGATTTGATTTGTTTGTGATTCTCTTAATATGTTTATGTCTTTTGAGAAAGCCATGTCTTGCTAGATTATTGTAACTAGGGTTTCTGGATTGAAACCACTTGGGGTATTAGGCTACTTTGATTTGGTTATATAGCAATATACCGTTATGATTTGAATAAATTAATTCTTGAATATTGTTTATTGATTGATTAAAAATTAGTTGTTGCTTCACCGGTTTTAAAAACCTATGTGCTTAATGAATTAGTTTTACAAATATATGTGTCTGATTATTTGATGATCCATGATTTGTTAAAAACTTTGATGGGTTATGCTTAGAAAAGCCATATAGAATTTGTTAACCTATATTTAGTTTCGCATAACTTTCTCGCTGATGCAATTTGATGGTTCATGCTAGGATTTAGTCTTTTGATGTGCCATGCTTAAGGTATACCAGTGATATTTGCGACTCTAATACATATAATAGGTGATGTCAATAGAACGAACAATAAACACATATTCATAATTATGTTTCATTCAAGTGTTTGCAAGGAAATAGTGGTGGATACCAATAACCCTGGTTACCGATTCTTCTATTGAATTCATTTTATTAGTTTAATTTTATTATTTTGTGTTTCAATTCTAAAAATACAAAAAATATTTCCTAGTTATTTTATTTAGAGATATTGATTACAGTATTTCCACCGCTCCCTGTGGAACGACCCGTACTTGCCTCTGTCTACTGGTTAGACACCGTGCGATTGCGGTTATTATATTATAGGAAATCCCGAAAGCTTATCAAGACAAACTTAACATCTTTTGCAAGCAAATTGCAAAGAGGTTTAGAAATCAAGCTAAAATCCTTAATGAATCGACGATAAAAACCCGCATGCCCTAAGAATGACCTAATATCTCTTACGGTTTTTGGGACCTGTAAAGTCTTAATAAGGTCAACTTTGGCTTTATCTACCTCTATACCCTTAGAAGATACGATATGCCCTAAAACAATTCTTGAACGAACCATGAAGTGACATTTTTCTCAATTAAGCACTAAATTCTTTTCCTTACACCTAGTCAACACTAGTGACAAATGATGCAAGCACTCATCGAAAGACGAACCAAACACTGAAAAATCATCCATAAAGACCTATAAGAACCGTTCTACCATGTCAGAAAATATGCTCATCATACAACGCTGAAAATTTGCAGGGGCATTACATAGCCCGAAAGGCATGTGTCTATACGCAAAGGTACCAAAGGGACAGGTAAAAGTGGTTTTCTCCTGGCCTTCTGGGGCAATAACAATCTGATTACTTGTTAATTGAGTGGAAAAATATTCACTAATTTGTTGTGGTTACGACGTGCATCAAATTTTGGCGCCGCTGTCGGGGAGCAGTGGGCGATATTAGTTGTTTTTATTTTTCTTTTTGCTTTCTTTTTGCTTTGTTAGATTCTATACCGTATCTAACATAGTTTTCGAGAATCTTGTTTCAGGTGCTATATCTTTGGTGAATGCTTAAAGAGGGCAGACCGAGTCCAATACGTCTTCGATCCGGCACTCAACTAAAGGATTTCATTTGAGCGGTTAACACTCCGCTTCCTCCTTCTTCATCAAGTGAGTTCGCAGATTCGGACATAGAAGAAGAAGCAATGGCTGATCGTACACTCAAGGACCTAGCTTCTCACAAGATCGATACACAACAATGGTGTATCTAAACTAACTCAACCTTCGAGATCAAGCCGGGGTTGATTAGAGAGTTACCAAAGTTTCATGGCATGGTGAATGAAGATCCAAAAAAACATCTTATGGACTTCTATACCACAGTCATGGCCATGCTTCCATCGGAGACTAATGAGGATGGAGCAATGTTGAAAGCTTTCCCGTTCTCTTTGGCAGGCAATGCTAAGGAATGGCTGTATTATTTGCCTTCCGGAAGTATCACAACATGGAATGGGATGAAGAAACTTTTTTTCGAGAGATATTTTCCCGCATCAAAAGCTACTCAAATTCGCAAGGAGATTTGTGGGTTGAAGCAACATGTGGGAGAATCGATGTATGAATATTGGGAGCGATACAAGAGATTGGTGGCAAGCTGTCCACATCATCAATTCAGTGACGTTATGATACTCCAATACTTCTACGAAGCTCTCCAACCAAGTGATAGATCTCTTCTTGACGCCGCGGGTGGTGGTGCACTAGTGAACAAGACGGTGACCCAAGCTACCGAGTTGATTGAAAGTATGGCTGCAAACTCGCAACAATTCTACACAAGAGATGAACCAATGGTTAGGCGAGTACATGAAGTTAGTGATTCATCATCACATCTTGATCAAAGGATGGGTAACATGGAGATAATGATTCAAAGGATGGCTGCGGTAATTATTCCGGATGATGAAACCGAACAAGTAAATGCTTTATATCCAAATCAAAGGCCAAGGTACGATCCATACTCCAATACCTATAATCCCAGTTGGAAGGATCATCCTAACTTTAGTTATGCAAACAAGAAAGCGGCGGCTCCTAATCCATATGCGCAACAAAGTGGTTTCCAACAATCACGCTTCCAACCTCAATCACAATTCCAACCACAACAAGTCAATGAGCGTGATTCTTCGAATGATGACAAGCTCACTGCGTTAATGCAAGGCATGCAAGGTCTTACTTCTATGTTACAACAAAGCCAACAAAAGAATGAATCGACCATCAAGGATTTACAAACTCAAATGGGACAATTGGCGACCGATGTGAACTTATTGAAATCTCAAGCATCCACAAAGCTTCCTTCACAACCATTTGTGAACCCAAGAGAGAATGTTAATGCGGTTACTTTAAGAAGTGGAAGATAAGTGGAGAGTCCAAGTCATCATGAAGAAGCTAGTGAAGAGGTAGTCAAAGACAAGGAGGAAGCCGAACCAAAGGAGAATTCAACACCAACCAACCAATCCAAGGAACCGGTTCCTACTTTCACTACTCCACCTCCTTTTCCTAGTCGTTTTGCTAAATCCAAGAAAGAAGCTCAAGACAAGGCACTCACGAATATCTTCAAAAAGATTGAAATCAACATCCCATTCATCGAGTCCATCAAGACAATGCCAAGGTATGCGAAGTTCATGAAGGAATTATGCACAAAGAAGGATAGGTTGCTTGATAATGAAATTACTAAAGTTGGCGAGAGTGCGTCGGCTATGCTATTGAAGAAGATGCCTATAAAGTGCATGGATCCCGGTGGTTTCACGGTGCCAATTACTATTGGTACTAAAAGGTTTGAACATGCTTTACTTGACTTGGGAGCTTCCATTAGTGTCATGTCGGACAAAATATATGACTCCTTGAATCTTGGACCTTTGAAAGAGACAAGAGTTATTATCCAATTAGCAAACAAGTCTAACATATATCCTAAGGGACTTGTAGAAGACGTGCTAGTGCAAGTGAATGAGCTAATTTTTACGGTTGATTTCTTCGTGGTGGATATGGACAACAATGAGAATCGATCATCTACTTCTTTGCTTCTTGGGAGGCCATTTATGAAGACCGCAAAGACGAAGATTGATGTTGATAAGGGTACACTCACTATGGAATTCGACAAGAAGATAATACACTTTAACATATTTGAAGCCATGTGCTACCCAAGTGATGTGCATTCCGTTTACTCCATTGATGTGGTTGATTCATTAGCGCAACAAATGGTGGAATTGAGTAAAGAGGATGAACTTGATGTGGTGTTGCAAAAGAGCATTGAATTGGACATCCACGGCTTGTCTAACTTGGATGTTGAAATCTCCAAGGAATTGGTGGAGATGTGTGGTGCCTTGGCGACATTGCAAGAAGCTAAAAAGGGTAATGTTTCATATATTTCTTTACCCATGAATGATGAATTACTTGTACCATCTATTGTGAAGGCGCCTAAGCTAGAATTGAAGCCACTTCCGGACCATTTGAAGTAAGCTTTCTTGGGAGATGGAGATGAGCTTCCGGTGATTATTGCAAGGAACCTCACACCGGTACAAGAAGACCGTTTGCTTAGAGTCTTGAAAGAGCACAAAACGGTTATTGGGTGGACAATTGCGGAAATCAAAGGCATTAGTCCATCCATGTGCATGCATAGGATTCTAATGGAAGAGAACATGAAGCCGGTATGTGATGCTCAACGTAGGCTTAATCCTCCTATGATGGAGGTTGTGAAGAAACAGATACTCAAATTGCTAAGTGTGGGGGTAATCTACCCAATTTCCGATAGCAAGTGGGTTAATCCGGTACAAGTGGTACCAAAGAAGTCCGGAGTCACGGTTGTTAGAAATCAAGACGATGAACTTGTTCCTACAAGAGTTCAAACCGGTTAGAGAGTGTGCATTGACTATAGAAAGCTTAATTCCGCAACCCGAAAGGATCACTTTCCTTTACCTTTCATTGATCAAATGTTGGAGCGGTTAGCGGGGCATTCTCATTATTGTTTCTTGGATGGTTATTCGGGATACAATCAAATTGTTATTGCACCGGAGGACCAAGAGAAGACCACTTTCACTTGTCCGTTTGGAACATTTGCGTATAGACGGATGCCATTTGGCCTTTGCAATGCACTGGCTACTTTCCAAAGATGCATGGTAAGTATATTCTCGGATTATGTGGAGCGCATCATTGAGGTATTTATGGATGACTTTAGTGTTTATGGTAATTCTTTTGATAGTTTTTTACATAACCTTGAACTAGTTCTTAAACGATGCATAGACACAAACCTTGTCCTCAATTGGGAGAAATGTCACTTTATGGTAACCCATGGCATAGTACTTGGTCACATTGTGTCCTCTCGAGGGCTCGAAGTGGACAAGTCAAAGATAGATTTAATAAGAAACTTACAATATCCCACTTCGGTGAGGAAAATCCGTTCTTTTCCTGGCCATGCAGGTTTCTATAGGCGGTTTATCAAGGATTTCTCCAAAATCTCCATGCCGATGTGCACGTTATTACAAAAGGAGGTACCTTTTGACTTCAACAAGGAATGCAAGGATGCCTTTGACAAATTGAAGGCAATGTTGACAAGTGCGCCAATTATCAAGTCACCGGATTGGAGTCTTCCATTTTAATTAATGTGTGATGCTAGTGATTATGCGGTTGGAGCCGTTTTGGGTCAAAGAGTGGACAAGTTGTCCCATGTTATCTATTATGCATCTAGGACCCTTAATGATGCACAAATAAACTATTCTACCACGGAGAAGGAGTTATTGGCTATAGTTTTTGCATTGGAAAAATTTCGATCATACTTGGTGGGCACAAAGGTTATTGTGTATTCCGATCATGCCGCACTTCGACATTTAATAAAGAAGAAAGAAGCTAAGCCAAGACTAATCCGGTGGATCCTATTACTACAAGAGTTCGACATAGAAATTCGAGATAAGAAAGGTATGGAGAATACCGTTGCGGATCATCTTAGTAGACTTGTTATGTCTCAATAAGAACTTCCATTACATGACCGCTTTCCGAACGAGCAACTTTTCTCCTTGGAAGAATCAACACCTTGGTACGCGGATATAGTGAATTACTTGGTGACAAGAAAGGTACCTAGTACAATGTCTAACTTCCAAAAGATGAAACTTAAGAAGGTAGCCAAGCAATATGTGTGGGATGAACCATACTTGTGGAAATATGGCGTTGATCAAATAATACGAAGGTGCGTACCTAACTCCGAATTTCAATCCATTCTCTCATTTTTCCACACTTTTGCTTGTGGTGGCCATTTTGGTTCTAAACGTACCGCTCTCAAAGTTCTCGAGAGTGGACTTTATTGGCCCACCTTGTTTGAAGATTCATATGTTTTTTGTAAATCGTGTGATAGATGTCAACGAACGGGCAATCTAGGTGCTCGAAATCAAATGCCACTCACACCAATTCTCGCCGTTGAGATTTTTGATGTGTGGGGTATCGATTTTATAGGCCCTTTTGTCAATTCGAATGGAAACTTTTATATACTTTTTGCCATAGATTATGTTTCGAAATGGGTGGAAGCTAGAGCCACCAAAACTAATGACTCTCAAGTTATTTGTGATTTTGTAAGAGAAAACATATTCACAAGGCATGGTACACCAAGAGTGGTGATAAGCGATGGAGGCTCACATTTCAAGAAGGCTTTCCACGCTCTCCTCAAGAAGTACAACATAACACACAAAATTGGTACGCCTTACCATCCACAAACTAGTGGACAAGCGGAAATTTCAAATCATGAGATCAAGACCATTCTTGAGAAAACGGTGAATACAACAAGGAAAGATTGGAGCTTTAAGCTCAATGATGCACTTTGGGCGTATAGAACGGCGTATAAGACACCGATTGGTATGTCTCCATATCGGTTGGTTTATGGCAATGCTTGTCATCTTCCGGTTGAACTTGAACATAAGGCTTATTGGGCGATAAAGAAATTCAACAGAGAGTATGATGAAGCGGGGAAGCAAAGGAAGTTACAATTAAATGAGCTAGAGGAGATACGTAATGATGCTTACGAGAGTGCCCGTATTTACAAGGAAAAGACCAAGCTTTTTCATGACAAGATGATTTCTCGGAAAAGTTTTGTTGTGGGGCAAAAAGTTCTTTTATTTAATACTCGTTTACGTTTATTTCGGGTAAGCTTAAGTCCCGTTGGGTGGGACCATTTGTTGTTACTAATGTTTACGATCATGGTGCAGTTGAAATTGTTAGTGACAAAACAGGACAACCTTTGAAAGTCAACGGCCATAGGTTGAAGCCATATTATGAAAACTTTCCAACGGAGCATGTGGACGTGATTGGACTTCAAGATTTACTCCCTCTGGAGGAGTAATGTGAAGCAAGAGCTAGTCGGGCCGTCGACTTTAAAACAAGCGCTCAATGGGAGGAAACCCATAGGTTTTGTATTTCTTATCCTTTTGCTTTTTGTTATTTCTTTTTCTTGTTCCATATCATGTTAAAATTTCCCACCTTGACTTTACTAGGACGATTCAATTACATTGAGGACAGTGTAAGGTTTAAGTGTGGGGGAGTGGTTAAGCATTTTCTTTAAAAAAAAAATTTTGCATAAAACCTCCAACTTTTAGAGATTTTAGAGTCACTAGCATACTTCTAGGTATGTTTACATAGAGAATTCTAACGACATAACTGAACTTGGAAGTGTTAGGGAACTATGTTCGGATTTCTTGCTTGTTAGAGTGTTAAATAATGGATTTAATCATGCCGGTGATGCAAATTAGGAGCAGGGAGAAATGCATTATTAGAGTTGCTGATCAATCATTAGTGGAGACTACCCGTATTTATATCATGTGAGGCACCGACCAAATTTTCTTTGTAGCTGACTAAAAAAGCTTTCTTTTGAGTGTGTGTCACCGTACGTTAATTCCGGGTAGAATGGTGAGCTACCCAACTTCACACCAATTTTCAGCACTACTCTTTGATCTCTTGAGTGCTAATTTTGTCAATCATGAGGGTGACGTCTATAGATGAAAGCCTCCTTCTTGTAGTTCGATTTGCAGTTAGCACCATTCTCTCTCTCGACAACAACGGGCCATAGAAACACCATCATCATCAACAAGGAGCGACATCAAAATCTACAAGGAAAGTTGGAGAAGTTCAAGGTTTACAAGCAACGGAACGAGAAAAAGAACAAATTTCAAATTCAAGTAAAGCAACATACAATGAGCAGATTTTTACATATATGTTGAGCACTTACAATACAATGAGGTAATTTTATATCCAAGTATGAAGACTTATTTACGAGAGCAAAGAAAATTAAAAGGCGAGAATTGTTGAAGTTTATGATTTTGAGGCAATACAAGTTGTGAAGAATTAAGCGCCGTGGGGAAGGAAAATCTATAAGGAAGTTTTAAGCGACAAGGATTTAAGGTAAAAAGGTTACAAATTGTCAAGGAATTACGAAATTCAAGAGTTTATCATTAATAGTTGAAGCCGAAGCCGAAGACCAAGAAGATAAAGCGAGGAGCGGAAGACGTTTCTATTGGATGCCGTGAGAGTGGTGTTATCATAATTGGCGATCGGATGTGAAGGTGAGTAAGTATCTCATCCTCGATAATAGTGGTTGATTTCCTTTCTTAGAGATCGTCAGAAAAATGGTTTTTCAAAATGTTAAAAGATGTGAGTTTTTAAAAATATTTCGGAAGTTTTCCTTCCCACCATTCAACGTGTTGCAGATTTCTCTCTTCATTCCTACCTGCACACATGTGAGACCCATAAAAAAACCGTCTTTTTGAGTGCAATTATCATAAATCCTTTTTGGTGAGGCAGAAGTCGAGGCGAAATGCTTATTGATCGTTCTCAAACACGAGTTCTCTCATTATGGTGTGGTTATTTGTCACTCAACATTTCAGAATGAGAATATGTTCTTTAGTATTTCTAACTTCTTATTACTAGCATGCAGAAACTCTATGTCCTCATAGCTCTATGGATGCTTGGGACGCTGGAACGTTTTGAAGTTGTAAGTTTTATTTTGATTTGCTCGAGGACTAGCAAAGTCTAAGTGTGGGGGAATTTGATAGGTGTAGAATACACCGTATTTACTATATGTAGTTTATGCTTTCTTTGCTATTTTTCTTGTAAATTATGTACTTTACGCTTGTTTTGAGTTTTGTAGCTACTTTGAAGTCGTACGGAAGAAAAGAAGAAGAAATCACCCGATTTAAGCCAAGAAGACAGAATGGTCATTATTAATGCGAACACTATGTGGAGCCCAGTTAATGTTAAGGGGCAACTCTTTTGGAGGAGCACTATAGACAGACCAGCAGAGGTTAAGGGGGCTGGAAACTTTGGCTAGCCCTTATCAGAAGTGACCACCTAATATAGGCACCCATCTGGGGTGGCTCTTATGTTGGGCGTCTCGATCCCAAATCATTACACAACCCTAGAATCGAGAGATTTCTCTCAGTCTCATTCACTCGTTTTGTTTCCACCTGAAATTGAGAAAGAGGTAACAAAAGCAGCGGCTGCTGCTGTCATTGCAGAGATCGAGATGCAGAGAAATTGAAAAACTAAAAGTGAGAATTAAGACAAGAACAACTAGAATTGAGTAGTTGTTGCTAATGGGTCTTAAGCAGAATTCCAGATGGAGCGAAAGAAGATCCAGGGAAGAAGGTGGTGATAAATTAGGGTTCGTGCAATTGAAGAAGGAAGAACAACTATGACTGCTGCTACTAAATCAAAGAGATGGAATTAGAACTATAATTGATGAATCAGATGGGTTCGAAGATTTCAGGGATGAGATCTGGTGGTTGTCGCTGCTATAAAGGGTTAAATCGATAAACAGTGAATTACAGGAATTGGTTTTGAGAAATCAAAGAAGGAAATTGACAGGATTTGCTGTAATTGAGAAGAAATCAAATGGGTAGTGCTTTATCAATTATGAGGAGTACTGTGAGTATAAGAGAAGAAAAGGGGAACAAATCGAATTTGAACACAGCACAGATCGAGAACAAGGAGAAGAGAAATTGAACCAAGTATGGGATTGTGGCCAAGATTAGGTGGTTGTTGAATAGGGTTCTGTGGATGAATTAAATCGAGAGTTGCTATTAATGTGATGAACCTGATGCTGGAGAGGAGATAGGTCTTTGGTTATGACTCAAGTTCTGTAGTTGTGATGAAGAATCGAATGAGGAATTAAGCTCGTTCTTGAGATGTAATGATATGCAGGGAAAGAGGAAACAATGGGTTAGTGATGCTGATGATGCTGCAGGAATGAAAGTTGTTTGAAGCAGCAATTGTGTTGGTTGAATATTAGATGTATGTTAGGTTCTTAACAGGTATGAAGAAGAGAAATCGGCCTGAAATTGGCCATAGAAATGCTCTACAAACAGAGGAAGCTCTATCCGGATTTCTACTCCGGCGAGTTAACTCAGCCACCGATCCAGA
Source organism: Papaver armeniacum (assembly GCA_023531295.1). Taxonomy (NCBI): domain Eukaryota; kingdom Viridiplantae; phylum Streptophyta; class Magnoliopsida; order Ranunculales; family Papaveraceae; genus Papaver; species Papaver armeniacum. The sequence goes on from JAJJWW010008200.1 coordinate 520,345, forward strand.
TCTTTGACTCGGCTGAGTAAGATCCAGTAAGATCAGTAAGACTGACTGAGAAGCTGATTCAAGATGGATGACTCCTCCTCCCCTTGACTTTTTGACTAACTGTTGACCCTCTTGACCGTTAACTTGGACGGTATCAGATGGAATATTCCGTTAGCAGTGAAGATAAATTCAGGTGACCGGCAGGGAACTTGCTGCCCGGATTCCGGTGGTACTAGGATTTTTTCGGCTACCAAAATCACAGAATTTTGTGTGAGTTTTTCTCATGGGTGTGAAGACTTGGGTTTGGAATTGGATGGAGAATTTGGCTCGAATTTGGAAAGAGAAGATGGAAGATTTGAAGAAGACTTGGATTTGGAAGTTGAGCTACAAAGGGAAAGGGATTCTATTCCTTGTAATATTTTGAGAGCAAATTGAAGCCTATAAATAGAGAAGTTCTCTACTTTTCTATTCACACTTTTTTTACACACCTTTTACACACACAACACTTGTGTTTTTGTTTGCTTTTCAAAATTCTTCTTTTAATTTTTTGTGTGAACTTGAAAAAATTCTCCTTTTAATTATTTGTGTGAATTTCAAAAACATGAGTAGCTAATTTTCTTATTGATTGAGGATGAATTCCTAGTTCTTAACATGTTTTGAGTTTTTTTTTAAATCTACTTTGAAGTTTTTCACATGATTATCGTTTGTTTTTACTAATAGGAATGTTTATACATTCATGATTGATTGATAGATTGTTTGGGTGGCCAACTAAATTGATTTGTTAATTGATCTAAAGCTAGTGAAAGTTAGGGGATAAGTAATCGTTTCTTGACTCTTACATAAGTAGCAAACACGAGACCTTGCGGAGGGATTCCGTGGAGCAATTGTGTGTGAAAACAACACTAGAAAGTGGACCAAGTGAACCGAGTTTAACTACTAGTACTAAACCTAAATTCATAAATCTTAATGCATTCGGGGAATTACATCTTGTAAGCGAACCTCAAGGTGGTTCTTTTGAATAGAATCTGATAACTAAGCGGACTTGTTACTCAGTGAAATAAGGGATTTTGGGGTTAGCTAAGCGAACCTGCTATCCTACGGTTGGTGATAATCTGTGACTAATAACATGTGCATGAAAAACATAACTTGAATCATTGTTTTGCAACGAAGAAGGATTCCTTGATCTTGTCTCTCTTATTTATTTCAACTTTATCTTTGAATTGCTTTGTTTATTTTCTTTTGCTTTATAAAACAAACCCCCCTTTTTGTGACAATTTTACAACTAAAACCTCTTGCTCCTCGTGGGAACGAACTTAATTACCACCATATTACTTGTTAATTGAGTGGAAAAATATCACTAATTTGTTGTGGTTACGACACGCATCAATATGCGATTTATATTCATGTGTAATGTCGTATAAATTATTTCTCTACTTGCCATGTTATATTGCTTAATACATAATTATCTGTTTAATATCTAAGGAATTTGGGTTGTAAAAAAATCATTAAGGTAATAATACTCCTTAGAAAATTTTCATGTGATTGAAACATTTTGTTTTTCTTTGTATTAGAATCAACAAGTTTCCCAGCTAGCAGGTATTAGAAGGAAGCTTCGCGTAAGAGAGATGCATCCATCAAAGAAGTACAAAACATGAGTTATTTTACAGTGTCAAGTCTGGAGGCTATTGTTGTTATTGTTTGCATAGACTTACTAGATCGTATATGTTACTGAAAAAATTTAGTTGTGTATGTCACTGGTTAAGCATCCCAAAAGGATGCGCACGTGCTATTCAAACCATTTGCTTCAGAGTATTGTCTCAGACAGTCTGGTAAATATCTAACCGAATTATCTTTGTGGAAATTTTCCTCTTCATAAGCCTAAGCATCTAAGAATATCACATAATCCTAAGCATCTAAGAATATCAATGTGAACTTAAAGTATGGGGTTGATTAATGTACAGATGAATTCAAGTATTCCGGGAGATAATGAAAATATGATCGTAAACGCTTTATTGAAGCCTTTGGAATCAACTTTGGTTTAGAGAAATTGTTGTACTTACATAATGGAGTACCTATCAATTGCATAAAGAACAAGAATTGAAGTTTATGACTCTCATAGATATTTTTGATTTAACATATTTTGATGCATATATCAACTACAACAAGTGGATTTTATTTAGATTTAGATTCGTGGTAGTGAATTGCATATTTTGCAATATCGTTGTGTACAAGTTGTATATTAAAATAAATGTTAATAAGAGTGATTTTTTTTCCGATTTTGCGTAATATTTTGAAACACACATAAGGCTTAATTTCTAAACCTTAGCTCGAAACTAAGCCTGTGTAGCTCAACATAGTTAAAAAGGATACACTTTATATCCACATTGTAAGTTAGAGATTGAACAAAAATAACCTGGGATAAGTTCATACCTGATATTTAGTTAGCTTGGAGACTAATAATTTGATAACACGAACAGTAATATTTTAGCTTGAATACTAACATCTCAAGTACTTCGGCTAGAGTTTTTCCTCCCAACAAACCATAATGTTAATGTTGGTTAAGAGTTATATTTGGGACAATAGACATTTCTTTGTATTATGAAAGCATACGTGGATCCAATACACTAATTTTGATGTATCCATATATATACAATTAGGGGTTTGTACATTCTGTGTTATGAGAGACTCTTCTATTACTTTATATATATTACATATGATTTTTAGCCAGATCGTAAAATGGGATACTCTTCTATTACTTTATATATATCCACATGGTACGTTACTAACTTTTAACCTTACACGAGATTCCGAACCTAAAACCTAAAATATAAGCCTTTGTGACTAAATATAGTCAAAAGGATACATCTTTAGGTCTGCAACATAAGTTAAAGAAATTTAGCTTTGAGACCAAAGATTTGATAACACATGGAGTAATATTTTTGGCCTAGAGTATGAACCTTACCATGCTCAATTAGAGATTAAAAATAATTTGATAACACTTTCAGAATACTTTTAATAAAATTCTAAATAGATGTTCTAGGAAAGTCAGAATACTTTCAGATACTTGGATGACACATACGAAATCAACAATGCAAGATTTTTTTTTTACAACTTATCTATTGTCATGTGACAGTAAAATGCTTGAAGTTTATTTACTGGGGAAAACTTTCAGGGAAGATTCAGAGTTTAATAAGAGGACATATGCAAAATAACTACAGAGACATCTTTGCATCATTAAGAAAATAGACAATTTATGTTCTCTAGATATTGTTTGGAAGATTAAGATACCAAAAGAAATAAATGGAGAAGTGATTTCATTCCTCGGAAAACGAGTAACAAAACAAATATATAAAGAGAATGATAGTATGAGTCTTTTCCCAAATCACGGATCTGAAGAGAAAATCGAAGGATTAGGAAAATATTATTACAAAGATGAAAGAAAGGTTTTTTTTTAAAAAGAGAAAAAAGACAAGAACGTAGGATGTTAACGTTCACAAAACATCTACAACAAAAATATAGTGTAAACATGGATAAAATTTAGGATAGAGAAAGAATGAATATATGCAAAGAAGGTATTATAGTGTATAAAACCGAGGAGAATATGGGAAGTCGAGCGCAAATTGGATTTAAAGGTAATATCATGCTGCATATTATCTTAAACTTTATGGTTGTTTTCATGTTGTTTTTTAATCACCATATATTACTGCTTTCTTATTTTGGTTGAATGTAATATATGTAATAATAATGCAAACAATAATAGGTATGAATATGTACATATCTAGGGCTTTTAGTTCTTTATTTGTTTAAGATTATTGATTTACTCTTTTATAACGGTTAAAGTTTTTCGTTTGCAATTTTGTTAATGAGCAAATTTTTATATAGAATCACGTCACTCAATGAGTTTTTTTTATTGGTTATTTGTTGTCATATCTCATCTGTCAAACCTTTTAACACCCGTTTTAGTTTGTTGGAGGGATATTATTCGAACTCATTTCAAAACGAAGTGCTATCATATGCACCTTTAAGTGCAGAATTTTGCTCTTTTCCTTCAAATAACTGATCTAATTCTTTCCATTTGAAATACTGTACCAATCTTTTTTTGCTTGAAGTATGTATCCCAAATTTTTGGGTGATAAGCATAAACAACATTTAGTTATTTTTTTCTATCGATATGCAATTCATGAAATGCTTTTCATTCCTTTAATGTAGATGTATTTTAGGTTTTTGATGAGACGATATTACATTATTTTTTCCTATCGGCATGTATTTCATAAAATACACCTCACCATTAATGGTCTTATAAATATGATTTTTCATGATTGGGGAGCATCATAAATTCACAAAGAGTAGTATTCAGTAAATTAAAAATAACATGTGAAGATCATTGAGAGTCTAAGTAGTTTTGTTCACTTTTAACCAATGGCAGTTGGTTATATATTGGAATACTGTTGAAGTTGCAAATTGAGCAGGGTGATATACCGATTGCTTTTAGCTAAGCTGATACCTTAGAAATATTGGTACATTAGTGCCACGTTGTTATAGTCCTTGCACTCTACTACATGTCATTTGTGTAGTCTCGCCTTAGCTTCACTATATTAGGCTCACAATCACATGTTAAGTGAATCACTATCTTTTTTACTATAAAAAAAAGCTACCATAATGTACTTTTGAAATAAAGCACCAATAATTTAAGAAATAAAGTATGTATACTTAAGATTAAAAGGAGAGGTTGAGCCGGGGCCGTTAGGCCCCGGTGATACCTAGTCAATGTTATAAAAAATAGTGGTGTTTGTCTTTGTGATCAAATAGTAGTCAATCAGTGGACATGATTTAGCCGGGAGGGTCATCCGGTGGCCCACAGCATCCGGATCGAGCTTTGACTTGGACGTTTGGGAAAGACTCACGGTAATATTAAGTGCCGGCGTGCGGGTGAAAAGTAAAAGATTTTGTTATCAAACATGGATAGTCACGAAGAAAGAACAAACCGGTTATGTTCATCGTTCGTGGATCTCCTTCTCCATAAACCTAGTGTTGATGGTGGATTTTCATTTAAGGTTAAAATTGTAAAAAAAAAACACCAGAAAATTATGCGCTAACATCTTGTAAAAGATAAAGCCATTAATAAGTGTTGAATACTTCTTCACTTTACTAATTCACCTAGAATGGAGCATGTGACAACAATCTCATTCTGTGAATTAAATACACGAAATTCATCCAGGTTGGAGCATGTAGCAACAATCCCATATACCCTGTGAATTTATAGCATTATTAATTAATGCGTAAGCAGCCTTGTATTTCCTGTACTCATTATCAGTGCGGCATGACGATCGAGTGTTGCTCTCGCAGAGCAACACGAACCTCCAAGCATTATAATGAAAGCATGTACGAAATACCCGTACAGGTTGCAACTCTCGGTGTGTTATACTAGCCCGATTGAGCAACTCTCGGTGTGTTATACTAGCTCGATTGAGCATCCGGACTGTCCGTATCAGTCTGGATATGATCTCGATCATCCAACTTCACCAAACATGATTGGATGACCCCGGATCAATTCCATAACCCCCAAGCGGTATGGAATATTCGCCGCCGAACCAACGCGGACCCCGCATGTTCGGCCTCCGATTGGCATAGCTTGCCAAAACGTCCAAACCAGAGCGGTATGGGCGGAAAACCTAAATTAGGGTTTGCGGCACATTACATGTGTCACAAAGCAGTCTCAACCATCCATCTTCGCAGGTATAGATGGAGGGTGTAGATGTAGATTCAAAAGGCCCGAGCATGTCAACACAATCACCGTGGGCCGCCTACATACCGACCAATCGGTCGGGACCAACCATGGTTGGTCATCCCAATTCGTACGCCCGAATAAAGCATGGTTACACAGCCGTGAAAGCCAAAATTAGGGTTTTGAGCATCACGAGGGTTCATCTTCTCCGGCACGAATGGAGGGTCCAAGATTAGATTAAGCAGGTCCGGTCATACCAACATGACCACCGTGGACCCATCAATCTCCTCACCTGGTCGGTCAAGGCATACCATGCTGGTTATCCCAAATTGTCCGCCCAAACTAGCGTGGTTACACTTCCCAATTGCAAACTAATCTCGACCACTCAACTTCGCCGGACGATTTGAGTGGATCAGATAACGTTTTCATGGGACAGTCAGGTATAGGCGTGAACACCAGCCTACCACCTACATGCCAGACCGATCGGCCAAGACCGACCAAGATTGGTCATCATAGGACGCGCTCCCGAAGTGGGCATGATGCGAGTCTTTTGTGGCACCAGATTTCTGTTGCAAAATCGATCTCAACCACTCCTCTTTGCCGGTAAAATTGAGTGGCCTAGATCGCACATTCATGGGACAGTGAGGTACGTACGTGTACACCGGCATGCTGTCTACACGCATGCCCGGTCGGTCCTTTCCAAAACACTTCCCATGCTTGGTTTCGACCAAGCTGAAGAGTGATGCCTGCGCACCTCTTCAAAACCCTAATTCTATCAACGGTCGCAGATGAGTGTCTCAAAGATCATCTCGTTTGTCCAACTTTATCGGCTTGGTTATACAACCCTGGTCAGGAGTTAATTGGTCAGTAAGGCGTCTTGGTAATCACCACCCATCACTTTACCACACCATGATGCAGTACCTGCATAGAATACACATGATACTTCACAAGTATCGACTTCCTAAATAACTTAGTTATTTAATCTAGCATTACATGCAACTTTCTGTAGGTCCCACGATCCACACACTCGAGACGCCAATCATGTCACGAACTGGGGGATACATACTGGGGTATTGGTCTGGCGGTTTACAGCGTGCAGCGTGCAACGCGCCATCACAAGAACATGTCAGGAAGTCATGGACGGTTAGAGATGACAGGAGAAGTGGGCAAGACTTGTCGTGTAACACCAACACACAACTCCACTACTCCATCACTCCACTTCCTCCACTTCCCACGAGAGACGTGAATAAGGCTCAAATGACTTGTATAAATAGGTTCTCCTCCCTATTTCCAATAACAAAAAAAGAACAAGTCCAGACAACAGAGGCAAGTGTTGATACAATCGTATTCAAACACCGGAACTGATAGCTTACACCCTGCAAGCCAGTTCAGCTTTCTGATACAAGTCATCCATAGCCAACACCTTCACATTCTCAACACCTTCTTCGCTTCCCTCCCTAAGATCAACCCCATCTCCTTCACTTTGTGACCGAAACAAGTCGGGAACGGCCAGTTATTGGTTTAGGCCGGACTTGCACATTGATCTCTCGAATCTACAAGCACTCACCGCGCAGTGCATTTGTTTAAGGTTTAGACTCATTTCTCATCCACACACCCCAAATTACCAAAACCGGCAGAAATAGTTTTCACCCATAAATAATTGGCGACCACAGTGGGAGGTTAATCTCTCGGTTGTAAAGTCATTTTCCTCAATACCATTCATTCGATTTCGATATGGTTGGTCTTAGGACCACCTCGACGGTATCAAATCCTGATGGTTCCTCCAACGGAGATACCCCTCCTCCTAACGGCGTATCGATCGGCATGATCGGAGATTCCCAACATTAAGCGAACTAGCACGGTGCAGGAGATTCACACGAAGAACATGGAGCTAATCAAAGAAGCGGTAAACGGCATACTTGATCTCCTCATCAAGATGACATCAGAGATGAGCGTTCCGGAGACCTTTACACCGGGGACTAGTTCCCCTCAGATCAACAGCTTTACTACGAACCAGAGGCCAGTGGATCAGGAAGCGGCATCTCTAGTGGAAAGCTTGTGTGAACTCTTGCACCTCTCGAAGAATCAACGGGCAGAGACGTTTGCTGTATTTAATAGAATAGCTCTGGACGTACACCTGACTCCTTCTCGTCCAGAAGTCTTAACTGCATCGGAAACATCTATAAATAATGTTACATTCACAGAAGACGACATGATGGCAGAGGAAGGTCACAACCGGGCCCTACATGTTACCGCTCACATCAAGGGTTCAGAGTTCAGGAGGGCCCTCGTCAACACACAAAGAGCATCTTCGAATGTGATTACTCTCAAGACTCTCAAGACAGCCAAGGTTAGCCCATGCAAGATTGTAAGACAGCCGACTACGATGACGGACTTCGAAGGAAATCAGACCAGCACATACGGGTATGTCAATCTGAATTTATCAGTAGGACCCGTTCAGTCAAGAGCAAAGTTTGAAGTCATAGAAAAGGAACCGGACTACCATATGATACTGGGGAGACCGTGGCTTCACGACAACAAGGTCATTCCTTCAACGTATCACCAGTGCCTGAAGACCATGCTAAATGAGGAAGTCATCCGTATTCCTGCATCATTGTCTCCGTACGCACCAATATGCGGAGTGGAGCTGTTCGAGCCAAAAAAATACTTCGCAGGGAAGATCAGACAAAGTCATGTGCACTCCACTACCCGACGTGGGCTTCAATCCAGGAAGAAGACCGACTTGCATCACTGAGGGCCAAGCACCACGACACGCCTTCTCCGACGAGGCGTCCATCTTTATCCAGTGAAGCTTCAACCCACGTTCACACCAAAAGGGAACGCACTTTTGAGGCGAAACTTTACCAGAAGGGAAAGACAATATACCAGCGCCGCTGTTAGCAATTAGCAGGAGAGACTGGCACCTAGTCTCTCCGCCCAATTGAATGCTGCAGGAACGACGAAATACAAGAGGAGGTATTGGATGCCCCGCGACAACTACAAGATGGAACCAATTCCACGACTGACGAGCTCGAGACTGTTAACATCGGGAATGAAGAATCTCCCAGGCCGGTCTCTACCAGTTCGACTTTATCCACAGACGAACGTACGAGTCTTGTTCAACTACTCAATGAGTACCAAGATCCGAGGAAATGCCTGGTCTAGATGAAAAATTGGTCACCCATCACCTACATGTCATACCTGGATCCAAGCCAATCAAGCAATCTCCAAGGCAATTCAGACATGAAGTAGAAGAACAAATCAAGAACGAAATTCAGAAGTTACTAGCTGCTGGCTTCATCAGACCTATTCATCATCCGACCTGGTTAGCTAATGTGGTCCCAGTAAAGAAGAAAAACGGACAGATTCGGTGCTGCGTGGATTTCAGAGACTTGAACAAGTGCTGCCCCAAGGACGACTTTCCTCTGCCTAACATCGACATGTTAGTAGACGCCACTAGAGGACACGGCATGTTTTCCTTCATGGATGGTTACAATGGCTACCATCGATAAGGATGTATGAGCACGATGCAAGTAATACTGACCATCGAACCCCTCTTGGCAATTTTTACTATCTTTGTTATGCCATTCGGTTTAAAGAACCGCGCAACGTATCAACGTGCTATGACGGCAATCTTCCACGACATGATGCATAAACAAGTAGAATACTATGTAGATGATATCGTGGTCAAGTCAAGGGCTCGAGCATATCACACCAGCGTCTTACGGCAAGTGTTTGAGAGGTGTCAAGAATACAAATTTAAGATGAATCCTTTGAAGTGCGCTTTCGGCGTCTCTTCAGGTAAATTTCTGGGATTCCAACTAACTGCAGAAGGGATCAAGGTAGACCCATCCAAGACTCAGGCTATCCTCACAATGCCGCCCCCACGAACTGTGAAGGAGCTCCAGAGTTCATGGGCATGGTAAACTACATTCGACGTTTTATACCTGGTCTAGCCCAACTTACCGCCTCATTCACCCCCTTATTGAAGAAAGGAGCCAGCTTCGTTTGGACCGCAACCCAAACAGAGAAGCTTTTCGAAAGATTCAACGAATACTGTCATCTCCAACCATCATGAAGTCTCCTGCACAAGGGAAGCCGCTATATCTCTACACTGCCTTCAGTGACACCGCCGTAGGGGCTCTACTCGCTCAGGAAGACGACGAGGGAATCGAACGTCCCATATACTATTTCATCCGGATATTAAGAGATACTGAACACAGATATCCCAAAGCAGAGAAAGCATGTTTAGCTTTGATCCGTTCTATTCAGAAGTTTAGGCATTACCTACTATCCAACAAGGTGATACTCGTGTCTAAATCTGACCCTGCAAAGTTTTTACTTTCAAAGCCAGTCTTGACGGGAAGGACATGCAAGTGGCTTCTCCAAATGTCAGAGCTGGACATAACATGTACGTCACCTAGAGCTATCAAGGGTCAAGCAGTAGCGGACTTACTAGCAGCATTCCCTGGAGAATGCACTACAAGGCTCCACGAGGATCTTCCTGGAGAATTTCCAGACATCTTTGTTTTGGAATAAGAAGTGTGGCTCTTGTATTTTGATGGCTCTGCTATCCTTAGCGATATCTTTGGAGGAGCGGGCGTGGTATTAGTATCTCCAACTGGGGAAGTATTCTCACACTCCTTCAAGCTGGACTTCGAATGCACCAACAAATCAGCAGAGTATGAAGCCTTCCTTATAGGGCTGTCAATAGCCAAGCAAGCAAGAGTCACGCGTCTGGAGATAAGAGGTGAATCCAAGTTACTGGTGAATCAGATGAATGGGGTATACGCACTGAAGGAAGTAACGCTAGCTCCATATCGATCGGAAGCACAAAGGTTATTGAACTATTTTGCTGATGCAACCATAACCCATGTCGGTCGCAGCAACAACAAACACGCCGATTGTCTAGCAACACTGGCTTCCAAATTGAAGTTCGAAGGTTTGGAAGAAACCCTGACAGTAAAGAGGAGAACCATAGAATCGACATGGTTATCACAATACAAAGATACCAAGACCGACGATTGGCGAACTTCGGTCATTCAAGAGCTCAATAGCTCACTTTCCCAAGGAAAGGTCAGTCTTAAAACCCTGCAGAACTTCTTCATGCTTCATGGTATGCTGTATTATCGAAACCCGGATGGTTCCCTGTCAAGATGTCTCGGGGATGACGAAGCACAACTACAACTAAATCGTGTTCACAATGAAATTTGTGGACAATCACTGGTAGTAACGCTTTACCGAGCGACTTTAACGCCTGGGCTATTACTGGCCAGAGATGGAGACTCAATCCAGACTACTTCAGAAGTCCTGCTCGAATTGCCAAGCACCGCCACATCAATTGGAAGTTTTTAATGTGAACCACACTGGGGACTGGAGAGAGCCATACATTAGTTATCTCCGTGACGGAGCAACTCCTGCCAATCAAAAGAATTCCATCAAGATAAAGCAAAAGGCCAAGCGGTTTGTATTCCACGAAGGGATCCTGTATCGCAAGAGTTTCGGAGGTGATACGTTACGATGCCTAGTCAGGCGTAAATCCCAGTCATCTTTCAAGGAAACACATGAAGGGGAACATCAAGGGAAGAGGAAACTGTTTCTCCAGATACACGAGAAATACTATTGGCCGACCATGGAGGATGATGCAGCCGCTTTTGTGCAAAGCTGTCATAAATGCCAAATTCATGGGAACCTTGTTCACGCGCCTTCCACCCCTTCGCACTCGATAAGCAGTCCATGGCCATTTTACAGCTGGGGACTGGACATTATTGGAAAAATCAATCCTCCGTCATCGAAGCGAACGAATACATCATAATCTGCGCGACAGAATACTTCACCAAATGGGTAGAGGCCATTCCCTGCGAGGAACTACAGGAGCAACAATTGCGGCTTTCATTAAAGAACATATCATTTGTCGTTTTGGTGTGCCTAAGCATATCATCACCGATAACGGCACTCCCTTCGCCAATAAACAGTGCGAGAGTTACTTGAAAGAGTATGGCATTAAACAGGGTCTTCTCCACCATCTACTATCCTCAAGGGAACGGACAAGCTGAAAGTACCAACAAGACATTGATCCGGATCATCAGTCGAACAGTACACGATAATCATGAGCAGCTACCAATGGCACTATGGGCATACCGGACATCACCCAGAATCTCCATTGGAGTTTCCCCATACTCACTTGTTTACGGAGCGGATGCAATTCTCCCAGCAGAGATCAAAATCCCATCGGCCCAGATTGCGGTGCGGAACCGGATTCACTGGAACGAAGTTGAAGCCTCTAACTCTAGAGTAGCAGAGTTAGACACTCTGGATTTCAGAAGAAACAAAGCAGAAGAACGCACTCAGGTGTACAGGAATAGAATTTCCAGGGCATACAACAAAACTGTGAAATCACGTGTTTTCAAAGTGGGAGATTTGGTTTAGAAACTACCAAACACATCCAACAAGACATGTCCGCACCAAAGTTCTCACCGAAATGGGAAGGTCCTTACACAGTCACCAAGGCTTACAATACTGGCTACTACAAGATCATTAAGGTGGACGGAGGCAAATTGGAAGCAATCATCAATGGAAAGTGGCTCAAGGCATATCATGCCTGACCACTATCTGCTCTGTTAACAATACAGGCATTTATTTTCATTACATGTTTGAATCATCAATTATATTCAGAGATGCATCAATGAAAAAACCAGTTTCACCAATCAAAAACCAATGCAATTTATTCTGCAAAGACGTTCAAGAAACTTTGACATAAACAATAAGGGAATACAGCTGAATGCGACTTAGAAGAGGCCATCTAGAAGATTATAGTTCCTTGAAAGCATCATCTCCAGTCTAGCTTGATATCTTTCTGTCCTTTTCTTCAAATCCTGTACAGCCCGTTCTACCTCCTTTGATTCTGCAGCCGCAGCCTTCTCCTCTTCCAAGATAGCTTTCGCAAGGGGAACAACATTCCCGAGGATGCCCGCTCGATCGACCTTGATGATATCAAGACGCCGCGCAACCAGCCCACGTTGAACTCCATGGATTCGCAGGTAGATACCATATTCTCCCATTTTTCGAGGCTTGATTCTAACGTTGCGGATAGAAATATTCTCCATCTCAAAGCAATCATGGGAAGAAGGCATTTTACCGCGGTGACCGGAGAGCAGATGAACAATCTTAGGACCACATTCCTGGTTGCGATATGGCCATACTTTCTCCATAACTTTGTGTACAAAGGCACAAACTCCTTCCGCACTAAGAATCCACCGACATCTCGGTAGGCTGGAGGATAAACATTTCATGCGAACATCGAATGAAAGACCTGCATTGGGGTATTCATAAGATGAGATACCAAGATCAGCATCTTCGAGGTCCACGAGGGTAGGCGTGTTTGATTTTGAAGGAATAGGACTGTTTAAGTCGTCATCATCGATAACCGTCACACATATTCTAGTAGGATATCTCTGCAAGAATGAGGGGATTATTCACCTGATCATTATGAAGAACAAGCAATTGTTCAGAAAAGGAAAAAGAGACGAACGGTATGATCTTCTTGACTCGGAGAACACGAGCAGGGGATTCATCATGAAGCTCGAGATTTGTGTCGTGCACGTTTAACGGAAGATCCTGGATGGTATGAAGAAGACGATCCACTGGTGTTCGACATGATGAGGAAACGGAGTTTCTGCGAGAAAGCACTATTGTAAAATCGTAAAAGTGGTTCAAAATCTCTACACCTGCATATATGCTGAGGAAACCCTAAAACAATTACGGCGCCCGATATATGGGGATTCGACACCGACCAAGTCAGGCTTTCTTTTGAGCCTTAATCAAGTATCGAGAAGAGCATCCGGATACACGGCGATTCAACTAGCAAGATGTAAGCACCCACGCCGGAATCCCAATAGAAGAAGAATCTTATCCCTAACTCAAACACCTAAGGGAGGAAGTCGGTCCATCAAGGCCCGTGGTCACGCACGTATGGAGGATTACCCACGATTGGTCAGAATCCCTTCAGGTAAACTACCTTTATCTTGTCTTCTTATGCTTGTATATGTCACCATCTTATGCCTACCCCACAATTGTGTAACCATTACGTGCTAGGCAGGGGACTTAATGTTGATGGTGGATTTTCATTTAAGGTTAAACTTGTAAAAAAAAACACCAGAAAATTATGCGCTAACATCTTGTAAAAGATAAAGCCATTAATAAGTGTTGAATACTTCTTCACTTTACTAATTCACCTAGAATGGAGAATGTGACAACAATCCCATTCTGTGAATTAAATACACGAAATTCATCCGAGGTTGGAGCATGTAGCAACAATCCCATATACCATGTGAATTTATAGCATTATTAATTAATGCGTAAGCAGACCTTGTATTTCCTATACTCATTATCGGTCGTCATGACGACCTGAGTGTTGCTCTCAAAGCAGAGCAACACGAACCTCCAAGCATTATAATGAAAGCATGTACGAAATACCCGTACAGGTTGCAACTCTCGGTGTGTTATACTAGCCCGATTGAAGCAACTCTCGGTGTGTTATACTAGCCCGATTGAGCATGGGGACTGTCCGTATCACTGGATATGATCTCGATCATCCAACTTCACCAAAGATGATTAGATGGCCCAGATCAATTCCATAACCCCAAGCAGGTATGGAATATTCGCCGCCGAACCAACGCGGACCCCGCATGTTCGGCCTCCAGATTGGCATAGCTTGCCAAAACGTCCAAACCAGAGCGGTATGGGCGGAAAACCCTAAATTAGGGTTTGCGGCACATTACATGTGTCACAAAACAGTCTCAACCATCCATCCGCTGGGTATAGATGGAGGGTGTAGATGTAGATTCAAAAGGCCCGAGCATGTCAACACAATCACCGTGGGCGCCTACATACCTGACCAATCGGTCAGGACCAACCATGGTTGGTCATCCCAATTCGTACGCCCGAATAAAGCATGGTTACATGGCCGTGAAAGCCAAAATTAGGGTTTTGAGCATCACGAGCGTCCATCTTCTCCAGCACGAATGGAGGGTCCAAGATTAGATTAAGCAGGTCCGGTCATACCAACATGACCACCGTGGACCCATCAATCTCCTCACCTGGTCGGCCAAGGCATACCATGCCTGGTTATCCAAAATCGTCCGCCCAAACTAGCGTGGTTACACTTCCCAATTGCAAACTAATCTCGACCGCTCAACTTCGCCGGACGATTTGAGTGGCTCAGATCACGTTTTCATGGGACAGTCAGGTATAGGCGTGAACATCAGCCTACCACCTACACGCCAGACCGATCGGCCAAGACCGACCAGGATTGGTCATCTTGGAACGCGCGCCCGAAGTGGGCATGATGCGCGTCTTTTGCGGCTCCAGATTTCTGTTGCAAAATCGATCTCAACCACTCCTCATTGCCGGTCAAATTGAGTTGCCTAGATCGCACCTTCATGGGACAGTAAGGTACGGACGTGTACACCGGCATGATGTCTACACGCATGCCCGGTCGGTCCTTTCCAAAACACTTCCCATGCTTGGTTTCGACCAAGCTGAAGAGTGATGCCTGCGCACCTCTTCAAAACCCTAATTCCATCAACGGTCGCAGATGAGTGTCTCAAAGATCATCTCGTCCGTCCAACTTTACCGGCTTGGTTATACAACCACGGTCAGAGTTAATTGGTCGAAGGCGTCTTGGTGATCACCACCCGTCACTTTACCACACCATGATGCAGTACCTGCATAGAATACACACGGTACTTCATAAGTATCGACTTCCTAAATAACTTAGTTATTTAATCTAGCATTACATACAACTTTCTGTGGGTCCCACGATCCACACACTCGAGACACCAATCATGTCACAAACTGGAGGATACATACTGGGGTATTGGTCTGGCGGTTTACAGCGTGCAGCGTGCAACGCGCCATCACAAGAACGTGTCAGGAAGTCATGGACGGTTAGATTCACAACAAAAGTAGCCATCACAACAAAAGTAGCCATCTAAACACCGTCACAACAAAGGTGTTTTATTAACAAGTAATACCTCTTGTAACAGTGTATTCTGTAACGTCCAGTAGGTGTTGCAGATTCGATGTATTATTATTTCTCTCCAATAAAACACCTTTTTGAGCCATGAATCTATATTTTGAGTGTGTTTTGAGCATGAGGAGCTAAACCCCATCACTGGGACGACGGAGGAGGCTGTTTTTCGTTCATGTGGTAATTAAAATAATTCTTTTATAACTTTTTGCATAGAATTTAATTGTTTTATGATTTCTATTAATTATTTGTTACTTTTTTTGATGTCGCATGCTTAGTTTTAATTACCTTTGATGCGTCATGCTCACAACTTACAACTAATATTTTATGAAATCTACTTTGGCAAAGAATAGAGTTATTGTTTCTTTTGTTTTGAGCTATAAATGTCTAGGATTAATTTATGAACCCATGAACATGAAAAACAATAAAATCCCGAGTCCCAGTAAATTCTTCATTCTGTGACCATATTTTGTACATATCCTATTTATTTTTAGTTTGTTAATTCTTAAAATCAATCTCATCAAGTCCGAGTGAACGACAACCTTCTTACCACTATATAAAATTCGATCAATTTTTGGCGCCGCCGACGCGGACTTGTGTATAGATTTGTTTTTAGGTTTTATTTTTATTTTTATATTTTTTTTCTTTTTTACGCGTTTTGGTATTTCTTGTTTGCTTTCAGAATTGGAGCTGAGCTAAAGAAAAAGAGAAAAAGTGCTGAAAAGAAAAGCGAAGCCAAATAAGGAAACAAAAGAGGAATCCAATAGGAGTGAAGAAGAAGATTTTGTATATAGTTATTTTATTCTATTTTATTTTAGAAACTGTAATTAGGGTTTTATTTTTGGACTTTCTTTTTGAACTTTATTTTTTTTGGGACATTGAACATTGGACATTAATATTTTTAAACCCTAAGGAAGGGTTATTTTAAATATAAACGCACAGGAAGGACGGTTGGCTGATCATCTCGGCCTCTACCAGTTCGTACACCGACATAGGAGTCGGTGGCCCGAGTCGACTTCAACGGTTCATCCCCGTCCAAACGGGAGGTAAGAATTCTAAACACCCGCGAATCCCCTGTCAGCGGGTTACTGGATGATTTTGTATGCATATATGTTGAGGTATGAATACGTTTTAATTTCTAGTAAAGGGCAAGGTCTGGCCAAATTAAGATAAGGACTCGGATTTTATCACCGTTTCCTTCTTGCCCGCCTTAGGAACACGTAACCTACGCGAACCTAAGCCTTCAAATTTTGACTAGAACGAGACCGATAGGGGTAACGAGCTTAATAGGAAAGTCGTTCGAAAAATATTGGTTGCTCTATTAAGCATACTTCGAAGTTTATGATGGTTAATGTAAGTTGAGCGTGCCGCCTTGTAACCCAAGTGAATGTTTTGCCAGTGAGGCCTGAGTGTCAAAGCTCCTTTGAGCTTCCCTTGTCTCTATTCAACTTACTTTAACTCAGATTGATTCCAGAGAGGTTTGCTGAAATTGTAACGAATTTCCTTTTGAATGAATAGAAGCTGGTCTAGAAAAAATCTAAGGGAGTCATCATGCTTTTTGTTTGCTAGATAAAATAGGCTTGTTGTGGTCGAGTCAGCCTTGTTTGTGCTTATGTAGAATTCCCTTGCAGTTAGGATGTCAAACTGGTATTATAATAGCCATCACAATGAATATCCAACTGAACAATATGGACATCATTCTTTATCTGACCATAATGTGAATAGTGGTTGGGATCGCCAACCTTTTGAAGGTTATAGGTCATACCATGGTGAGCCCAATTACTATCCACACGTGCATCAGTCTTACGAGCAAGAAGATTATAATACTAGTTCTTCGTCTCTAGAGGATACAATCAAACTTTTGAAATTTAGTCCTTTTTATGATCCTTCTGTTCCTATTCCTTCTCTAGAAGAGTCCCTCAGGGATTTAGCTGAGTCGACATGTAAGTTAGCTGAATCGACTTGTAAGTTAGATGAGGTGAATAACATAGTTATGGACGAAAGAACTGCAACAACGATTTGAATCTTCTTTATAAGATATCCTCAATAGGTTAATTGAAAACTTAGATCCAACACTAAGGGAAATTTCTTTAGAAGAGACCCTTGAGAGGATAGCTGAGTCGATACGTAAACTTGAGTTAGAGACGAACAAAAGTATTGCTCGAAATAACTTGAATTTCCAATATAGTGTTTCCAGTAACACCCTTGAAAATAATGATAGTTTTTATTCATATAATCATGATGATGAGGTTAGAATTGGAGACACTACTTTAGATAAGGTTCAACCATTTTCATGTTATTATACTAATGATTATGATGAGGATAGTGTTGATGAAGAATCATACATATGTAGGCATAGTGATCAGGAAATAGTTACTCCAGTTGAGCTTCATAAGGATAGGATTATTTCTAGTCCAAGTCCCGATAATTTTAATGATTATTCACCTATTCAAAAGGATGCGGATTTGACTAGAGATACCACCATTTTAGACGATGTAGTTCATGATCCTTCAGCCTGCAATGTGTTGGAATATCCATTATTTGATGTGCCTATCAGTGAATCGGAGGAAGTAACTATGATTAACACCTTAGTTAATGAGCCTTTACTAGAAACTTTCGCTGATAATCCTTTATATGATTGTGATGATGGTTTAAAGGAAAGAGTTTACCCTTAGAATATTGTTTTAGAGTCTAGCGATTTAGAAACACTAGTCTTAGAAGACGATAAACTCGTAGAGATGAGTAAGGATGCATTACCTGATAATAACTTAGAAGAATCAATTGACCATTTTTCAGATTCTCGATGTTCTAGAAATTAGGAAATTGTGACTAGTCTATCTAGAGACACTGAAAACTCTAAGTTTGGGGGTGATTATCACTCTCCTAGTGCCTTACCTTTAACTCTCAGAAAGTCCCCTCACTTAGGACTGGACATCTGTGCCTCGACCATTTTACAAAATTATCTTCATGCACTTTTTCTTAAACCTAGTTTTGTCCATAAAGAAGTTCAGTTGTTAGAAACCCATCCTCTGGTTGATGTGGTTAACCCAAGCTATGATACCAAGGTTGAATTTGTTTTCCCACCAGAAACTTTTCTTCCAATTGTGGGAACTTATGAATTTCAGATGTGTCAGTTAATAAGTTTTGAGACTAAACATAATTACTTTAGGAGATTAGGGTCGACACATTTGTTTAAGGAATACCACCACCCTCATTGTGGTCAGCTGTGTGAGTCAAATCTGGTTGACTTAGAGGATCCCCAATTATTCAGGTTATTGTTACGTGCTTCTAAGTTCCTACTTGAGTATTTCCAGACTCTACAACCTGATCTTCAGGATCTTACCTTTGAGAAAATTCGTCCCTTGAAAACATTTTATCTAGACCCTTTTATAGAGCCTGAACCTGAGCCACAACTAGATATAGTTGTCTTAAGCATAAAGTTAAATAAGGGTATATTCGGTATCTTCTTGATCTGTTGTAGTTTCCTCTTCTTGTGGTTGTCCCTTTTTGCTCCAGATGACCCACAGTTACTCCGGTTACTGCTATATGATTTTACGAGGTGACTAATCCTTTCCAATATCTGGCTGAAGACTTTAAACTTAGCACTTCTTGGGAGGTAACCCATGCTCTTGCAACACGGTAATATCTTTCCTTAACTTTTTTCTTCCAGTGGTAACAGTTTGTCCTTGTTCATGCTTTTAATTTCATCTTTAGAACATTGAGGACATTGTTAGATTTAAGTTTGGGGGTATGGGAGAAAATTTTTAGTTGCAGTAGAAATAAATAAACTCCAGAGACTAAAAATTTATGCTTATTAAGGTTGGCACTAACCAATCTAAGTGGATGGGAACATCTTGGTTGTAGGAGTTGAGGAACCAATCTGATTAGATGGAAACGTCTATAGAGTCTATTCATAAAAGCACAGAGCTCAGGTGTTAGGAAAAAAAAACATGGTAGTTTCGCCATATCTCGTTGAATCCTTTTCACCTTCTGTTTTTATTTTTCTTTTCTTATAAGTGATTTGGTGGGGCACACGATTAAAGTTGTTACCATTGCTAGGGTGAAATAGAGTGATTGAGATACCCAAAAAAAAATGAAAAAAAACAAATGCCCTCCGCGGCTCCTATTTTATAAAAAAAAAATGAAAAAAAGAATTGAGACCAGACCATCAGACCAACCGGAATAAATTAAATAAAGTCGACCACATGGTGCCCTTGTACATGCCCGTTGTGTTGACATATAGTTAGGATTATCACCCGCCGGTTCCTTTGTATTTGCCAGTTTGTGTTGATATTAGTCGGCCATTATCTCATCCATTAGGATAGGTTCATCCTAGTAGTGGCCTTGTACGAGATATGGGAAACACCGTTCACCTTAGTCAACATCAAAACCATCTACGTTTTTCTCTACATCCATCTTCTTAATCTTTCTATGTGATTGGTTGACTCCGGTTCTGATGTCCATAAACTATCTGAGTAGAGCTATATCACTTATATATGAATTTTAGTATGCTTGAGTGCAAACTCGTGTATAGCAATTGGAATTTCGCATCGGGGTACTTCCTCCTATAGTCAATGATTGTATGCCAACCAAGGAGATTCTTTAGTGCCTTTCAAGGTTCGACGTAGATAACTAGGGTCTGGAGTAAAGGTTTTGTGGGTACACCTCTGATAAACCCTCCCGAGACTATAACTCGGCCACTAGGGCCACTTAGGGGTTCAAAGGCTTGTTGCACATGCTAAGTGCAATCGCGATGCATGCGACAGTGAGTTAGGATTTTTATTTTCTAGATTAGATTTGCTCGAGGACTAGCAATTAATAAGTTTGGGGGTATATGATAGACACATTTTTGTGTCTAATTTGATCTCAATACTATATATTGTTGACACTCGATTTTGTACTAATTTTGGTGTTTTATGTGTTTCTAGGCATTTTTGGGAAATAAATATTTTTGGAAAATTCGGCTCGAAAAGTTGATTTTGGCACCCGGAGGACACATGTTATTCGGACTCCCAGTTTGGATAAGGGGCACCCACTTGCTATTTGCACCCCGGTGGTTAGGGGATCGCATCTTCTTTATTTGAATTTTCAAATTTGGCAGGGAAATATTGGCAGTGAAGAACAAAATTTTGATTCAAGTTTTGGACAGTTTGGAGGAGATTCAATCACGGGCTTTGTTTGGGTTGGTCCTGTTAAGACTAAACAGGGTTAGTAGGTCCAACAGAATCGATCAAATAGGGCCAGTTCATCGAGTTTGGATAAAACAAAAAAAAAAAACAGGGAAGCATAATTACGGGAGGTTATTTTCACGAGTTGCAGAGGTTAAGACATGTTATGTGTGTGTTGGGAGTGTGTTTAAATGCATCAGAAGCGTGTAGGAGCTAAAAAGAGGGAAGTTGGCAGATTACAGTCGCGTGGCCAAGATAAACATGGAAATACTTCTCAAAACAGGGGAAGTATTTTACCGAGAGTCATTCTCGGGATTTTGGTGAGCTGGTCTCACTATACTACGAGTAGTCACCCTGTTAGGGTGAAGTGTGACTACATAATACACGTAAAAATGTTAAACAAGGTAATATGCAGATGGAATAAAGAGAAGATTTTGGGAATTAACTTGAGATATTGTGAGGTCCTGACGAGTATCAAAGAAGGAATTTGGGTCAGAGAATGTTCATGAAGAGCTAGGGGTAGTTTTATAGCAACAAAAATCGCCGCAGAGCGATTCTGCAGTAGCAGCAGAGAAGAGGAAGAAGAGAGTTACAGACGACACATCAGAAGTGTCGTTCTCAAAACCCTAAAGCTGAAGAACATAATACTGTAGAGAACAGTCGTAGTCAGTGTCTTATATTCAAACTGTTCAATAATAGTCCATTAGTCACACTTATCTTGATTAGTAACACCTCTTGTAACAAAGGTATTCTCGTAACCCAAAAGAGGTGTTGCAGATTCGCTGTATTATTATTTCTCTCCAATAAAACACCTTTTTGAGCCATGAATCTATATTTTGAGTGTGTTTTGAGCATGAGGTGATAAACCCCATCACTGGGACGACGGAGGAGGCTGTTTTTCGTTCATGTGGTAATTAAAACTTTTATAACTATTTGCATAGAATTTAATTGTTTTATGATTTCTATTAATTATTTGTTATTTTGTTTGATGTCGCATGCTTAGTTTTAATTACTTTTGATGCGTCATGCTCACAACTTACAACTAATGTTTTATGAAATCTACTTTGGCAAAGAATAAAGTTATTGTTTCTTTTGTTTTGGGCTATAAATGTCTATGATTAATTTATGAACCCATGAACATGAAAAACAATAAAATCCCGAGTCCTAGTCAATTCTTCATCCTGTGACCATATTTTGTACATATCCTCTTTATTTTTAGTTTATTAATTCTTAAAATCAATCTCATCAAGTCCGAGTGAACGACAACCTTCTTACCACCATATAAAATTCGATCAGTAGTGTAAACTAGGTTTAGGAAAAAAAGGAACATCTAGAAAATCAAAATTTGAACAAAATAGCCGTTGGTGGTGTGAAGGAGGTGTAGGGAAAAAAAAAGGGCCAAGCCTGAACCACGGCGCCGAGAGGTGGCCACGAATGTAACATTCCTTGTTCTCATGTTTGAATAGTTCAAGATCGATGGCTTGGAATATTCATTCAATATTTGAACCATTCAGCGTAAATGTCACTGTTTTTTGCTGCTAGTTCACCTGTGAGCACATGCTAGGAGAGAGAACTAGTGTTAACAAATAGACCACACTTTTTTTGAACTGCAACACTTTTCTGCTAATCTAACAGCTCCATCTAGCCTATACGACGTCGGTTAATCCTAGTTTTTCCTAATTTCCCTTTCTGAAATCAATTTTATTTTCCCCTTTCAAAACTAGCCAAGAATATGCCTCTTGGCTAGGAGGATCAAAAGACAGAACGAGTCGTGTAGATGAATTATCTTAACTTATCCCGATTCTATTATGGTTTCCGTATCCCGATTCTCTTATGGTTTCCTTATATATAAGAACGATGACTAGTGCCGCTATAGTAATTTCTTAGATTTGTGTCTCATTTTCTCTCTCGAAAATGAAGCCGACTTCTTCTTCTTCCTCTTTAGATCTAAAGACCCTAAAGAGAAATTTCATCATAAAGGGTCGGAAAACTGCCTCTAAAATACATCTTCTCACGAAGTACGGTGGGTTTGTATCATACACGTTTCTTCAAGACTTGCATGGACATGTTTTGTCGAGTGAACTATGGGAGTTTATGGATGATGGTGGTATTGAATTCACCAAACCGGTGGAATTTAAAGCACTCTTTGATGGATATAAGAATGAAGCAGGAGAACTGGTACCTCCGAGTGCAGAAATAAGGAAACTGTTAGGTGATGGAAGTCATACCAACTTCATGAACAAGATCAAGATATATGTGAGTATCTCTTCTTTACATTCGATTTTTTATTTATTTATTTAGGGTTTTGTTGATTTATTTATGATCTAATCTAGGTTTGTAATTTCATGTTCTGGTATGATTGCATGGTAATCAGAATTAGGGGTTTGATCGAACGAATTTAGGTTTAGAATTTTATGTTCCGGTATGATTTACATTTAGGGTTTTGGTTATCTTTCTGACAAAATTCTCTCTATGATCGTCTAGAATACTGGATCTGTTAGGTTATGTAACTCCGGTGAAATCCATGTCTACAACTGAACCTTGGCTTTGTTTTGTGTGGTATAGTGAAAGCTTACTATGTTCTGAATTTCGTCCTTGGAGTGAATTTTGAAGGATAGATATGTTTATCTTTATGGTAGAATTGCATGTTCTGGCCTGATTTTGATATAATCTGTAACCAGAATCAGGTTTTGACCTAAGATTATCTAACTTAGGTTTTCAGAATCTTGGTTTTCTGATTGTTTCAATCTTCGGCGTAGCATGCTGATGTCTTTGTGTTAGTAGTGTTGGATGTTGATATAGTAGAATCGGATATTTGTGTGGACTTACGACCCAGGTTATGTAGTTATGGGTATTGAGGTTATGTTCTAGCTCTTGAGATATCGTATTACGACCATCACACGACCATCACACAGTCGATGCTTGACCATGAAGATTGCATAACTTTTTCCCATCTGCTATGAGGTCCTTCATTCTATAATTTGAATTTGACCTTTTGTAATGAGGGTGCAATAATTTTCATCAGTCTGGACAACTTTAAACAGATCTTCTTGTTTCTTTCCTGTTTCTATGTTCTGATTTTTGTTTTCAAGTATTCTCTTTACTTTACATCTTAGTGAGGTTACCTGCCCTATGTGTCTGCGTCTAGCTTGTCTAGGATTGATAATGCCTGTTTAGGACCTATTTTTGGAGAAACTTTTACCAGAGTTTCTTGTACCGTTACATGACTTTGCATAAATTTGATATTCATATGTTTAAAATGCAGAATTTGAAAAGGGTTGGCAAGACTAATTCATACGAGAACGAGCACTTCACTCTTGCAGACCCCGACCTTGTACAAATGGTTCTTGACAAACTTCACCCAAACGAGTCCATGGTCAAGAGAGAGCAGCGGTCTGAAGCTCTTAAAGAAAATCCACCAGCTCGTAAAGAAAAAACACCATCCTTCACCGGAAAACCAGTAGAATCGGTCTCTTTACTTACTGACATTGTACAAGTTGTTCCTGATAAAGAAAAGGCACCGGCACCTCCATCAAGTAAAGCAACACCATCCTCTTGTACAGCATCTTCCGGTGGAGCACCAGGACCTTCCATTGATCAGATCTCTTTACTCCTTGATCAGTTCGATAGCTTGGAGAAAAATGTCATAAACTCCAAGGCAGAGAACGAGAAGATGGAAAAAAGCTAAGAAGCATGAAGGAACTGTTGCTTCAGCTAGTACCAAATGTTGCTGGACCTAGTGTTGGCCTATCAGATAAATGGATGCCAGAGGTTTGTATTTTCCCCTTCGAAAGCATATGCCAATAGATGATTCATATTTTTATACTAGTTGGTTCAGTATTCTTATGTTACACTTATTGGTTCGACAATGTTACCCGTAGGTTATACATCGGATGCTTGACAAAGGATTGAAGTATGGGCACCTGTCTTGGGCTTCGAAAGGGCGGTAATTGATTTGCCTTGTACCTCTGTTGGATACGAAATGACCGCGGGGGACATGAGACTAGCAGTTACGGGAAATTCTATGGCTCTGTTGATGGAATACTCAAAGATCAATGTTGTGCGAAGAAGCCGGCTTGTGGATTGCGTAACCAAGGTAACCTTTAGCAACTCTTAGCCCTTAAGGTGGTTTTAGTTTGTAATAGTTAGTTTTTAATGTCGATTTTCTAACCAATGTTCGGTGTACATTCAGTCTGGAAGGTTGATTGTGTCTATGATGGAGTTGTTCCCTGGTTGGGAAACAGCAGAAGAGGCAGACCTGGATGAATTCTTTGCTACATCTGGCTTTGATTTGGTGTCCGTAGATAGGTTTAACTATGTTGATAAATTCAGGAAGAAAGCCCTAAAAGCGCTGGATCTTCTCATGGTAAAGTTTTCTTTTTTTTTGATTGCTGTAGATATAATAATATTCCGGAGGATGATTTTACACAAAATTTTCTTGTTATATAACTAAACTACGATTACTTATGTATTAAGTGTCTTACAAATTGTCTTTTGACAGAGCGGTGACGACGAACTCAAAAAGGCATGGTCAAAAATTTGTGATTTCAACATTCGCAAATTTCAGAGTTTCTATGAGCGTCTTGGGATGACAGTTGAACAGGGAGTAAGTTCTCGTGCATTTTGCAATTTTAATATCGAGTTCTTAAAAGAAAATAATTGTATTTATGTATCTTTTTTTGATTTTTTTTTTTTTAATTAGAGAACAAGTTTTTATGCCCGAGATGTTATTCAAGTTGTGGATCGTTTGAGTATCGAAGGGGTGCTGACAAAATTGGAAGATGGTTCTCTGGTGATTAAAACTGAAAGCACAGCAAAACCCTTGGCTGTTGTGGATGGCAATCAACACCACACCTTCTGTGTGACTGATTTGGTTTCTATTTGGCATTATCTGAAAGCTGATAGAGCTGACTGGGTGATATATGTGTCTGGTGTCAATCACTCTGACTATTATGCGTCCTTCATTCCCGTGAGTATCTCCTCCCTAGTCTCTTTACAATTATTTTAGCTTCGACGATAATATTAACAGTGTATGGCTAATTTCAAAATATAATTGTTATAGGCCGCGAAGAGTATACGTTTTCTTGGTGCCAGTGAGAAGCAGTTATACAATGTCGGCGTTGGTCTCGTACTTGGTGAGGATTGGAAAGAACCCAACGTACACTCAAGTGATTTGATCTTTCGTGTCAAGAGGCAGTGCCATGAAACACTTGATAAACGAGGTATGAACTGTTGAATTTCTAATCTGCAGTTTACATTTGATCAGTCACAAAATATTCATCTGTTCATATTTTTTTTTTCAACAGGTGAGACACAACATTGGTCTCCCGAGGATCTTAAAAAGTATTTGGAGGATTTGAGTTTTGCAGCGGTTAAGTATGCATTCCTGAAGCTAGATTCAGAAGCAAACTTTACTTCTAGCATTGAAGAGATGCTCAATGACAAGGTAATGGGAAGGATTATTTTTCCAAGGTTCTCGTATTCTGGATTTGTGAGGTGTGTTTGCTTGAAGTAGATGTTTTTTTCCCTAAGGTATCAATATTTTGGTTCTTTTTTGAGCAGGGAGATACAGCCGTCGCCCTTCAGCATGCACGTAGTCGTATTTTTTCGGCCATTGAGAAATCTGGGCTGTCTGAGCAACAAATCCAACAGTTGAAACTGGTAAGTGTTACTAACCAAAGGAATTGTTATGGTTAAACAAATATGCTCCCAGTAGTATGGGATTTAAAAATGCATCTATTTTGACAGGATGGCAGAATGGTGTTAAATTCTGCAGAAGAACGAGAGTTGGCTCGTTGTCTACTTGATTTTTCTGAGGTAAAATTTCTGATTATTATGTATTCAACTGTATGTGTATATCTGAGTTTGTGATCTCCCGGTGTTATATGTACTGACCCAATCCCCTTTTCAGGTCATCGAGAATGCGTGCACAAGTCTGAAGCCTAATCTTGTTTGCAAATACTTGTACAAATTATCAGCACGTGTCTCAGCTGTTTGTGACATTGTTCGTGCTGAGGATTCTAGCAGCAGGCTGGTGCTATTATTACTGGCGACGAGAACGGTGATGGACAAAAGCTTTGCTTTGCTCGGGATGGACACATTACCCAACTCTGTGGACCAGCAGCAGCTGTAGTAACACTTGAAGACAGTTGTGGTGTAGTATAACAGTTAATGACTAAATACGAAAGTTCGGGTATTAGGGTAGTACAGTTAATGACAAGAAACAGTAGTGTTAATGAACAGATACAGAAGTTCAGTGTTTTAATGACCAAGTACAGAAGTCCAGAGTATTAGTATGGTACTGTTGATGACCAGATACAGTAGTGTTGATTTCGGGGTGAGCAGTTGGTGGTTACTGTGAATGAGCAAAAACACAGTAAGAAGTTTTCAAGGGGTGAGCAGTTGGTGGTGTTATTGTAAATGAGCGAACACAGTAAGAAGTTTTCAAGAGTCAACTCTCATTTTCTCTTTACTTAATTCTGTTTTGTCACTGGTACTGCCAGATTAAGAGAGAGAGCTTTTAGAGTCATTTCATTTGTAGTTACCTGACTTTTGATTCTCAACCTCCAGTCACATTTTGTGAAGTTTACATTTTTCTGTTGGACCCATTACCATGGTTGTATTGTCACCTGGGTCTTGTTCCATTGCCTCTGGTGATTGAGAACTTACAATAGCCTTTCCTGTGAAATCAGATATATTTACAGTCTTGGTTGTTAAAACATCAGATTGTAGTCTTTTTTCTCCTCGTGGGTATGGATTACTATCATCAGTCTCTTTAATCTGTCAGTTATTGCTGATGTTGAGATATTGTTTGGTGAAGTTGCACTTCGATGAACAGGCGTAAAGGACAATGAAATTGCTTGTTCTTCTAAGAGCATATTCGCAGTAGTCAGACATGTGCTCTTTTGATGATCAACAGTGTAGCATTTATTACATAGCTGATAAGGAGGGTTTATATATTGAATTCTGATTCTTTGGCAAGCACCATATTTTCTGATTCTTTGGCAAGCACCATATTTTCTCTGAATGAAAAAAACCTCGTCGCCATGGATGTCTTACTGAAAACATTGCTGTAATTGTAGCCGTTCCATTGATAGGCATAAAGTTGTAACTTTAACAGAACTGAAATCCACATCATCTAGTGTAAGACTAGGATTCCATTCTCTTACCAGGGTGAGATGACCATCAAGAGAAGTTTAGTCTTTTGAGAGCAAATCTTGTTTATCGCGCAGATTTTCAAAAGTTATAACAAAAATATTCATTGCCTCAAAAGATAGTTCAAATTCCCCACACCCTTTCTAATAGATGATCTTCCAACCACTGGGATTTGGAGAAGTATATTACAACTTACAAGGGCTAGAGATAGTTAAACAGCATTATATATGGGCTGTCGGGAATGGTCATTCAATACAACCATGGAAACATCATTGGCTATCTACTAATCCACTCTCTCCTACAACTCAACTGAATCAGCATCAACCTCCGAATCTATCTCACTTTATTACTAATAATCATCAGTGGGACCTGTCTCAACTTCAGTTATATTTCAACCAAGCCTCTATAACCAATATCCTGCAAATCCCTTTGTTTGATCAAGAGGGGGATTGTCTGCAATGGTCACTCACACGTACAGGTAAATTTACGGTGAGTTCAACTTATAACCAACTCCTTCTACAACATCAACAAGGTATGAATTCTGGAACAACTTTCTCTGAAAATTATTGGCTAAAATTATGGCATGTGAAGATCGCATATAAGATTCAATTGTTCATGTGGAAACTATCGCATAATATCTTGCCAGTTGCAGCTGTGATTTATAAATACTCTCCTAATCTGTCCCAGAAGTGCCCGATGTGTGGTAATCAGACTGAAACTTCAATTCACCTTCTATTAAAGTGCTCATTTGCAAGAGCAGTATGGTTTGGCATTTCAGAGTATTTATGGAGACATATTATTCCGATCAACAGCTTAGCAGAATGGTTTTCATCATGGACAGAAAAGCAGAATCCAATCTCATTTCATACAACTCAGTACTCCAATTTGTTGATTGTTACGATGTGGTTTATATGGAAAGCTCGCTGCTCATTAGTATTCCAGGACATTCATCCTAATCCGGTCACCACTATAAGAAGCATATATAGTTATTGTCAACAACTGTCTATTGATGTCAATATAGCTGATCATGCATCTGTTATTAGCTTTAGGCCAATACACATGCATATGCACTGGAATCCTCCTCCTAGAGGATGGATTTCAATAACTGTTGATGCATCTATGAATACTCAAAATAACAATGCGGGTATGGGCCTAGTTATTCGTAATGATGCAGGAATTTTCTTAGCTGCCAAAGCCATCTCAACAACTGCTCGTGATATAGATCAGGCAGAAGCTCTTGTCGTATTGCACGGTTTGAAGTGGGCTCAAGAACTGCAATGTACAAAACTACTTGTACAAACAGACAATAAAGGAGTGGCTGATGCCATCTCTAGGAGTGAATTAGTCTGTAGAAGAGAAGACTTTCATCTTATCAAGCAAATTAGACATATGCTTCCTTTGTTTGGCTCTTGTAATATAGTTTATATCCACAGGACTTGTAACTATCCTGCAGATAAGCTGGCAAAGTTTGCCCGCAGCAGTATGTGTAGTATTGTATGGTATGTATCTCCTCCTAATTTGATTAGGAGACAGCTTCTGCAAGACAACTGCAGAAGCTGAAAATGTAATATTTGCTTATGAATGTGAATTACCTTTCAAAGAAAAAAAAAGTTATATGTTCTTTGGGGAAATAGCATTTTTTTCTTTTAGTTAAGTAAGTTTTTAGGGGGCCGACGATTTTCGAGAAGATGGTCTTGTTTTTCAAATTTCAGTAGTCTGGGAAATTTCTTTAGCATTTCCAATGAAAACAACAAAATAAAATGAGATATTCAGTTCTCTTTAGCATTTCTAATGGAAACAACTAAATAAAATGAGATATTCAGGGGGCCGACGATTTTCGTACTAGGTGACTCAAAGCAATTGGTAGCCCTTGCAACATACCTTTTTTTTTTCAACAACGAGAGACAGAATGTATGAAACCGGTTAGAATCCTTGCAATAAGCTGAATCACAATTCCTAATCTCTATAAAAAAAGATGGTTCATTTCATTTAGTTTCTTTTTTACTTCTTACTTGTTGTAGGTTGTTACAGATTGTCGCGAGTAGGGACTTAGTTTCTATCTGGGAATGCGTCCGTTGCTATCGTATTTAATAAATGCACCGACACTACTTCTATAAGCAGTTTCACACAAACTTCTGAAAACAATCTCAAACTTAAAAGTCATAAAAGTCAACGGCTGTTAAACATTTTGTGTTTTTGTAAATCCACTAGAAAATGACGCGTGCCGCAACGGCCTGGGCATTGTGCTTTCTTCAATCTCTATAATATGTATGAACGATTTTATGGTCGCACTAAAATTCTCTCTGGCATGTCGAATCAATGTAGATAAATATTAATGCAGATGGATATATAACCTCATGCGGTGTAAAATCAGGTGTGCCAAGAAGAACTTGTGAGTACAACAGTCATTTCATGCCAATTTACACATCTCTGTGATATACAATAACCCACTTGACAGGAGGCTGAGGGCCGAAGATTAAAGAACCCATTTGACACCATAACCAACCGTCTGACGAAGAGATTTATGATGGCAAAACTTGATGGAGCATTCCAGTGTACAGATATGGAAGCAATTGAAATGTCTAGGTAATTTTAGTTGTTTCACTCTCTCCTTCAGTACACTGTAGTACCGCCCCCTGGTAAATAGGAGCTGATTTGGAATGCCTTCATAAGCGAACATATAACTCTAATAAGAATTAACTTAAGTGCTGGTCCGAAATTTAGCCTTTTGGTCTCACTTAGGTGGTTAGGTGTTTCGTTATTTGTGCCACCGAAGAGATTCATGTGTTGTTCTAGTTGCAGCTATATTTGTAACTCTTTGCAGCTAAAATTTCAACTACTTTTTTGATTAAAAGCTAAAGCTTTTGGGGATCTCTCTAGCTAATCTTCATTACTGCATGAGAATGTTATTGGCAGTAGATAGAAACTGTCTCTCAAGGCTTTGTTTGAATTTCTGTTACAGGTTTTTGATACTGGAGAGCTTGTGCGAGGAGGAGTTGTTACGGAGGGCTCTGCTGATATCACTGCTATAAGTCTTGCAACTGTGGCTCCTGCTTATGGGTGCAAATGCCATGTGGTAATTCCAGATGATGATGCTACTGAGAAGGTATTTATGCCTCTAGTCCTAATTTGAGACATCTTTAGTATCGGAATGGCATATATTGTGATCCAAAACTGTTCGCCAAAAACTCAAAGCTTGGCAATGGTAGATGTAGCTTCACATTTTTGTTACAGAAACACATTCTGATAGAGTCCTTTTAGGATGTTGAGCTAGCAGAACGGGATCAGATTAGTGGTAACCTAGGGCTTAATGACATATCCAATTGCACATTTCTGAGCTCAAAATGACCGGTTACGGTGCCTGATAACATCTGAGGACTGGTACACGTTGTTGCTCAACTCTGAAATCCAGTTCTGGTATATATTTTGTTCACATCCTTCACCAATCATTAACTACATGAGACTTCTCAGACTAGTCACTGATGTTTAAACTTGCAGCCGCAATGCAAAGATCTAAAACTGCTCATATGCTGCAATCAAGCTAAATACTAAAGAGGGATATTGGAACACTAAATTGAACAAGAACATGAAGTTGTAATTTTATAATGCCTTTCAGGATCTTTTCCAGTTGTTAAGCTTGTTCTCTGTAAACATGATTTGATTTGATGATTGACAAATGAAGTTTCTCCATATGGTGTTTGCATTTGTTTACTAAATTACCTACTTGTTTAGGGGGGAGTCGGGGGACTGCCTTGGAATTCCTTCGAGATTCATGTTTCCACTAGTAAGTAGTGTATGATTTTCATAGATACCCAAGCATGAATGAGGATAAGTAGAAATACGAACATTCTCCGTTTATCCAGAACAGTGAACTTTTGCTGAAATGCTATTGTACAGAAATATGCAACTTGTGCCTAAGAATTATAGTTTTCTTCTTTCAATTTTCAAAGCTTCAGTAACAGGTTTATCTCTTACAGTACAATGGAAGCTCAAATACTGGAAGCTCTTGGTGCTAGTGTTGAAAGAGTGAGGCCCGTCCGTACACATAAAGACCACAGATCACTGCGTCAATATTGCAAGGAGAAGAGCTGAGTAAGCAAAAGAATCGGCATCAAAGCAGGAAAAAGTTGATCAACTTGATGCTGAAGACTCAGAGAAAACAAATGGTCACATATTACAAGACCATCAGAATCCACTTTCTGTTTTCCCTAATGATTGTAAAGTGGGTACTTTGCTGATCAGTGTGATCAATTTTTAAGAACCTATTAAATGACAGTAGAAGCATTTTATTTTATCCTTACTTCTTTTCCCTCTCTAAATCTGCCTTTAAAGTGTTCTTTTTTCCACCGGATTATGGCCAGGCCAAGCAAGGATTACTTAAAAATTGTGATATTGCCCAACCCCAACTATTGTTCCAAAATCTAGCTTAAGGCGCCAAAGGCTTTGCTTGGTCTAAAAGAAAACTGTACATTGGGAAATGAGTTTTGGCATTGCACCAATCCAATGGGAACATAAAGAAAAACTACATGTACTATGTCTGATAGGTATGTCCAACACACACCCAAAGTGGCAATCTCTGCTACATACCCAGAGTTACCCCATTAACCTGTTGCACATGTTGCACACAAATAGCAGTCATTGACAGATCGAAATCACTCCTTTTAACCTCACATAACCCCACTAAAGGCAACCTAAACAGGGGTATATATGTAAAGAACATAATTCTGCTCTGCTCAGTGCCTCGGTTTGTAAGGGTAGTACAATTTCATCGTCTAGTTAGTTTTGTCATCCCATGTCTCACCTTCTTACTCTCACTCTCCATGTGCAAATGAGAAAATATTCATTTCTACAACTTCACTAAAGTTCATCATCTTTGAGTCCTGAGTAAGTTTTTTTCCTTCCTTCCATTATCAGTTAGTTTTCTCAGAGTTATTAGCTTGTTGTTTTCTTTCTTTCTCTCATTCATACTACCTTTTATTCATCTTGTAAAACCCTTGAAGAACAACAATGGGTAGAAGTAATGAGATAACAAGGGCAAAAGAAGAAGCTGAACACTGGAAGTTGGCTTGTTTGGTTCTAAGAAACCATAATAATGAGCTGATGATGGAGTGCAGTGAAGTAAAGAAGAGATTGGAGGAGGGTTTCAAGGAAGGAACAGAAATTTCACAAAAAAATGTAATAGTCTACAAGAGGAAAAGAGATACAGATGTTTTGGAGGATGAGCAAAGGGATAAATGTCAACAGTGTGTTAAACTCAACTGGGAAATTGATGATTTGAAGTATGAGAATGGGAGAGCAAATGAAGAAATTAAAGGTTTAAAAAGTGAGTGTTTGGAGTTGGAGGTTCAGGGAGACTTGACTAACATGAGTTGTAATCAGTTGAAAGCAAAGATTGCGATTCTAGAGGCGGAAACAAGCGAAAGAGAAAAGATTCAACAAGAGAGGATTAGTTGTTTGGAAAAGGAATATAAGAAAACGGAATGTTTTCAAAAGGACAGATGTATTCAGCTCAATAGAGAGATTGAGGATATGAAGTTGGGGAAGAAAAGACAAGCTGTTGAAATAAAAGATTTGAAAAGGAAATGCATTCAATTGGAGAGACGAGTAACCGTCTCTTCGAATCATGAAACTAAATTGGCAAAAGAATTGGAAGCTTACAAAACCAAGTGTCAAGGATTATCTGTAGAGATCGAACAGAAGGGAGTGGAATTGGAGAACCTGCAGGAAGTAAACGGTGCTCTTGATCTTGAGCGCGAACATTACAGGACCAAATGCAGTGAAATGGAAGAGCAAATCAAGGGGTTAATAGAAATAGGAGCTGTTATTTATGAGAGGGAGATGAGTGCAGGGAAAAGAATTTGTCACTTGGAGGCAGTAGTTAAGAAGATGGAAACTGACCAGGATGCTTACAAAATCGAGTGTCAAGGATTGTCCGTGAGAGCTCAAACGGAAGGGAGTGGAATTGGAGAACCTGCGGGAAGTAAACGGTGCTTTTGATAGTGAGCGCGAACATTACAGGACCAAATGCAGTGGAATGGAAGAGCAAATCAAGGGGTTAATAGAAGGAGGAGCTGTTATGGCTGAGAGGGAAATTAGTGCAAGGGAAAGAATTTGTCACTTGGAGGCAGTAGTTAAGAAGATGGAAACTGACCAAAGTGAGAGGTGTAAGGAGTTGGAGACACGGCTTTCAAAAGTGGAAGAAGAAAATTCAGCATTGAGAGGCTTGCAAAACGGAGTTTCTTGTGGAAAAACTTGCAGGCAAATGGATGGCAGAGTCGATGTAGCGCACTTGACTAGAACTGAAACAAGTCCCAATTCCAGTTTTGCACTCAGTTGCAAACCTCCTACACTGCAAGTAAATTTTGATGGTGTGCCCGCCTCAGGTATCATTCATATTCCTTTCCATTTATTGGTGTTTTATTTGTTTGTCCATTGTTATTTGTTAGTGTAGCTTTCGTGCGCTATATCCACTTTTCTCTTTGTGTTCATGTGCATACCATGGTCAGAGCCGACAGTCCATCTATTGCTTTGTCTTTCTTTAACTGGCTAGTAATCATACAGGGCATATCTAGGATAGAGGATGGATAATTTGGTAGTGATATTACTATCTTGCGCAAATGGGTCATAAATTGTAGGAGACCGCAAAAGGATGGCTGCTATCAAAGAGAATTGAGCAAAATAATATCTGAAAACTAAACTGAAATAACTTTCACTACACCATTGATTGAAAAAGAACGAAACAATTTGTCATTACAAATTGAATGAGAATGAGTTTCAGCAACAGTCATCCTTTAAGCATGCTTCTTGAGTAGTTTGAAAACAAAGAAGTTCGATTTAGAATTCCAAAACATTCCGACGCCAGCTTCTAAACTCATGGCCTTGACAAATTCAGATGAATGTAGTAATGAGTATGGCCAGGGTTGAGTCCCATTTATCTATAGCTTTCCTTTACACTGGTTATAGCCCTTTGGAAACATTCCAAATTTACATTTTCCATTTCAGTTTGTATTTCTAATTTGGGTTTTTGTATTTTACTTTGTCAATTTTCTTGCAGACTTAGCTCTTGTCAACAATCTATGCAAGTCTGCAATAGGTGGCAAGGATTACTATGCAAGTGCAGCTGGACACCAAGTAGGTTTTGAGACAGAAGGGAGACTAACTAGGTTTCGCAAATGCAGTGCGACACCACCTGCTGAAAATCTAGCTTTGCTCAGACAAGAAGATGGTGCAAGGCCATCAACTACATCACCTATTGTTGCGTTTGACAGCGAAAATGAAATCGTCTATATCAGCGACAGTGAGGGATAAAATCAAGGAGACTGCTTGGAACATACTTATAGTTTGTAACTAGATGAAAATTAGAGAGTTTAGAATTTCTGCAACTCATTTTGGAAGATCACTTGACTTGAATTTTCAAGTAGTTGCTGCAGAAATCTGTATTTTGCCTAGCAGCTTATTTGGATCCCCTGAACTATTTTGGTATACCTGCATATAAAAGTGTGTTTTTGCAGCACCAACTACATGTATTATTGCGCTTGCCATATTCACTCACATGACTTGAATTTTCATAACTGTGTTTTTGTATGAAGAACACTAAAAATATGAAGAAAAAGAAAAAGTTCTGGCATCTGTTACAAGGGTAGTACTATTTTAACTTTATAGGGGTATATTGGTAAAGAACCAACTCTGCTCAGTCTGTTACAAGGGTAGTACTATTTTATCGTCCATTTCTCTCTCCCTCCTTTTGCAAATGAGAAATATTCAGAAGTTCATCATCTTCTAAGTACTGAGCAAGTCTTTTTCCTTCCATTAGTTTTTGCCAAGGTATTATCTTCTTGTTTTCTTTGTTTTATACCCTGCCTTTTGTTTGTTTTGTATACCCCTGAGGAACACAACAATGTGTAAAAGTAGTGAAAAACTAGGGCAAAAAAAGGTATAACAAGGGAAAACAAAGCAACTGAACACCAAAATCATGAGCTTGAGAAAATGTTTGAGAAGGAAACAAAAGATGATCCGAATGTAAAAGTCTGCAAGTGGAAAATATATACAGACGTTTTGGAAAAAGAGCAAAGGGATAAATGTCAAAATTGTGTTCAACTCAACCGGGAAATTGATGGTTTGAAGTATGAGATTGAAGGTTTAAAAAATGAGTCTTTGGAATTGGAGGTCCAGGGAGACTTAGTTAAGGTGAGGTAAAGCTAAGATTCTAGAGAAGAAGGAGACAAGCCAAAGAGAAAAGGCTTTGGAGAAGGAATGTGCCCAACTGAATAAAGAGGTAAAGGATTTGAAGTTGGGGAGGAAAAGAGATTCTGTTGAAATTGAAGATCTCAAAGTGAAGTGTATGCAAATGGGATTCAAGAAACCGTCTTGTTGTAACCAGCTGGTTGTAGTAACCAATGGTTTTGACCAAGAGGGTGAGGGCTATAGGACCAGATGCATTGGACTGGAAGAGCAGATCAAGGGGTTAATAGAAGAAGGAATTGTTGTATTTGACAGGGAGATGAGTGCGCAGGAAAGAATTTGTCACTTGGAGGAGGTAATTAAGAAGATGGAAACTAACGAAAGAGAGAGGCTTGCAGAGTTGGAAGCTTATAATTTCAAGTTTCAAGGTTTGTCTGCAGAGCTCAAGCAGAAGGAAATGGAATTGGAGAACCTACGGGCAGTAAACGATGGTCTTGATCGTGAGCGCCAGGACTACATGACTAAATGCATTGGAATGGAGGAGCCAATTAAGGGTTTAATAGAAGAAGGAAATGTTTTGACTCAGAGGGAGAAGAGTGCAGGGGAAAGAATTTGTAACTTGGAAGAGGCAATTAAGAAGATGGAAACTAACGAAAGAGAGAGGCTTGCAGAGTTGGAAGCTTATAATTTCAAGTTTCAAGGTTTGTCTGCAGAGCTCGAACAGAAGGAAATGGAATTGGAGAACCTACGGGAAGTAAACGGTGGTCTTGATCGTGAGCGCGAGCGCGAGGACTACATGACTAAATGCATTGGAATGGAGGAGCAAATTAAGGGTTTAATAGAAGAAGGAAATGTTATGTCTCAGAGGGAAAAGAGTGCAGGAAAAGAATCTGTCACTTGGAAGAGGTAGTTAAGAAAATGGAAACTGATGAAAAGAGAGGTTTACGGAATTGGAGACAAGGCTTTTAAAAGTGGAAGAAGAAAATGCAACATTGAGAGCCTTGCAAAATGTAGTTTCTTGTGAAAGAACTTGCAGGGATATGGATGGCAGGGTCTATGCAGCTAATGAGGCGCACTTGACAAGAACTGAAACGAGTCCAAATTCTACTTTTACACCTGCCAGCTGCATACCTTCTTCTTCACTGCAAGTAAATGTCGATGGTGTAACCGCCTCAGGTATCATTCATATCCTTTTATATTTAGTGCTTTATTTGTTTGTCTTTTGTTAGTGTAGCGTTCGCCATGTCCATTGTTTCTCTTTGTGTTCATGTTAATACATATCATGGTTGGATATATTTTGCAGTGTCTTGTCTGTAATTGCATTCATTTAGAGCCGGTTGTCCATCTCTTTGTTTGTCTTTCTTTAACTAGTATTCATACAGGGCATACCCTGCTGTTAGAGTTGGTAGTAACTCAGAGATTAAATGGGAATCTAGGACAGAGGATGGATGGTATGATAGTGATTTCAAATACAGGTTCATCTGTTCATTTTCACTATGTTCAAAGTATCTGTCTGAACATACTGTTCAACTACAATTTCGGCGTTAATGAAATTGAACTCAGAGACACAACCATTAAATTTCCCTTTATGTGATAGCATTAGAGTCTGCTGTGGTTTCTATATTTGCATGAATTGCACCAGTTTGCCGAAGTACCTTCACATAAAATTTATATTTGCACCAGAATCTCCTTAAAACTGAATTACTTCTAATGCTAATTCTCAAGAGAGTCAAACAAAAGATCAGGAAATAATATTTCTTTCCTAAACATGCTGAATACGTTGGGAGAAGGAAACTGGGTAGTGGGTATGGCCAGGGTTGGTGCAGGTCATATTAGACCATTCTGCTTCTAGAAAATCAATGCCGCATAGTTCTTTGTCCTAGTTGCAGCTTTGTCTTCTCCATAATTACACGATCTTTTTGTGTACATCAGATGTTTGGTTCATGTCTAAAATTGCTGTGTCTTGTCGACTTGTCTGATATGAAATTGAAGTTCTAAGTGTGTACACAGATTGTATTTGGGTTACCTGGCAGCTAAAATTCCATCTATACTCTGCTACGAAGTAACCTATATTTTGGAAGCATTTTCATGGAAAGGTTGCAGCAATTGCACCTTGCTTTATTCTGCTCTTACAGTAGTGATCATTTTCTAGACAGGACAGATAATTAGTCGATACGGTTTAACATTAGCATTTCCAATAGCTTAAGGTATATTTCTCTTCTAGTAAAGATCATCGAGTAGAATTCATTTTCCATTTGACAAATTAAATCTCCATAAAATGTTTTCAAGTCCAGTGAATCCCATAATGTGATTACTGTAGAGTCACTGAGCTTCAAAAACATGGAAACTGATATATTGATGCTCAATACTACACTTCATATGGAATCCCATTGTAGAGCCAACAATATATTTTTCTCCAAGACCTGTCATTTGAGAGTTATCAGGCTCAAGAAATCTCTAGCAAATTGTGGACTTGTGGTAGAGGGCTTTGGTATGCAATTAACATCACAATTTCGAGAACATATTCGAAGTGTCAAAGAGAATGTAGTGATGATTTCTAGTAGGAGACTGTTTAGCCCTTTGGAAGCAATTTTAGTTCCAGTTTGTATCTCTAATTTGGTGTTTTTCTTGCAGACTTAGCTCATGTCAACAATCAATGCAAGTCTGCAGAAGGTGGCAAGGATTACTTTGCAAGTGCAGCTGGACACCAAGTAGGCTTTGAGACAGAAGGGACACTAACTAGGTTTCGCAAGTGCAGTAGGATGTCACCTAGTGAAAATCTAGCTTTTTTCAGACAAGAAGATGGTGCAAGGCCATCAACTACAGGTATTGCTGAGATTGACAGTATTGTTGAGATCGACAGCGAGGAAGAAATCGTGGATATCAGCGACGATGAGGAAGAAAATTAAGGAGACTTATCTAATTCTGATACATACTCAAGACAACAGATATTCAACTAACCAGGCATCATGTATAATTCTTTCATTTACTGCAGCAAATAGGTGGCAGATGCATTTAGGCAAAGGAGGCCCCTTTTTAACCTTTCTACGTTCTCTTAATTCCTAATAATATTGTAAGAGGAACTGAAATTTAAAAGAAGTAGAGATATATTGTTTTGAGGATATTTTGCTGTCCTAACAGTAACACAAGCCTTGCAATGGGAAACTGGAATGGGGAGGGAGCCAGAGGAATGGCAATTAAACAAGCAGATGCAAGAGAGATAGCAAAAAGCACTGCTCAGCAAGCCTTGCAATGGGCAACTGGAATGGGGAGCATGCCAAGAAAATTGGCCAAAGATTTAGAAGAAGCGAAGTAGAAAAAGAGATGTTTGAAGTCGCAACTTGGAGCACCACAACTAGAACAAGCAATTCTATAGCAAGCTACCAAAAAACTTTTTGATCTAATGCCAAATATCACAGGAATCTCTAATGTAATATATATGGAGCCGTTCGAGAGCCCAAGATCTTCACATAAGTCCCAGTATAATAATTGATCAGATATTGGGCAGTATTATGTAACTGGTTAAGGCATTGTTTTTTCTATAAAAAAAAACGGTAACACATGCAAAACCGGGGAAGAAAAACACTTGCGGTAGACCACGTCCCACAAAGACTCAAGGTTGACCACAAAATAATAGGCCTGAACCCTGAATTTTTTAATAATCCCTTGAGTAATTTGGTTTTCAAGTTTTGGATGAGAGAGGAAGGTCATCCCAGTAAACTGTGAAATATCATCTTACTTTGCGTGTTTGACCAAATGAAGATTTTAAGGGATAACAGCTGCCTACGACGTGACTCTTTGGCTGCCACTCACGGATCTGGCCTAGGCTTAATGATTCCTATCGTTGGAGCTGCATTGGGTTCTTGTTTTCCACCAAGTCATTAATCTTGTTTCACAAATATAGCAGTAATTACACTGACTTTCCTTTTTATCCTCCCCATGACATCACAAAAGCCAACCTAGAAAAGGGGTATATATGTAAAAAAAACATAGTTCTGCTCAAGTACTCAGTGCCTCAGTCTGTAAGAGTGGACTAGACTAGAAAAACCCACTTTTTTTTTTCCTTTCTTTTCACAAGGTTCATCTCTGTTTAGCTACTGTAATTTTTTTCCCTTCCTTCCATATTCGAAAATATCACTCTGTTTTTGCTAGGAGTACTATTTATTTTGTAAAAGGGTACCCTGAGAAACAACTAGTACTAGTTAAGAAATGGGTACAACAAGGGAAGAAATGGAAACTGAACACTGGAGGTTAGCTAGTTTGGTTCTGAAACACCACAATAATGATCTGATGATGGAGTCTAGTCAAGTTAAGAGAAGGTTTCAGGAAGAGGGTTTTAAGGAAGGAGTAGAGATTTCACAAAAACATGATGATCCCAATGTAACAGTCTACAAGAGGAAAAGACATAGTGCAGACACCATGGAAATTGAAAATCACCACTGGAGGTTAGCTTGTTTGGTTATGAAACACCATAAGAATGAGCTGATGATGGAGTGTAGTCAACTTAAGAAAAAGTATGAGAAGGGTTTCAAGGAAGGAGTAGAAATTTCAAGAAAACATGATGATCCTGTGTAATAATCTACAAGAGGAAAAAATGTTGTACAGACGTTTTGGAAGATGAACAAAGGGATAATAGATGTCAAGAATGTGTTAAACTGAACTGGGAAATTGAAGATTTGAAGTTGATGAAGAAAAGAGATGCTGTTGAGATTGAAGATCTGAGAATAAATTGCATGGAAATGGACATTGAAGTAACCGCCTTGTCGAATCATGAAATTGACTTGGAAAAAGAATTAGAAGCTTATAAAATCAAGTGTCAAGGTTTATCTGCAGAGCTACAATGGAAGGGAACGGAATTGGAGAACTTAGCAGTAATAAACGGCCGTCTTCAACGTGAATGTGAAGAGTACAGGGCAAAATGCATTGGAATGGAGGAGAAAATCAAAGGGTTGATAGAAGAAGGAATAGTTATGTCTGGAATTGTTATGTCGAAAGGGAGACGAATGCACGGGAAAGAATTCGTCACTTGGAGGAGGTAATTAAGAAAATGGAAACTAATGAAAGAGGGAGGTTTGCAGAGTTGGAAGCTAATAGAATCAAATGCCAAGGTTTGTCTGCAGAGCTGGAAACGAAAAGGGGCTGGAATTGGAGAACCTAAGGGTAGTAAATGGTGGTCTTGATCGTGAGCGCGAAGACTACATGACTAAATACATTGAAATGCAAGAGCAAATCAAGGGGTTAACAGCAGTTGTTATGTCTCAAAGGGAGAAGAGTGCAGGGGAAAGAATCTGTCACTTGGAGACGCTGCTTTCCAAAATGCAAGAAGAAAATGAAGTTTCTTGTGAAAGAACTTGCAGGGATATGGATGGCAGAGACAATGCAGCTGATGAGGCACACTTCACTAGAACTGAAAGGAGTCCAAATTCTACTTTTACGCCCACTTGCAAACCATCCTCATGGCAATCAAATTCCGATGGAGTGCACATCTCAGGAGGTATAGTTCATATCATTTTTATTCAGTGTTTTAATTTGTTTGTCTTTTGTTAGTGTGGCTTTCCCGCAATGTCCATTGTTTCTCTTTGTGGTCATGTGAGTGCATACCAAGGTTAGATGTTTTACATTGCTTTGTCTGTCATGGCAATCATATAGAGCCGGTGGTCATACAGGGCATACCCTGATGTTAATGGCAATCATTTGGAGCCGATGGTAGTAGACAAACATTGACACTTGATTTTATAAGCTTCCAATTCTCTTGCCAATGCAATTTTATGATTCAACAAGAGGGTTTGTCACTTTGAGGAGGTAACTAAGAAGATGGAAACAAACGAAAGAGAGAGGTAGCCGAGTTGGAAGCAATAAAATCAAGTGTCATGGTTTGTCTTCATTTTCCTGTATATGATAGCAGTTAGAGTTAGCTGTGGTTTCTATATTTCATGAATTGCACAAGGTTGCTGAATAGGTCACATCTGATTGATATTTGCACTAGACTAAAAATAGGTTTCATTACACCATTAATAGAAAAAGAAGGAAAAAGAATCTATTATTACAAATTGAATGACAATGAGTTTAAGCATGCTTCTTGAGTAGTTTGAAAACAAAGAAATTTGACTTTTAAAGAGAGAAAGTTTCAGTTTGTAAGTAATGAACAAGAATCTCTTTCTTTCTATAAAGCTCTTAACTTTCAAGCAAAAATGAAGATTTATGGTTTTGAAAAGGAGTTTGACTTGTTTAGGAAAAGATCTAAACATGGTTAATTTTTATCAGAGTTCTGTTTTTATGTTTGGCAGAATAGAGTTCTGTAATGACTTATGTTCTGTAGTCTTCAATAAATGACATTTAGCTTTCAGCGGTTATGAAAGGCTACCTGATGTACACTTCACTTTGCACTTGAGATGAATTTGGTACAGACCCTTGTAGCCATAAATCCCTTTTGACATATAAATTATGAACTTAAGGTATTGAGGTTTACTGTACAATTGTAACCCCAACTCAAGGTCTATACAAGTAGTACAGCATCAAATTAGAGAAATCAAACCACTCTCATAGCTCAATTGTTTTCAAGTCTGATCCTCAAGGCTAGTTAGACTTGTGGGAAAGAGTGTAGCTAGTGCTTCAGTAACACTACTTACTCTTAGGTCTTGTTTTGCATGTACAAGTTTTTCTTAGCATACTTTTAACGAATATAATGAGTTGCACCAGAAGTACATTGATTTCCTCCCTGTTTATCATCAAAATGCAGTATGAAGTTTAATTTGTTGTTCAGGACAAAATAATTAATCTTTGTCCAGTGGTAGTATTTTTATGGTGCAAAAAAAGAACCATACATCCATGGATACCAGATTCCAGTGGTAATCATAGTCATCTACTAGTACTTCAAAAAGACACAAGTGATGCTGAAAAGAAATCCAGTGCTCTTAATGCTGCTATGCCATGCAATGAGCATTCCATCAGAGAGACAAATCCTAGGTAGAAAGGACCATTAAGCTTATGACACATATATGAAACAGAAGATGCACAAGAAGTGAAAGAAACAATATATTTAGTGGTTAATGTAGCATGCTTCTTGAGTAGTTTAAGCATTTGGCTTGGGAAAAGCAATAAGAAGAAGAATGTTGTCGAGTTACATTTTCCATTTCAGTTTCTAATTCTAATTTTAGATTTATATGTTTTTGTATAACACCACATATCATCAGAATTTACATTGTTGATTTTGTTGCAGACTCTCCTCATCAGAATCAAAGGATGGCAGATAATGCTGTGGGATACCAGGTAGGTTTTGAGACAGAAGGGGCACTAACTAGGTTCCGCAAGTGCAGTGGGAAGCCGTCTAGTGAAAATCTAGCTTTGCAGCTCAAGCAAGAAGGCGCAAGGCCGCGTACGTGAGGGAAAAAATTAGGAAGATTATTCTGAAACATATTTATAGTTTTGGGAAATATTGCTGGGATAATTCTTGTACTAGTCTCCCCTTTTGGTATGCATTATCATTGTCGGTTTCTGTACATAACCGTACATATGGGGTTCGAACCTGCACGACTGGGTTTCTGTATACATATATTTAGATAGAATTTTCTGATATTTTGAACAGAAGATGCAGTGGAAGTGAAAGAAACAATGTATATAGTGGTTAATGTAGCATGCTTCTTGATTAGTTTGAGCATTCGACTTAAGAAAAGCAATTGGGTGTATACATATATTTATATAGAATTTTCTGATATTTTGAACATAGATTTTGTATGGTGATGTGTTTGATTCAGGCATTGGAGCTGGAAACCCTGGCAAGTATTATATCAAACTGTCTGAGAAACTGATGAGCATGGCACCTGAATGGAGAGTTTTGGAACATGAAGATGGTATTGAGACTATTACCAACAGGGCTGCTTTTAAGGGTAATCCTATTTTTATCAGATCAACTACTACTATAGTAGAGAACCAATAGTGATCCAGGGTTTTCAATTTGAAAAACAACGACAACCAAGAAATTAAACTCAGCATATCTTCTAGAATGCACCCCCGAACTGGAGTAAACAGAACATAAAATTGAACAAGAGGAGTTCTTCTTTCATACAGACGAGCGCAGCTACTACGTAAATAAAAGTAGGTGGTTGATCGTGATTAAGAGATTTAATCAATCAACCACCACCACTACTTACTACTACTAGATGGGATTTAAATAAAAGTAATTCATCATGATTAAGAGTTTTAATCAATCAACTACTAAATGTAGACGGGAATTGTCAACCCTGGGAATGAAGGCCCGTTCAAGTTGTTTCGCATTAATTCCTCTGCTTTTGCAATCATTTCGCTGTTGTTCGGTCTCATCTTCTCAGCCCTTCGCTCAAGCATTTTCCGTCTCAAGGCCCACGCCTCATCACCGCTATCCTCCTCAGCCTCACCGCTTTCCTCCTC
This sequence comes from Papaver armeniacum, assembly GCA_023531295.1. NCBI lineage: Eukaryota > Viridiplantae > Streptophyta > Magnoliopsida > Ranunculales > Papaveraceae > Papaver > Papaver armeniacum. The sequence continues at coordinate 564,989 of JAJJWW010008200.1, forward strand.
AGCCTCGTCGCTTTCCTCCTCATCCTCGTCGCTTTCCTCCTCAATCCCTTGGTCACTCTTCTCCTGCAGCTCCTGCTCCTGCTCCTGCTCCCGGAGCTTCCTGGCCATCTCTTGTTCCATTCTCCAAAGTTTTAATGAGGCACTTCTTGTACGACATCCACTAGTAGGACGAAACTTGTATACCTGTTTGAAATGATTACAACGAAATTAATTGATTTTGATCTAACCCTAAATAAAATTGAAAGGATGGATGCGTTAGAAAGAAACTAGTACTGGTACATACCATATTGTTTCCATTAAGTGATGATTTCTCCTCCAAGGATAACTTCTGAAATGATGATTCCACCTCCATGATTGAAGACTCAGAAAGTAGATAGGTTTTCCCAACGAACAAACAAAGACGCCCGATCTACGAAAGAAAAAGATCGAATGTAATAGGGGGAGGTGCGATGCAATTTATATTTATAGGAAAAGATGGAAACCCCTAGAGCTGGCCAAGCCACGTGTTGCTCTACAACTGTTAGATACACTAACGCTTTCCTAATGTGAATCGGATTCCTAATCATGGTGTTTCTCTATGTAAATTAGATTCCTAAGATCAAGTCTTATGGAGGAAGAATTCCAACTTCCAAAATGTACGTTGTAGATGTAGAAAATCCTACCTCTACATCCAAAGATAACTAAACACATACACAAAGAAACAAGATGAACAAGAAAAGCAATAGAACACGAGATGTACGTGGTTCGGGCATGATTACCTACGTCCACGGGGTATAAAGAAGATCTTATTACTCGAATCAAGGTTACAAGACGGATTTTCTCTCTCAATGCCTTTGGTACGCTCTCTTTTCTCACTTCTTGCTTGAGTTCTACCTCTCTACATGGTCTCTATTTATAGTTACAAGTGATAATACATCAGTACTTCGGTGTTAGGCCTAGCGTAGCTTCCTCGATGTTCCTCTCGGGTGATCGGTCGATGTCTCGGCCGGGTGTTCGTATTTGTTCGGGCCGGTGCGTTAAGCCGAGTGATGTCTGCCTCCGTTATCTCGTCGCTCGGTGTCGTCCGTTTGGGGGTAATCAATGTCGCCCTTGGGATCCCGGCCGAGTCTTCCTTGGCCGAGTCCTTCTTATCTCTTTACCAACCTTGTCGGGCGCATTTATGGCTCCAGACCCGATGTCTATCGCATCACAACTTTTCCTCTTTTTCTTCGACTTTGGCTCCTCTTTCCTCACGCCCAGATTTGGAGAAGCGATCCGGTGTTCTAGATGCATGCTCGCTCTGGTACGCCATGGCTTAGGATCGTTCCACCTGTCCTTGTGGATTATTTACACCTACATTTATGCCCCTTCTTCCACTCGTGTAGTCAACACGTGGGGAAGAATAACCGCCTCGTCTTCCCACGTCCTCGGTCATGCCGGTTTTCACGCATGCTGTTCCCCACTCGCTTCAGTTACTCAACCGGTTCACCTCCTCTGCCGGTTACCATGGGGGGGGGTTTATAAGTTCGACGTCTAAACCTCGTTTTCCCCCATATTTCCTTTCCTGCAACTCCATTCTCTCTCTATCCTCTCTGCAACCGTTCTTCATCCTCCTCATTCTTTGTCAGTTGTTCCCTTAGCAGATTTCATCCCCCTCTTTTCCGCTATCCGTCGTCTTCTCCGTCTCCGCTGCGCTGCAATCTCCAGGTTCGGTTTCGTTTTTGCTTCTCCTGCCGTTTTCCTCCTTAGCTTTCATGTCTTCTTCAACTCCTCACATGACAGAGAGAAGGTGTGTGAGTTATGTGTTTTCCGATGAAGATGGTGTACCGCTTGATTCCTTGTTCGTCGTAGAGAGTCCTTCCAAGTATGATTACCGCGCTCTTGATTCTATCTTTCCTGATAACTCATCCTTGTTTTCTTGTAGGTCTGACAAGAGGCTCCTAAGGATCTGTCGGATGAGCAAAGACGTTCGGCGATTGAAGGGCGGAGTCGATCTTCACGGATATGACGTCGAGGGCTCTTGTCGTGCCGGAAGGGTGTTTTGAGAAAAGATGATGTTCGAGGTTTCCTCATTCGGCCGAGGCGACCATTGTTACCGGGGGCCAGCTGGAGCTGTGACTGCGTTTCCCATCAGTACGATCCTAGTCGTCCATTTTGGTACGAGGCTCTTTCCAAGATTCGTCCGTGCCGCGCTTTGGCTCGGTGGAATGGCAATACCTTCCGCATCTTGTCCGAGTGGGAGAGGCGCAGTAGGGGCGAGTGTTCTCCTACTGCTTGGTCCACCTACGATCCTTCCCAGGCGAGTGACTATACTCCTACCAGCTTCGCCGACAATTATCGGAGCGGGACCACTACTAACGGCGATCTCGCTGGGGGTCTTGCTAGTCCTCATCGCCATAAAACTCTTCCCTGACGGTGTTGGGAGGCTTCTTTTAGATGAGGATCACGAGGGGAAGAGCTCCAACAAGCATGCCCGTCATACTAATGACTCGGCTTGGGATCGGGTTCCACCGGGTTATTTCCGGTCCTCTCTTGAGCGGCAAATTCCTCCTCCGTGAGTTTTATCCTTTCGGGTAATCAATGTCGATCGGGTAAGTATACTTTCTGTTTTTGGTTTGGTTGATCGGCTCGGGCGATTTGTGGGGTGATATTTTGTCTTGGTGTTTTCGGACCAAGTCCTGTGGTACTCCTTCCCGAGGTTCTCGTTCATCGGAAGAGAGATAGGATTGCGAGGAGCCGCGGAGGAGACAGGGAAGGTAACAAATATATTTATCATTTTTTATTTGACGTACATGTACGTGCCCTATTTTGTTGCCTTGCATGGTTACGACGTCGGCTCATGCGCGCGAGGTGAGGTTGACAAGACTCCTACTTGTCTCGGCAAAGGATGGTGAGGATCCCGATGACCGTCTACCCTTGTCACTTTTCCGAGGAAGTCACCTCGAAGCCTTTTGATGTTTCATCTACCCTTGTAGGTGATAAGTCCAAGGGACGGGTAAGGAACCCAAGGAGGTGTGCTGCCCGGAAAAGATTGTGGCCAGGAAGTAGTTGACGAGGGGTTGTTCTTGCCGATGGCGTCGTATATGTTGTCTCTGAAGGTGATGATGATGAGGAGCTTTTCGGCGATGAGGATGAAACCCTCGGCAATGAGGAGAAGTCGGGACAGGTGGAAAAATCGGGTGGTGGTGGGAACCTTGTGGAGGGCCGTGATGCGGAGGGTGCCGCTGTCAAGGATCAGCCGCCGAGGACTAGTCCTTCCGTGGTCCCGACTTCAGGCAGCAGTACCTCTTTCACCATCTCGGGCCCTATGTGCAACTCGCTTGGCGCACTTATTTCTCCGATTTTGCCTCTTTGTCGATGAGGAGAAGATCGGTCTTTGTCTCGTTGTAAAGGAGGTAGGTCTGGAGGGTACTTGTGATCTGCTTTGGTGAGTAGAGTTGTTTGAGTGTTGTTTCTTATGTTTTTGTTAAGTGCTGACCGCGTCGGTGTTGTTCGTTAGGAGACCAACGCTCGCCTGTTGAATGCGCCATCCGGGCGCCGAGAGGCCGCCAGAGAGGAGAGTCTTCGTCTTTTGTTGCGGCAAGAACGGGAGCGGACTCGGAGGTTGGAGAAGGAGCTGGCCGAGGCCCAAGGTAATCGCTTTACTCTCTACTGGTTATGGTTGATCTCGTAGTGCCAATTTCCTAAGCTCAGTACTCCCTGCCTAGCCGAATTTTCTAGTGCGGAGGCCGATCTGCTGCCACGAGGTGCCGTTTGTTAAAAGGGAAGTTAACATAGAACGAGACCACGTTTCGAACTTACAAGAGAATAGTTAATAAGGATGCTAAGATTGATCGCTTAGAAACCGATATCGAAGATCTTGGTCCAAGCTCCATCGCTATGAGACTTTTGAGTATATCCAAGAGGAAATTGATAACTTGAGGGCGGACCTAGCTCATTTCCAAGGCATAGCGGGTGATAAAACGTTATTGCGAGATAACTTAGAAGTTCAATGTGGTCGGCTAAGACTTCAGTCCGAGATCTGCATGCGAGATCGCCTTCGGATCTTGGGGGAGAGGGACGCTGCGAGAAGCGTAACCGAGAGGCCCTTGAGAAGCTCAAGGAGTTTAGAAAGGTTTCGAGGAGCCGGATTGGGTGCGTGCCCAATTGTCTGGTCCCAGCCGCCCACTCCCGACGAGAGGGAGGAATGGAGTGATCACAAGAAGTATTGCCCCTCTAACGAGTTTAACGAACAGCGATTCCTTGAGCTTTCTTGAAGATGTCATCTCTCGAGTGTAGCCTATCCGAGTCCGAGGAGTCTATTAGAATAATTGCCCCTTTGTTAGAAGGTGGTGTGCTTTATGTTGTGCTTTCGCGTTGGTTTCTTCTTTTTGTTGCTATTGTGTGGTGACCATTCTTGTTGCCTTTGGTAGAAGCGAGAAGAAGACGGCATCGTTGGAGGAGGAAAACATCCGTCGAGAGGGAGGGAGGCTCAATTGCTCGATCCAGTGGCCACTTTGCAAAGCGGCGTCGGCGCGGCTAGCGAGAGGACCTTCTGCGAGAAGACGAAGTTCAATGACGAGCTTGTCTCAAAGGTTAGGGCGGTGTGAAAGCGATTGCTTGATAAGAAACGAGCGATGTTGCCGCCAAGAAGACTATCCCGGGTCCGATTTCCTCTAAAGAGTGAATATGTTTTTTGTAGCTGCCAATCGCTATCTTGCCCTTTTCCTCGGGTTGTAATTCGTTTGAACACCTTTTTAATTTCTTGCATAACTTGCTATGGGGTCTTTTGCGTCGCAATAGGTTTGTTTGCTTTTCTTCTTTGTTGGTGCTATGATACTACCGACATTATTATCCTTATTTATCTTTGAGTTGCCCATATGTGGGTTTTTCGTCGTGGTCTTGTTATGAATGCTGTGATGAACGAGATCGTTAGTCACAAATGCCGTTTCATTTAACGCACTCAACAAGGAGGGTCATCGGCCCGATGCCATGTCTGACCGAGGCATCTCATCACCGTCTTTTGAGATCAGTGGAAGGGGTGTTGGTCTTGCCTAATTTCTATGGGATCGACGCCCCAAGAAGTTATCGGTTAATCTTCTTGGGCAAGTGATTCGGCCACTTGCGAGGAGAGCAATGTTGACTGCTCAACTGCCGAGTACTCGTGCCTCGACAATCGGCGCTGGTTTCCAACCACCGGGGCCCACTGAACTACCTCGCACTTGCACAATGCCATCGCCCCGAGTTCGAATAGTCCGCGTTAGTGTAAGTCGCCCAAGCACTTGCACAATGCCATCGCCCGGGTTCGAAACGACCATTTAGACGCATTTGTCATATTTCTAACCCCACGCGGCTTTTCACGGAAATAGATGACAAGATAACTTACCGAGTTCATGGATGGTAGAGCTTTAGTCGTGTTGCGTTCCATGGTCGCGGCTCGGGTTTCCGTCCGGTCTCGTATCTTGTATGCCCTCTCTCCGACTTTCTCAACTATTGTGTAAGGTCCTCCCCATATTGGTGCAAGTTTGCCGCCTTTCTTGTCACGTTCATAGCTAGGTAAGTGTTTTAGTACCAGCCTGCCCCGGTAGGAACTCCTTGGGTCGGACCCGTTTGTTGTATTCTCGTTGGATTCTCCATTGGTAGTTTTCCATCTTTTGCGGGGCCATCTCCTCGTTTCTTCTAGATCGTCAAGTTTAGCCAAGATCAGATCCGCCGAGATGTTTCGCCTCCATGCCTCGGTCCTTGTGGTCGGAATCATCGCCTCTGTTGGCAGGATGGCTTCAGTCCCATATGTTAACATGAAGGGCGACAATCCGGTTGCTTCCCTGCGAGTTGTCCTATATGCCCACAGGACGTTGTAAAGCTCTTCACACCATTCCCCATATTCCCCGTCGAGTTTCTTCTTCATGTTATCGGCGATAGTCTTGTTTGTGATCTCGTTTTGTCCATTGCTTTGGGGGTATAGTGGCGTGACTTACTTTTTCGGATGTTGTAAGTGTTGAATAGCAGGTCTATGTTTTTGCCCTGCAATTGTTTGCCGTTGTCGGAGACAATTGCCGCCGGAACCCCGAAGCGGCATATGATGTGTTCCCAGATGAACCGGAAAACATCCTTATCCCGTATGTGCCTTAGCGGGGCGGCCTCAACCCACTTGGTGAAATAGTCGGTGGCTACAATTAAGTACTTCCTCTGCCCTGACCCGACGTGTAGAGGTCCTACGATGTCGATTCCCCACTTGGCAAAGGGCCAAGGGTGACGACGGAGTTCAATGTCACAACCGGCGCGTGTATCTTTTCCCGAATTTCGGCACTCGCCGCAAAGCGTGGCCATATATTTTGCGTCCTCATTCATGTATGGCCGAAGTATCCCATGGTTTTTGCTCGTGCCGCTAGGCTACGCCCGAGCTATGGTTTCCCCGCCCATAGTGCGGCTCGTTAAGTGATTGTATGCCCCTCCTCTTTACTTAGGCACCTCAACAAGGGTCCTAGGTACGATTTCTGTAGAGAATTAGTCTCGAATTTCAGACTGTGACTGCTTTGCTTTTGATCTTGTTGACCTCGGGTCGCCCTTTGGGCAATTTTCTGTTTCGAGATATTCATGAATCGGCTTCCTCCAATCGTCGGCTGATGCTTGGTCGGTAGTGACTACGCAACATGTGCGTCGCGTTCTCGATCTCGGGTGCGATGGCATTAAGACCCTCATAACTCGATGCCTTCAATGGCTTGAGTGCTGTCAACATGGAAGCAACGTAAGCCGGGCGTCCGAGTGCCGATTGTCTTTTTCGCGGATGTGTCGGAATTTAATGCTCTGTATTTGCCCGATGTAGAATTGGGCGAGTTCCCGTATTTACGTAACAAGGGGTCATGTATGGCGTCTTGCCCGTTGATGCGTCGGACAACTAGCCGAGAGTCGCTCGTGAGTCGTACCTCCTGGATGCCCATCTCCACTATGAGACGTAAGGCATGTATTATCGTCAGTGATTACAGTGACATTGTTGGTTGCCTTAAACTCAAGCCTAAAGGAGTGGACCATTTTCTTGCCCTTTGGTGTCGTGAAGACCGGTCCTAAACCCGATCCGTCTTTATTGGATGACCCATCGACGAAAACCTCCCATCGTGTCCGGGCTGCATGTCTCGAGCAAGTCGGGTGAATCATCTCGGTCTTCTTCCATTCGGGGATGTCTTACTTCGTCCTCATCACCGAGGGGAAGTCTGCAAGAAAATCGGCAATCGCACTGTGCTTTCAACCGCTTGTCCTCATCTCGTAAAAGACATCGTTTTGCTTTATTTGCGCTCCACTTTGAGATCCGACTTTGACCTAGCTGCGTTATCAATCTTGACTCTATGGAGGACTTGGTAAGCACCGAATCTTGTGGGCTTGGAAATACGTCAGAAGCTTTTGTGTTGCAAATACTAACGCTAGTATGAGCCGCTTCGATTCTGGTGTAGTTCTTTTCTGTAGGGTTCATGGTCTTGCTTATGAAATATCTAGGTTTTCTTACGCCCCCTCGTTCTTGACCAACACGGCGCGATGGCATGACTGGTTGCCCGAGGTACAGTGTTAATATGTCCTCGGGCTCGGGTCTTTGTGCCGGTAGGCTCGCCCAGTGTCGCTTGATTCTGGAATGCTTCCTCACACTCCTCGGTCCATCCGAACTTCTCTCCCTTCCTTAGCGTCCGAAGAAATTCTTGCACTTGTGTCGACGATCGAGAGATGAATCGTCCTAGAGCCGCCAAGTTTCCGTTCGGTAGTTGCACGTCCTTAATCATTACAGCGAAGGCATTTCATTCTTGCTCGATTTTATCTCGGGTCTGCTTGATCCCCTTATCCGTGATTATGTATCCTAGGAACTTGCTCGAGGTGACCCGGAAGGTGCACTTGGACGGATTTGCCCTCATCTTGTACCTTCTCATGGTGCGGAAGATGTCTCGAGGTCGTCGATGTGTGTATCGGCTACCTTACTCTTGACTAGCATATCGTCCACATATACTTCGATGGTGTCGTGTATCTTGTCTTCAAACATGTCCTCCACTAGCCTCGATATGTGGCGCCCGCATTTCTCGGCCGAATGGCATTTTGGTGTAACAAGACACGCAGTCCTCTTGGCGTGAAAAAGGATGTATGCTCCTGGTCTTCGGGGGCCGGGGATTTGGTTGTATCCGAGTACCCGTCCATGAGTGTTATCGCACAGACCCGACAATGGATTCCACCCAGTGGTCGATCTTTGGGAGAGGGAAGCTGTCCTTTGGGCATGCCTTATTGAGTCATTTAATCGACGCAAATCCGGACGCCCCCATTCCTCTTGGGGACTATCACCATATTAGATATCCACTGCGGATATTGGGTTTCGGATGATTCCCGCTGCGTATAGTTTCTTCAACTCTGCCTCTACCGCTGGTTGTAGCTCGGGTGCGATTCTCCTCATTTTACGTGCTGTCGGTTCGAACTTGGGGTCGATCCTCGGATAGTGCGAGCAAACTTCCGGGTCGATGCCTTCCATGTCGTGCATCCGCAGGCGAACACATCCATGTGCTCCCTCGGGAGGGCTATCACTGCGGGATTGCTCATTCGTCAAAGCGTGACCCTATCCTCACTAATCTCGGCTCCTCCTCGGTGCCCAAATTAACTTGCCTAGTTGGTTCTAGGGCCGAAAAGTTTTGCTTGGGCTCGCCGACGGTTTCTTGGCTCTGTGATTGCTATAAGACCTCGTGTCGCTTTGCTTCGTAGGTGGCGATTGCTTGTGACATCATCTTTTCCAATTCCTCTCCGCTTCCATTTCCTTAGACTTCTTCTTTTCTTGGCGTTTCCTCGACCGTCTTTCCTCGTTCTGTTGGATGTCTATCGCACACATTGTCTTGCCGCTTGGGGGTCGCCTAGTACTTCTACTACTCCACGATAAGAAGGAAGCGCGAGTTTACGATGGTAGGCGAGGCGACTCCCTTGATCCTGCACGACCCAAGGTCGTCCGAGGATCGCCTCGTAGGGTGAGGCGACATCGACTACGCAAAAGGTGGTCAACGTGTCAAGGAATCCTTCCCCATCCGAGACCCTGAGAGTGACTTCTCCCTTTGGCACTGTCACCGTACCGTTGAAGCCGTAAATTCGATAAGTCGAGGGGATCAGGATGTCATCGGACAACTCCATCCTCTTGAAAGTGTCATAGAACAATACTTCATTTGAACTTCCATTTTGTCCATTAATATTCTGCGGACGCCCCATTCCTCGATCATCGGGGTTATTACTAAGGGATCTCCATGTGCTTGTCCGTTCGGTGGGACATCTTTCGCCGAAAACGTAATCAGTTGCATCATCCACGGCTCCATAGGGAGGGTCTTGCCCACGCTGAAGATTTCTTTGCCCGATCTGTCCCTCTTGTGTATTCTCGAGGTGATCTAGGTTCCTAAATCGTATCCTTGTGTTCTTGAGTGTGATATGGTGTTGCGGGTGAAGCGAGCGCCGCGATTGATCCTTATTTGATGTATTGGGACCTCGGGCTGGGCAGTGTTGATGGTGTTTTGACGAAGTGCCGTAGATACCCATCGCGGATCGGAGTCTTTGGGACGATGTCCTTCACCTCTCTACAATCGTTGGTCGCGTGGCCGCGAGGCCCGGTGATAATGGCGGAACTCGGGTGGTTCCTCGTCCGTCGAATTGGATTCCCGAGTCTTGGGGTAACGGATGTCACTCCTCTTTTCCACTTCTTTGAACACTTCTTCCAAGGGTGCATTGAGTGGGGTGTATGATCTTGGCTCATGGCGAGGCTTCTTTCCCCTCTCGACCCAGACTTTCTTGTTTTCTCCCTGGGGCTGGGCGCCGGGCCTTTTCTCGGATCGTTTCGCGGCTTCTCTCGGAATGGCCTCCTCTGTGGTGCTCGCCTCTTGTATTCCTCTGTCTTGCGCTCCTTCTTGGATCTCCTCCAAGGCGATGTAGTGCTCCTGCATCTTCCGGATCTCCCTTAGCGTCTTAGGCTTTTCTGTGTACATCGCCACCCGAGATGGGGTCCGATTTTCTTAGCGAGTTCTCGAAGCCGAATATCGTTGGTCGGCCAGGTGCCTTCCCTATATCCGTGCATAACTTCCTCCATCATCCGTTAAGAGGCGCAGTTCCCTCGATCTCCGTGCCGGGGTAAACAACTTGTCGACTCGGGCGAGCTATCTTTATTATGCATGTACGTCTCGAGAAAGGTTTCTACCAAAACCGCGTAGCTCCCAATGATTCATCGGGCGGGGTGTAGAACCAACTCTTCGCTTCTCCTTCTAGACTAGCCGGGGAAGAATTTGCACATGACCACATCGTGATTCTTCCATTGTAGTAAGGACATGCCGTACATCTTGATGTGTTCTCCCGCATCGCTGTGTCGTCGAACCTAGATGGGAAGATTGGCAACGTGCACTTTGGTGGGAATGGCGTTCGGTCCGGCTCCACAGTAAGCGGTGTCTTACGAGCTTCATTAATTACTTACGCCAACTTGTCATCCTCGTTGTCTCCAGTGAGTTTCTTTATTATCCGCTCGAGTCGTTCAATCTTTTGCTTGGTAGATGCGTCCGTACTCTCGTTGGTTGCTTCTTCGTCGGTAGAAAGAATCCCCGGGACGGCCCATATCCTCCTCTCGATCGATTAGGATCGGGTACTCGTCCTCGGCTCGGTGAAGGGGTGGATCGTCCCTTGGCGGAGTGTGGTTCTTGGAGGCGCCTCGGCTTGATGATCCCTCGATCCTGTTCTCCGATTTCGAGCCGGTGATTCTCGTACTCCAGCGCCAAGTTTCTCCTCTGCAATTCTCTCATGGGTCCTCTTGTCTTCTTTGGGCCAAGTATGGCGAGTAACATCGGGGTCGGTACTCTCGTGACTTGAGTGACCGTTCACTTGGTGTCCGTTGTGTTAGGGGGTGCGGTCGGGGTCTCGTGGTGGGAGCGATAGGGGGGACGATCGGGTCCGTTGGGTGATCGACCGCTACTGGGGGAATAACCGAAGCTGGGGGTCGGTTAGTCGTTGCTGGGGGGACATCTCGGTTAGGGTTCCCTCCTGCCAAGCGGACTTGCCTAAGCCTCTCGGCCTCACGTTCCAAATCCCTTTGGTGCTCTGTAGGTTGTCTTTCTCTCCTTCGTTCCTCGTGTATCGTTTGGACTTCCTCCTCCTCTTCGGTATCCGATCTGGGTTCTTCTCCGTCTTCCATGTTGCCCTCGTTCCTTGGCCCCATCCGACTTGGGTTAATCCTCAATCTCTGCGGTGGGAAATCGTCATCTTGGCCCCGAGATCGATTTCTTCATCGACCGTGGTCATGCCTTTGGTCGGCGCCCGAGTCTCGCCCGGTCGTTAGGTCGACGATCTCCGTCTTTGAGAGTCCGTAAGTCCCTCTTGCCCGCTGGATCCCGCCGTGACTCGGTTCCTCAGGATCCTGCTCGTCCTGGAGGTACTTGCCATTGCCGTTGCTATCGTCCGCGTTCCTCGGCTCGCCTATACGTTCGTTCCCTACGTCGGCCAAAAAGGAGACAACACTTACTTGAAGCGCCGAAAAGGTTAAGGATGGAGTACAGCGATTCGGTGCGAGTGGAAGAGATCCTTTATAGTACGATTCCCTTTATGCTAGCGCATCGATCTCGTGATCAAATTGTTTTTGCCGTAACGGACAAATTTTGAAAAGTTTGTCTTGACACATCGCTTTCGGTACTCTTCCTAAGCATTAATCATTATTTGTCCTTACATTCCCAGCGCCAGAAATCATTAATCATCCGTGCGTTGAATCAGAAGATTTCTTTCACGGCGGTGATGGTGGCAATGACGACCCTCAACGACCGTCGTGTTGATGACCGCAAGATTCCTATAATTCTTCACGATCTTTGTGAGGCTTTCGGCGTAGGATTATGGTGAGACTCAGTCGTTCACCATTATCCGCCGGCCATGGTTTCCAAGACCTAGACTCAACGATTCGAGCTAGCCTGTTTCTACCATTATCACGCTTCGTTTACCTTGCTAAAAGAAAGACAGGTGTGGAATGGAGATAGATGCAACAACATCTCTGCCTAGGAGGCAGCCCCAGTAACCTACGCGTTGCGTTTGTTAGAGTTTTTCGCTTAGCATCAACTATCCTTACTAAGCATCGATAGGAGCTGTTGAATCTCTCTTGCAACGGGGTTTGAAGCCGCAGATCATAATCATCGAGATGGGATCCCCTTCTAGCTTCTACCCACATCAAAAGATGCTATTTAGGGAGCTCTCGGGTCATCTGATGACTCTCTGAGGTGTTTCAAACAGGCACGTAAAACGACTTTATTTAAGCGGAAAACTTGAAAAATGGAGACTTCCGGTTTAAAACACAAAACGACCTCATATCAGCTCGACACGAAGATAACAAACGAAGGTAACTAGTAAGAACGCAAGGCTAACTTCATCAATTTTAACAGGATGTTGCTACTACCCAAGCAAGAACACAAAGTTAACCTTTATCAATTCAACAAGACGTTACTAAAAGAAAACAAGACGTTACTAAAAGAAAACAGAGATAGCGTACGAAAGGGTTTTCTCCTTTAGCGTCAACCAGCCCACAAGGTGGCTTAGGAGCTCGGAGTTTCCCCTTTTAGCGTCCGATTTCAAGGTATCCGGAGATGTTATACGGTCCCCTTAGTGGGCGGAATGTAGATGTAGAAAATCCTACCTCTACATCCAAAGATAACTAAACACATACACAAAGAAACAAGATGAACAAGAAAAGCAATAGAACACGAGATGTACGTGGTTCGGCATGATTACCTACGTCCACGGGGGTATAAAGAAGATCTTATTACTCGAATCAAGGTTACAAGACGGATTTCTCTCTCTCAATGCCTTTGGTACGCTCTCTTTTCTCACTTCTTGCTTGAGTTCTACCTCTCTACATGGTCTCTATTTATAGTTACAAGTGATAATACATCAGTACTTCGGTGTTAGGCCTAGCGTAGCTTCCTCGATGTTCCTCTCGGGTGATCGGTCGATGTCTCGGCCGGGTGTTCATATTTGTTCGGGCCGGTGCGTTAAGCCGAGTGATGTCTGCCTCCGCTATCTCGTCGCTCGGTGTCGTCCGTTTGGGGGTAATCAATGTCGCCCTTGGGATCCCTGGCCGAGTCTTCCTTGGCCGAGTCCTTCTTATCTCTTTACCAACCTTGTCGGGCGCATTTATGGCTCCAAAGACCACCCGATGTCTATCGCATCACAACTTTTCCTCTTTTTCTTCGACTTTCGGCTCCTCTTTCCTCACGCCCAGATTTGGAGAAGCGATCCGGTGTTCTAGATGCATGCTCGCTCTGGTACGCCATGGCTTAGGATCGTTCCACCTGTCCTTGTGGATTATTTACACCTACATACGTCATTCGAAAAGATTGAATTTTTACAACTTCCTAATCATGGTGTTTCCATTTGTAAAAATTGAACTTTGATCCTCTTTTAAATTGGCTATGAAAGATGCAGGTTAGGGATTAATTTTGGGAAAATCCGCACAAGGCTTTGGTGGAATTAGATTAGATGCTGCCATTCTGAAACCATTAGGTACCACTAGTAGCAACTGAAGTAAAAAAGCAGGCTATCTTCATACTTGTCCACTACCACTAGTACCAAGTACCGACCAGTTGATACTGACGTTGGAATGAAATGCTTCCACTTGAAAACCTTTAAAGTAGTGTGGTTTTCCTGCCGTAGCTATAGCTTCTTATTTAAAGACTTTACGTACTCGTTAATGAAAACTCCATCTACCAACACATTAAACCGTTTTATCTCAACAAGGGACTTCTTTTTGGTATTTAAGTATGTGAAATTTACCACCCCACACTCACTCTCGCTCTCTCCAAAAATCATTCGGCTATTACTATTCCGTTTCTAAAAAATAGGTTTGTTTGGTTTGCACAAAGATTAAGAAAAATAATCATTACTAGTTTGTACAGGGTTATTTTTCGCTTATATAATATGAGCTCACAAGTCACAACTCTATAAAATGATAAAACTATCAATAAATTAATAAAACACAAAATTGGTTAAAAAGACCAAAATCAATAATCCATGGGTGAAAAAGACATTTAGATTTTGATATTGTTTAAATGGACAAAAATATAAAAATAATGAGGATGTAACAGGTTTCATCCTACCCATTTTCAAATTCTTTTTCTTATTTTTAATTTACATCAGGATGCATCCAGTTTCATCCTCGCTATTTTTTAAGTTTAAGCCAGGATGAATCCAGTTTCATCCTTACTATTTTTTTTTGTGCCATTTCGCCCATAATAATTTTTACTCGTCCATTTGAACCGTGTTTTAAATTTTTTTGGACAAATGACCCATTTTCCGTTAATAAAATACGATAAAAAGAAAAAAGACAAAAAAATGTCATGACTTTTAGTCCAACATTTTCAAGAAATATAACATTTATTGCAGCTTAGTAAATTAACTAAAGATAAAGTCGCTCTTATCCTTTTCTAATTGCTGATGTTCTTTAAATTTCTAAAGCTTAAGCTTTTATTTTTCTATGTGGCGGCACATTTTTTTCTAAAAAATCTAAACGACAATGAATTTGAAACTAAAAACTTGGTGACATGTTTCTCATATGAAACTCTACATTCCTACCAAAAATGAGAGCGTTTCGAAATATGAAACTTCACCATGCACAAATTTTAATTTCAACCGTCAATCTTCAACGACTAATATTCAAAATGGTAGGTGGTGGTCTTATACATCTCGAATTGTTCTCATTTTTTTGTTGGAGTATAGAGACTAATAAGAAGAACATGCCTCCAAAAAATTAGCTTCAAATTCATTGTTGGTTGGGCTCAGTAGAAAAAATGACGTTAAAATGTCAAGATTTTGTCATTATAATCATGTCAACGGATCCTATATATATATATATATATATATTCTTGTCTCTTTGAGTTTCCCCAATCATTGTATTTGGGTTACTTCATCATTTGAAGCGTCATCGAGATCGTCAACATGTCTCTTATTGACCATCCTTTGGTTTTCTTTCTCTCTACACAAAACCTAATATTTTCATAATCAAGTGTATTTGAACCCGTAGCGCGATTGGGGATACTTATATTAATTAGGGGATATAAATTACTTTCCCCAACCAATAGTGTTTGCTAAGGGGTGTTTTGGGGGGCAAAAATACTAAAATACCCTTCCCTCAAAATAAAAATCTAAAAACTTAAAATCATATCCCATTTCCATCTTCACTGTCGGCATTCTCGTTAGGGTTAGGGCTTTGAAATCTAAATTTCTCCATTTTGAAAATGTTTTTTTTTTTTCCGGAAGTGATGAAGACCATGCCGGTAGTGATGAAGACCATACTGGAAGTGATGAAGACCATGCCGGTAGTGATGAATACCATGCCGGTAGTGATGAAGACCATGCCGATTTTTTTTTTACATCGCCGGAAGTGATGAAGACCATGCCGGAATTGATGAAGACCATGCCGAAAAATTGTGCCGACATGCTTGGTAACTAACATTCAATGCCGTAACTAAATGCCGACATGCTCGATAGAAATCTATCAATGTCGATAGTCAAGTGAAAAAAAAATCAATTTTCTTGATACTTTACATCATGTGCCGGCAAGAAATTTAAGCAACATACTATGTCGTTAGCAGTACCGGCATGCTCGAGAATTAGCTGACTGTGCCAGCAGTGGACTGATTAAAACTAAAAAATTCAAAACGGAATAGGTTTTGGATATTTTCAAAACGATAGTGGCAGTACCGGATACGCCCCGGACCCCAGGATAGCGGCAAACATTTATGAAAATTTCCAACAAATGCCCGGCATGGATGGACGGCCAGGCAACAACGCCTGCACTCTGTGTTGGTTGAATATTCCCTAATACGTGAAAATATGGTGCGCCGGTATTGATATAACTATGAATACCATGCCGGTTTAGGTTGTTCCGGCATGGTATTCATATTTATATCAATGCCGGCGGGATGTTTTGCAGGTGCAACCATGGTAAATCCAAAGTTACATCTGGAGAAGATTCAACATAAAAGACTCAGAGACATCTCTTTGGTCACTATGGTCACTCATCTCAACCAAAATTTTTGAACCCAACATTCATACTTATAATCTCTCCAAAATGATTAAGATTTCTATAAATCATTTTCACACTAATCAATTAACATAACTAATTATTATTAACCACTAAACCTGATTAATGAGGGGTAGATTAGGAATTAGTAAAAATACATGGATATGGGGTGACCTTGATTTACTATTTAAATCCTGTTTTTATCTTTTTCCTATATTCCCCAATTAATATAAGTATCCCCAATCGCGCGTTCATATATTGCGCTGGTATCAATAGATATACAATCAGAAAAACCTTTAAATCAATATATACGAAGGAAGTGTTAACAGAACATGGTTGACTTTTTATCCATCTTGATTATGTCATGCGATTTTGTTGATATGTTATAAGCTAAAATGAATACCGAATAATAATTTACTTTGGTGACTTTATCCTTTAGTTTTCTTTCTCTTTGCACAAACCTAAAAAATATTTTCTTATATAAATGGTTGAACATTTACCTTTTTTTGATCAACAAAGAAAAGAGATATTATTGCTAAAAGAAAAACTAAATATTTTAGTTCTAGGATTGTACATATAAGGCGTCTACGTAAATCCCATACATATCGAATATACTTAAACCATAAATTTTCCTAAATTACAATATTGTGTTGTTTATGGGTAAAAATCGTTTCCGCCGATTTTGGTAAATTCGGTAGGTGAGTGAGAAACTGGTTTAAACCCTAAACAAATGTGCTGCACGTGAGCACTTTCTAAATTCGGTAGCACTTTCTAGATTCGAGAGATCAATTTGTACCAGCGTGCGTGTTTGGCATGTGTCAATGGCACGCACGGCCATTAGGGCCACGACTAGGTAATGAAAGCTACCAGCGAGCGTGTTGGCATGTGCCAATGGCATGCTAGGACATTAGGGCCACGGCCTGGTAAGAAAAGCTACCAGCGATGCGTGTTGGCATGTGCCAATGGCATGCGTGGCCATTAGGGTCACGGCCTGGTAAGAAAAGCTACCCCCTAATTTGAAAAAATACCCCCTATTAATTACTGACTACATGTATTAAATGTTCTAATAAATGTGTCACCGGTGACATTAGGTTATTTGGGGTATTATGATTTTACCCTTTGTTTAAAAACCACCATCAACATGTGTGTATTTTAAACTCGTAAATATATAACACCTGAACTAAAAATTTCCCCGACTTTGTAGGCATTTAAAAAAAATAGTCGATACATCTGTAAAAGATGGGTAGCTAGCTCAGCTGATCATCCCCGTTCCTCACAGGTTTGATGCGCTCCAAGCGCTTCAGGAGGTCCCGGGTTTGAGTCACGATGGCATAATACTATGAAATTTAACATGGAAGGTAGAGTTAACTTGCCCCCATGCCGACATAATTAGCTTCCCTTTACACTTAGTCTCCCTTAGAGCAGTTCCTATGGACTCAACAAACTTGAAGTTTGTTGATTTTGCTCCCACTATGGACTCCACAAACATGAAAAATGGATGTACAAACTAACAAATTTGTTGGTTTGTTGAGTGAGTTGGATGATCAAGCGTGCGGTTGATGTTAGGCCGGGCGAGCTTGGAACCAACGCTGGCGTTTTTGCCAAAAACGCTGGCGCTTGTCTTTCCAACGCCTGCTCTTATTTCAAACGCCAGTGGCTCTGCTTAATGCGCCGCGTTCTTTCCAAAAGCGCCAACGGCTGAAAACTCTTTTGATCTAACGGCTATAATTTTTGAGTTCTATAAATACTCCTCATTTCATCTCTAAATTCACATACTCTACACATTCTTCACTCTCAAATCATCTACAAAAATTCCTCCCAGAGTTCGTGGTGTTGGATTCACTCAACAAGAGGATTTAGCGATTTGTAGAGCCTATGTTTTTCACACAGAAGATGCTGTCTTTAGTAATGCAGCTGAATCGACGTTGACTTTCTGGGAGAAAGTTTACAGAATGTTCACCGCTGAAACGGGGAACATTAATGGGCGTGATTCTCACGGATTATCGCATCGTTTTAGTTCAATTAGTAGGAATGTATCGGAGTTCGTCGCTTTACTAATTGAGAATCACAAAAATAAGTTCAACGGTGAAACCGAACATGAAGTGGAACCCAGAACTCTAGCGATGTGGGCAGCATCTCACGGCGGTCGTCCTCTCGACTTCCATGCTTGTTTCAACATTCTTCATTTGACGTATCTTCCATTCAACGCGCTCTTTGACGGTTTCGCCTTTGTTTTTGAATTTTTTGTTGTTAATTATCAAAACTAGAGCTCTTCTTTGCCTTTTAGCGGAATATTTTCTTGGAGCAACTTCAAAATCTTGCACTTCCCTCTTACAATTTTCAATCTTTTTAAAACTCCCACATATCTTAGAAACAATAGCTTCAAGTTTTGCATCGCAAAAAAATGTGATCGCCTTTTCAGCCATTTCACCAACAATAAACTAAAAAATCGAAATAGATTTTAGAAGAGAAAATTCAAGAGAAGTGAATTTTGGTGTGAGTGAATTGTTTGAAAATGATGGTAATTTATAGAGGTAAAAAGTGAATTTTGAATTTTAAAAAAACTATCCGTTGGCGTTTTTTCTACAAACGCCAGGGGTCTAGGTTTATGCGATGCGAATACTACAACTTCCACAACACCAATTCTGTCTTTGGTGCACCTGACCATGATTGTTGACAAACAGGATCAAAAAGTATTAAGCCATGCAAAGTTTCAGTTTATTCCCGTGTCTAGAATGTTTCTTCACTAACACACCTTCGAAGTGAATGGCAAATATTGCAACTAACAACGAAGAAAAAGTAGGATAACTAAGTCGGTCAAGTTAGCGAACTTTGATCTATTAACATTAACATATACAATTGGGACACAATTCATAACCGATGGACTTTAGAAGACAAAGAATTTTTTTTGATTAAGATAATGAACTTTACTTTGCTCAACTCTATCTATGAAATGAAAGTAAATGCATAATATTCATCTGTGGATCAGCTTCCCATTTAAATGTAAGGTATGAGATATTTTTTTTTTTTCATAAACGAGGAAACCCTCGGAACGTTACATTATACAAAAGCCGATTTTGAGAATCGGGAACAGTTACATAAAATTTTAAGATCATTACAGAATCATCATATCCATAGTATCTCCACCAATATCCATAGTATCTCCACCAATTCTTGACTAACCATCCTAAATTTGGAAACTTAAATACTTCTTCAGAAATCCCAAAGGACCAAATTGTATCACAGGGCCTAATTAGTTTTGAATCAAAACTAATTTGTTTGACTACATAAAGCAGTGGTTGGATCAAATCCAACCCCGTGATATCAAGAACATGTAAGCCTAGGTTTTTATAGTAAAAGTGTTTTACCACTAATTCAAAGTAACGGAGAGCGATAATGATGTCTTGAGTAACATGAGCAGGTGTCTCGAAGTAACGGGAGCGATGAATCGGGTCTTCGGTAGCGAGGAGCTAAAGTAATGAGGGATTTCTTGAATAGGTCTTTTGAAGTCTGGATCGGGATGAATCGGCCCGACTCGGCGTTGGAGATTTTCTAACAATTGATACAATCGATGAACTTGATGATGATCTTGATTTTCCTGCTTTTGCCTTTGATTTCTTGGTTGTTGATGTTCTTGTTGAGTAGAGAGCTCGTCGGAGAAATCGTCGGAGCATCAGAACCTGTCGGAGAAGATCAAGCTTAGAGCAAATGTCGAAATAACAGTGACCCGAACATAAGAACACCATCACTGAGACTAACAAATCCCCCCAAAATATAAAGTACACAGGCAAACCAGTATGTCTTAAAACTAATCCTAATAAAAAAAGAAAAAACAGATCTATAAACTACTAGATTGCTAGAGCGACCCAGAGCATCAAGATCACGTAAAACTAACAGAAGCGAAAATAAAACCCAACCACCACCATACGGTGAAAAAAGGGGTGGGGATGAAGCCGAATCAAGATCACATTGGATTTTCTATGTCTTCTTCATGGGATAGAAACGAAAAATGATTATATGGATTGCTTTCTTCCCTGTGAAACATCACAACCCATACATGCATATTCATCCAAAGATCGATGAAGAAAAACTATAAAAATTGCAAACAATGACTGTTCTGATTTTGTATGAGATGCTTCAAGTAGAAGCAAGACATAGTTGCAACTCAAATAAAATTAAGTCGTTGGAACAAACAATTAAACCAAAAAAATGTTAGTAATTTTGTCGACCAAGTCGCATCAAGTAATGAAAAACCTCTAACGATAAGACAGAAAAAACCACATATCAAAGTTTATACGTAGCCAATTTTGAATTGAACTCGACATTCGACAACAATTTATGGACTGATGATACTAAGTCACAGAGACTCGCATAACAATTTTGAAATAGCTCGAAAACAGTTTATGGACTGATGACACAAACCCGACTTTTTTCTAGAGAAAAGTACAATTCTAAAAAGAAAACATTATAATTAACCTGTCCAAATTGGGGTATACCCAGATTTATATGGACATAGTGCTATTACTAAGGGGAGGCCAAATATGGGTGAGTTTACTCTATTACCCTTGAAGTAATTAACCCTATTACTTAATCAGATAACCTTAAAAATTAAAAACCTAAAAAAACTGTTAATCTTCTCCTAATCTTCTCTTTTTCTTCTTCATCTACATCTTCCATAAAAATCAAAAAAACAAATCTCTGCAAATCGTCCAATTTGATTTTCCTGAAAAATGGTTGATTCCAAACGATCAAGTAGCAACACAAATTCAACCAGACATATCAAAAGATCCAAATCAGAGGAAAAAGGTAAGGGAAAAGTTGGAACTAGTAAACACGAAAATCCAATCCCTGAGAATGTTGAAAAGAACCCTCCACCGGTGAAAAGAAGACTGTAAGTGATTTATAAACTCAAACCCATTATTGTTTTGTGTTTTTTGATTGTTATATTAGGTTAGAAATC
This sequence comes from Papaver armeniacum, assembly GCA_023531295.1. Lineage (NCBI taxonomy): Eukaryota > Viridiplantae > Streptophyta > Magnoliopsida > Ranunculales > Papaveraceae > Papaver > Papaver armeniacum. Next base: position 585,943 of record JAJJWW010008200.1, read on the forward strand.
GAAAACTATGATTTTCAGGGTTTTTAGTCGGCAGTTTTTTTTGAAAATAGGATGCCGGCCTTAAGTTTTTAGTGTTAGTCGGCAAGGTCGTAACATGAAGATCATGCCGTATTTTTATAACAACCATGGCGATTGTGAAACATTAACCAGGGCCGGCATGGTAATCAATAACCAACCCTTCCTACTTTCCTCTAGTCGGCATATTCTTAAAATTGTACAGTTCCTACTTTATGTCACAGAAACCTTAATTTTTCCTGAGTTAATAATCGGTATCTTTCTTGAATAGGACCCTTCCGACTGTGTGTTAGTCGGCGTTGTAGATGATTACAACCATGCCGACTAAGTATTAGCCGACAATGTTTAGATTCTCGACCTTGCCGACTAGGTGACCAGTGATGCGTGTCGTACCACAACAAATTAATTAATACTTTACTACCTAATTAACAAGTAATATAGGGTAGTCAAGGTCGATCCCACGAGGAGCACGAGATTCTAGTTGTAAAAATTGTCACGAAAGGGGGGTGTAAAAAGCAAAAGAAAACAAACAAAACAATTAAAAGATAAAGTTGAAAGCAATAAGAGAGACGAGATCAAGGAATCCTTCTTCGTTACGAAACAATGAATCAAGTTATGTTCTTTTCTACTTGTTATTAGTCACAAATTATCACCAACCGTAGGATAGCAGGTCCGCTTAGCTAGCCCCAAAATCCCTAATTTCACCGAGTAACAGGTCCGCTTAGTTATCGATTCTATTCAAAAGAACCACCACGAGGTTCGCTTACAAGATGTAATTCCTCGAATGCATTAAGATCTATGAATTTAGGTTTAGTACTAGTAGTTAAACTCGGTTCGCTTGGTTCACTTTCTAGCGTTGTTTCTACACACAATTGCTCCACGGAATCCCTCGCAAGGTCTCGTGTTTGCTACTTATGTAAAGAGTCAAGAAACGATTACTTATCCCTAACTTTCACTAGCTTTAGATTAAACTAACAAATCAATTTAGCATGCATTCTAAACAATCTATCAATCAATCATGAATGTCTTTAAGATCATTCCTATTAGTAAAAACAATCGATAATCATGTGAAGAACTTCAAGATAGAATTAAAAACAAAAACTCAAATCATATTAAGAACTAGGAATTCATCCTCAATCAATAAAATTAACTACTCATGTTAAAAGTTCACACAAAGAATAAGAAAAGAAAAGTATTGTGTGTAGAGATGTGTAGAGATGTGTAAAACTTCTCTATTTATAGGCTTCAATATTCTTCAAATCTTCCAAGGATTAGAATCCTTTTCCTTTTGCAATTCAATTTCCAAATCCAAGCTTTTCTCAACTCTTCATCTTCTCTTTCCAAATTTGAGTCCAATTCTCCATCCAATTCCTAGCCCAAGTCTTCATACCCATGAGAGAAATCCATAGAAAATTCTGGAATTTTTGCTCATTGGAAAAGCGGGATTGTGGCGGAATTTGGGCCAGGAATTGTCGCCATTTGAGTCGCTGAAAAAGTTCACCGTCGTCGGGAGAATATTCGACGGAATATTCCGTCATCCACCGTTAGGACTAACGGTCAAACAGGTCAACCGTCAGTCAATTTGTTAGTCAAAGGTCAAGGAGAAGGAGAGTCGGACTACTGAAGTCGGCAGTGAGTCCGGCTAAGCTAAGGTGACTCGGCTAAGTTGCCATGGCATAAGCCTTTGCTCGGCGGAGCCGCGTGTTGCACCAGGATAGTGCTTCCAGCCATCTTAGCTGAGTATCTTCTGTGTTTCTGTAGCTTAGTCACGGCCAAGATGGCCATCAATCTCTTCCAACACCATTTCAGCTCCCCTGCAACAACACTTCTTCACAGCCATGAGGGCTATTCCACCATCTCAGGTTAGCTCCATCTCTGCCTGCACCTAAACCTGGGTCTTCACCATTACAGGCCACAGCAGCTCCAGCCAATACCACCGACTGCCCATTCCATCTTGCCAGCTTACCAAGCCATGTCTAGCTCCTCTCTGTTCAAATCCTAGCATACATCTATTTGCACAATTCCATCATTTCCACGTACTCGAGTTACTTCTCCTGCCACAATGCACCTGACGCTAACACATATTCCTCGATGACCCTCATTTCGGCACATACCATTCTCATCTCTGCTGCAACACTTGACACCAATCTCAATTTGCTTCAAGCACCAGTTCCTGTAATGCCATCACCGAGTTCAAACCAACTCACTCTCCTATAATTCCACCGAGAAATACAACTTCCGGTAGCCACCACCATAGATTCGGCCAACACCCATTTCATCCATCTACAGCTGCATACCACCTCCATCTGCTTATCTGAACTGCCAATAACCTCTGACATCCTCATTATTGAGCAATCAACAAAAAACCCTGAGTCTTCATAACACCAACAGCACCAAAACCCATCTTTTATTTCTCCATTCAAACTCAATCTCCACCTTTCTATCAATCCACCACAGACCCATCTCCCTGAATCCTTACCATCTCCAAATCAATAGCATCATGGTCTTCAAACCCTTAAATCAATTTTATCTCTTTGATTCACATCATCCACTCTCGATCTACATCTTCAATGGCAACACAGAGAACTCAGTTCTTGAAGCAAAACCCATTTCTCTTATACTCACAGTACTCCTCATAATTGATAAAGCACTACCCATGAACATTTCCAGGCAAAACCCATCTCGAGATACCACCATCTGCATCTTCCTGGATCGAGCCCAATTTGCGGATATCGAATCACCATCAGAACCCATTTCTGTGTTAGTCTCGATCTGGCTCATCTCTTCTTCACTCCCTGATTTCTTCTCTTCAAATCCCATGAACAAGTCGAGCCCTTAACAACAATTTCAAGCTCAACCCATCTCCAATCTTGCTGTCGTTTCTTCCTCTTTATTTTAACAAACATCCATGGGCTGTGTTTCTCAAGCATCGGGGTCTCAATTTCAGGTGTAGAATGATTGAGAGTAAAGATAACTCTCGATTTAGGGTGAAGGTTAAATGGGGCGGATTCGGAGCACGGGTGTGGGTGTGGGTGCGTGGGTTTAGGGTGTGGGTGGATTCAGACACCCACCACAAGTACACCCAAAATGTGCTATTCTCACTCCCTTCTTTTGGATAAGGGACACCTCTTTGACCTCCCCTTAACCTTGGCTGAGCTCCATATAGTATTCCCTCCTTGGTGAAATGACAATTTTGCCCTTTTTGCTTAAATAGAGTAATTTCTTCTTCTTTTCCTCCGTGCGACTCCATAATACCTAATAACTCAAAACAAGCGTAAAATACATAATTTACACGGAAAATAGCAAAGAAAGCATAAACTACTAGATAGTAAATTAGGTGTATTCTACACCTATCAAATTCCCCCACACTTAGACTTTGCTAGTCCTCGAGCAAATCAAACTAAAAACTCACAACTTCAAAGCATTCAAGCGTCTCAAGCATCCAAAGAGCTATGAGGACATAGAGTTTCTGCATGCTAGTAATAAGAAGTTAGAAATACTAAAGAACATATTCTCATTCTTAAATGTTGAGTGAGAAATAACCACACCATAATGAGAGAATGCGTGTTTGAGAAACGATCAATAAGCATTTCGCCTCGACTTCGCCTCACCAAAAAGGATTTTATGATAATTGCACTCAAAAGATGACTTTTTATGGTTCTCACATGTGTGCGGTAGGAATGAAGAGAGAAATCCTGCATCACGTTGAATGGTGGGAAGGATAACTTCCGAAATATTTTGAAAAACCCACATCTTTTAATATTTTGAAAAACCATTTTTTCTGACGATCTCTACGAAAAGGAAATCAACCATTTATATTGAGGATGAGATTACTTACTCACCTTCACATCCGATCGCCAATTATGATAACACCACTCTCACGGCATCCAATAGAAACGTCTTCCGCTCCTTATCTTGATCTTCATGGTCCTCGTCTTGGTTTCAACTATTGATGATAAACCCTCGAATTTCATAAATCCTTGACATTTTATAACTCTTTACCTTGAAATCCTTGTCGCTTGAAACTTCCTTATAAATTTTCCTTCCCACGGCTCATTAAATAAGAACAAATATTTCTCTTTTTTTCTCTTTTTTTTTTTTCCTTTTTTTTTTTTTTTTTTTTTTTTTTTTTTTTGAAACAAGAGAAATTAAATACAAAATAAACCATAGCCGTGGAAGAAGTATTTTACCGCTTGATTCTTAACAACTTGTATCGTCTTGAAATCATAAACTTCAAAAATTTTCACCTTTTAATTTTCTTCGCTTTTATGAATAAGTCTTCATACTTGTATGTATAATTATGCTCATTGTATTGTAAGTCCTCAACATATATGTAAAATCCGCTCATTTGTATGTTGCTTTACTTGTATTTGAAATTTGCTCTTTTTTTCTCGTTCCGTTGCTTGTAAACCTTAAACTTTTCCAACTTTCTTTGTAGATTTTGATGTCGCTCCTTGTTGATGATGAATGTGTTTCTATGGATCCGTTGTTGTCGAGAGAGAGAATGGTGCTAGCGCAAATCGAACTACAAGAAGGAAGCTTTCATCCATGGACGTCACCCTCATGATTGACAAAATTAGCACTCAAGAGATCAAAGAGTAGTGCTTCTATTGGTGGGAGGTTGGGTAGCTCACCATTCTACCCGGAATTAACGTACGGTGACACACACTCAAAAGAAGCTCTTTAGTAGATGGAAAATTTCTGGTTGGGTGCCTCACATGATATGAATACGGGTAGTCTCCACTAATGATTGATCAAACAACTCTAATAATGCACTTCTCCCCGCACCAAATTCGCATCACCGGCATGATTAAATCCATTATTTAACACTCAAAAAAACAAGAAATCCGAATGTAATTCTCTAACATTTCCAAGTTCAATTATGTCGGTCAAAATCTCTATGTAAACATACCTAGAAGTATGCTAGTGACTCTAAAATCTTTAAAAGTTGGAATTTTTATGTAAAACTTTTTTTTTTTCAAAATTTTTTAATTTTTTTATAATTTTTGTTTTAAAAACATGCTTAACCACTCCCCCACACTTAAACCTTACATTGTCCTCAATGTAATTGAATCCTCTAGTAAAGTCAAGGTGGGAAATTTTAACATGATAAGAAACAAGAAAAAGAAATAACAAAAAGCAAAAAGATAAGAAATACAAAACCTATGGGTTGCCTCCCATTAAGCGCTTGTTTTAAAGTCGATGACCCGACTTTGCTCTTACAAGATTCATTCCCCATATACTAACAATCGGAAAATTTGGGGATCCACCCATAATACCTGTTTTGCAAACAATAACTCCATACAAATGTTAGCACAAGAAAATAATAGTGAAATTATCGCTCGATAGAAATTTCCCCCACACTTATTCTCGTCCACACTCGGAAGTGTATAAAGAACATAGAATTGGGAACTTCCATGTATTCCTCTTGGCAAACCTGCATAGTGTTAGCATCAAGTGTTTCCAATGGTGGATATCTAGAAACAAAATCATCCAAAAATACTTTCGAAGCACATACATTCAAACCAATATGAGGTAAAGGAGAAGAATCAAGATGCAAAGGATTAGACAAACCTTGCACAATCTCTTGTATTATAGAATCCTCTTCATCCTTAAAAAACTCAAGTGAAATACTTACCTCTCGTTCATTGTGTTCCTCTATTAAACCTTGCAACCATTCTTCGTCGTTTTCTACCTTAACCAAAGTCTCGGCATCATTAAAATCATTGGCAAGTTCAATTGGGTCTTCCACAAAATCAATGAATGTGGTTTCATCCTCTAGCATCATCTCTTCAACATTCTCATCATCGGAATCGGGCCATTCTTTCCTCATATAATCTTCCTCGGTATAAATTGTAAGATCTTCTTGTGAGGGTGTTATTTCGTTTACAACAATAGGTAAGTGATATCCAAACTCCTCCTTTTGAATAGGTGAAGGATCTTTATTATGATCCGGAGTTGGAATAACTTCCTCATCGTCGGAACATTCATACACTTCCGCGGACTCCCATCTTTCCCTAAGAAATTTTTGCCAAGCAATAAATGCATCTTCCTCAAGCTCTTCCTTTTGAATAGGTAATTGATCATTATTAAGATCAAGGCTCGAGTAATCTACACTAGCGTCATCAAAAGTCTCTAAAGGTTGGTTAATTTGTTCATATATTTTCTCCGAATTCCTTTGAATTTCTCGATGTGATTCTTGCATCTTTTGTTGAAGATCCCCAATCATGGCCAACATCTTATCTGCAAAACTAGAGAATTTCTGATCATAAAAACTATCCTCCCATCCTTGTGATTGTCCACTTACATACCCGTCATAAGGTTGTTGATATGTATGAGAATATCTATAAGGTTAGAGGAAATTTATCATAGCCAAAATATTGGTTTTGATTGTATCCTAAGGATGGTTGGAAGTTGTCATAAGATGGTTGAGGTTGAAAACCGTATTGATTGTTGTAATATGCTTGCTCTTGCCCACCGTACATGGAAAACCGGCACCTGAAATAAGATTCAAAAACCAAGTTAGATACGGAATAGAATCCAACAAAGCAAGAATAAAGCAAAAGAAAAATAAAAACAACTAAAATCATCCATTTGCTCCCGACGTTAGCGCCAAAATTGATGCGTGTCGTACCACAACAAATTAATTAATACTTTACTACCTAATTAACAAGTAATATAGGGTAGTCAAGGTCGATCCCACGAGGAGCACGAGATTCTAGTTGTAAAAATTGTCACGAAAGGGGGGTGTAAAAAGCAAAAGAAAACAAACAAAACAATTAAAAGATAAAGTTGAAAGCAATAAGAGAGACGAGATCAAGGAATCCTTCTTCGTTACGAAACAATGAATCAAGTTATGTTCTTTTCTACTTGTTATTAGTCACAAATTATCACCAACCGTAGGATAGCAGGTCCGCTTAGCTAGCCCCAAAATCCCTAATTTCACCGAGTACTTGAGTCCGCTTAGTTATCGGATTCTATTCAAAAGAACCACCACGAGGTTCGCTTACAAGATGTAATTCCCCTGAATGCATTAAGATCTATGAATTTAGGTTTAGTACTAGTAGTTAAACTCGGTTCGCTTGGTTCACTTTCTAGCGTTGTTTTCTACACACAATTGCTCCACGGAATCCCTCAAGGTCTCGTGTTTGCTACTTATGTAAAGAGTCAAGAAACGATTACTTATCCCCTAACTTTCACTAGCTTTAGATTAAACTAACAAATCAATTTAGCATGCATTCTAAACAATCTATCAATCAATCATGAATGTCTTTAAGATCATTCCTATTAGTAAAAACAAACGATAATCATGTGAAGAACTTCAAGATAGAATTAAAAACAAAAACTCAAATCATATTAAGAACTAGGAATTCATCCTCAATCAATAAAATTAACTACTCATGTTAAAAGTTCACACAAAGAATAAGAAAAGAAAAGTATTGTGTGTAGAGATGTGTAGAGATGTGTAGAGATGTGTAAAACTTCTCTATTTATAGGCTTCAATATTCTCCAAATCTTCCAAGGATTAGAATCCTTTTCCTTTTGCAATTCAATTTCCAAATCCAAGCTTTTCTCAACTCTTCATCTTCTCTTTCCAAATTTGAGTCCAATTCTCCATCCAATTCCTAGCCCAAGTCTTCACACCCATGAGAGAAGTCCATAGAAAATTCTGGAATTTTTGCTCGTAGGAAAAACCAGGATTGTGGCGGAATTTGGCCGGAATTATCGCCGCTGGTCGCCTGAAAAAGTTCACCGTCGTCGGGAGAATATTCGACGGAATATTCCGTCAAAACACCGTTAGGACTAACGGTCAAACAGGTCAACCGTCAGTCAACTGTTAGTCAAAGGTCAAGGAGAAGGAGAGTCAGACTCTGAGTTAGCAGCTGAGTCCAGCTAACTGGGCTGACTCGGCTAAGTTGCCATGGCATAAGCCTTTGCTGCGGCTTTAGGCTGCGTGTTGCACTGGGATAGTGCTTCACCATCTTAGTTTGAGTATCTTACGTGTTTACGTAGCTTAGTCACGGCCAAGATGGCCATCAATCTCTTCCAACACCATTTCAGCTCCCCTGCAACAACACTTCTTCACAGCCATGAGGGCTATTCCACCATCTCAGGTTAGCTCCATCTCTGCCTGCACCTAAACCTGGGTCTTCACCATTACAGGCCACAGCAGCTCCAGCCAATACCACCAGCCTGCTCATTCCATCTTGCCAGCTTACCAAGCCATTGCCAGCTCCTCTCTGTTCAAATCCTAGCATACATCTATTTGCACAATTCCATCATTCCCTGTACTCGAGTTACTTCTCCTCGCCACAATGCACCCTGACCTGCCAACACATATTCCTCTGACAGCCCTCATTTCAGCACATACCATTCTCATCTCTGCCTGCAACACTTGACACCAATCTCAGCTGCTTCAAGCACCAGTTCCCTGTAATGCCATCACCTGAGTTCAAACCAACTCACTCTCCTATAATTCCACCAGAAATACAACTTCCAGTAGCCACCACCACCGATTCCAGCAACACCCATTTCATCCATCTACAGCTGCATACCACCTCCATCTGCTTATCTGAACTGCCAATAACCTCTGACATCCTCATTATTGAGCAATCAACAAAAACCACGAGTCTTCATAACACCAACAAACACCAAAACCCATCTTTTATTTCTCCATTCAAACTCAATCTCCACCTTTCTATCAATCCACCACGAGACCCATCTCCCGAATCCTTACCATCTCCAAATCAATAGCATCATGGTCTTCAAACCCTTAAATCAATTTTAGCTCTTTGATTCACATCATCCACTCTCGATCTACATCTTCAATGGAAACACAAATGAACTCGGTTCTTGAAGCAAAACCCATTTCTCTTATACTCACAAAGTACTCCTCATAATTGATAAAGCACTACCCATGAACATTTCCAGGCAAAACCCATCTCGAGATACCACCATCCGCATCTTCCATGGATCGAGCCCAATTTGCGAGATATCGAATCACCATCGAACCCATTTACGTGTTAGTCTCGATCTGGCTCATCTCTTCTTCACTCCCTGATTTCTTCTCTTCAAATCCCATGAACAAGTCGAGCCCTTAACAACAATTTCAAGCTCAACCCATCTCCAATCTTGCTGTCGTTTCTTCCTCTTTATTTTAACAGCATCCATGGCTGTGTTTCTCAAGCATCAGGGTCTCAATTTCAGGTGTAGAATGATTGAGAGTAAAGATAACTCTCGATTTAGGGTGAAGGTTAAATGGGGCGGATTCGGGTACGGGTGTGGGTGTGGGTCTGTGGGTTTAGGTGTGGGTGGATTCAGACACCCACCACAAGTACACCCAAAATGTGCTATTCTCACTCCCTTCTTTTGGATAAGGGACACCTCTTTGACCTCCCCTTAACCTTGGCTGAGCTCCATATAGTATTCCCTCCTTGGTGAAATGACAATTTTGCCCTTTTTGCTTAAATAGAGTAATTTCTTCTTCTTTTCCTCCGTGCGACTCCATAATACCTAATAACTCAAAACAAGCATAAAATACATAATTTACACGGAAAATAGCAAAGAAAGCATAAACTACTAGATGGTAAATTAGGTGTATTCTACACCTATCAACCAGAACCATGTTTCAATGTGTATAATTTTCATATCTCTTATTTGTGTATCGTTTAGGTTCCCAGAGGGAAAAATAGAAGATATCCCTTGTCTTGTTAGCAATGCAACAGAGCTATTGGAATTTATTGACAAGATTTATCCTTCTTTAGAAGATCGTAAAGATGAAACTGAAGAGAATTGCCCTGTAAGAAAGTTACTTCTGATGGGTAAGAATGATCCTGAAGAATTTCTAAGGTTTATGAACAGTCCTAGCAATCCCCTCAACTATGAAGAATGCACATCATCAGAGGAGGAAGAAGAGGAGTTTGATCCAAGAACTTTTTTCAAGGCATCGATTTTTCTGGAGTGAACCCCTATTACAATGGGGCTGGTGACTACATAGGTCCAGTGATGGGAAAATCAAAAGTTGATGCTGGTGAAAAAACTAGTGATGGTGAAAAAGCTAGTGATGTGGAAGAAGATAACAACAATGAGAAGGATTCATGAAATTCTTAAAGTTTATTATGTTTCACTTGCTTTAGAAACTTAGTTTGTGGTTTGAACTCTTACATTATGTTTTGAACTCTTAGATTGTGGTTTTAGTTGTTAAACTTATGTTAATTTTCAGTTTCAGTTGCTTTAGAACTTATTCTTTTTTGTTTAGTTTTAGACAATATTAGAGTTTTATTAAGTCGGCATGGTTTGTAAGCTCGACATTGCCGACCATCCCATGCTATATGCTAGTGATGTTAGGGATAGGTAGTCGGCATGGTTTGAAATCTCGTCCTTGCCGTTCATTATTGCTTGCTCATTGTCGGTCACTACAACCCCGGGAGTCTCGTCTTCGTGGTAGAGAAGCTTCAAAGTTTCCAATGCCCAAATATAGCTATCATCCTTCTCACGATCCATAAAACACCATGCCACCGTGAACGATTGCTTATCCGAGGTTTGTCCTACAATTTTCAACAAAGGCATGTTGTACCTATTCGTCTTATAAGTACAATCCATGAACAAAACTTGGTAAAAGCACCGCGCCAATTGAATCATATCGGGATGCGCAAGAAAAATACGATCCACCTTCCCCTCCGATGACTCATGGCGTCTCACCATGTAGTTGTATTTGTGTTCCAACCATTGTGATTCTTCCATTGCCTTTCCTCCATCACATTCAATTCTTTTGATAGTTTTCTTGGCCGCATAAATTATAGAGAATGAAGAAAGGTTATGCGGGTCGTCCCTCTTGAACTTACTAAGGAGCTTGCTTGGTTTAATTCCCCAACTTGTTCTTACTTGTTAGAACTCGTGCGGTTTCAACTTGGCAGTGCCCAACAAGACTTTCCGGATATTTATGGTTATGCCTACCAACATCAACTCTATTCATTCTCCACATGTCATCGGTTTCTTTGTTCCTCCAAAAAATAATCTTGAAAGGGCATCCACACTTCTTTGACTTCGTCTTGTACACCCTAGTCGTCTTCTTATCATACACATAACCCTTTCTCTTGTGACTTGCGTCCGACGGCCCACTACACTCGCATACCATTTCAAACCGCAAATTTTTTTGTTGGGTGTTTTTAACTAGAACGCACATCTTCTATTTTTCTTTCTCAATAACCCACTTGACCGCGTCGTCTTTTTCTTCCATTCCAAATCATTAGCATAATGTGCGGAAGTATCAGGACCCCTAACATTGTGAGCTTGAAGCTGATCCGTCATCGGTACCAATGCAATCTACAAAACATCACAAGTTAGTTGATATATACTACAATAGTCGTCAGGGTCGATATATAAAACAACACCGACTAAAATACAACCGGCATAATAGAAAAATAAAATAGTGCCGACCACAATATAGTCGGCAGGGTCGACGTATCCACTACAATGTCGGCTTAAACATTTTCAAATCACGACTCATGTGTTGCAAAAAATCTGGTAGTCGGCAGGGTTCAAATTTTCGACCATGCCGACTTAATACTGCTCATGAAAAGTCGGGGCATTTGGTAATATATACCACGCCGACGTTTACAGTCGGCATGATCGACAATCGTCGACCTTGCCGACACTGAGCAGCAAAAGTGAAAAAAAGAAGCAAAATCAATCATTTGCATAGGAAAATCACAATCTTCACCACGTAAGTTGTCTACCTTATTACTTGTAGCTCCATTCTTTTCTTCTGGATCATTGGATTCTACGTTTGGCTCAAGACATTCATCACTTCCATACCCATCTTGAGTTTGAGGAAAATAAAAGTGAGGATCATGCATATAATCCATTTAATCATGATTTGGTAGATCATCATACAAGTACTCATCTCAAAATCAGGATTAGACTCCCCACTTCAAAATCAGGATTAGAATCACTCATCTCACTCATATACATTCATCCATAGATATTTAATCCATTTGATCATGATTTTCTTTTATTCAAGTGCCGAAAAGAAAATTGCCATGACATCGATTATGTTTTCATCTAAATCTCCGCATATACATTCATCCGTAGATGTTTGCTTTCTTGAGGAGATCTTCATGCAGTGAGCCCTGAAGAAAAAAGAAAAAAATCATATTAAATTAAAAATAAGATATAACAATTAGAGAAGTAATAGACAATTTGAAATCAACCAAACAACTTAAATTTGAGAGGAAAAATCATTGTGCGATCTAATTATAATGAGTTTGCCTCTCCAAGGTATATGCCAAGATTCACAAACGAAGTTAAAATTCACTTCAAACCCCATTAGATTACATTGAGGTGATTTAGGAGGTAGATCTGAGACTAATGTAAAAGAAAAGAAAAAAACACAAAGTCGACTTGTGTGAAAGGCAATGTTTTTTTTCTTCTTCTAATTATTGTGGTTCCTTTGTGCATTGGGAATGCCTTCTATTATCCATCAAATGTGCTTGACCATTCGGCAGCTCACTTTATTATGCTTGGTTTCTATATGCTGAACTACCAATCTCTATCTTTCATAATTATTTTGTATATTAATTAATATTTTCAATTCGGTCTGTTTGCTTAATGCATTAATACGACACCTAATGTAATTGAGTTAAAACTTGAGGCATAAAACACATATGATGAATAATATATATATATGTTGAGTAGGATCTGTAGTTTCCTTTAATGAAATCATACACACCACAGTCACAAAATTGCATAACTCTCATACATCCAAATAATGAAACCATCATATAGATTACTATTTCTGTCATTAAGACTACTTTGTATGTCTACTGGTTCTCATTTGATTTCATAATGATAGCCCATGCAGAATTCGACTTCCCAACAGCAAACAACTCAACAAATTATTCTAATTCACCTGGCAGAAAAGCGTTAACACTCTATATCATCCACCTACAAAAATCTACAATAATATACAAAAAATCGAAAAAAATCATCACATCAATGTATTTGTTAAGTTGTAAATGTATCAAGGAGCACAAAAAATGCCATAGCAATCTAAACATGCAATGTGATTGTATGCAGTCCGCTGAAGTGTATATTACGTAATTAAATTAGCACGATAATGCCATATACTGTATTAATTAGACATACTAAAAAAATTTAAAATGGAGAAATCATTATCTAAACAATTTGTAGAAGAGAAAAATTACATTATCACTAATCAATGTAAATGTGAGCTCAAGGGGATGAAACAATCGACAACCGTGAAATATCATAATATACCGTAACACAAATACACAATAATCTGTCAAAAGTCAAAAAAATATTATCTAAATAATTTGTAGAAAAGAAAAAATAGCTAATGCACAAATTTATCCGTAGAGTCTGCACATTCTGTTCTAATTCTAAGATGTACCTTATCTTTCATTTTGTTGAACATGCAACCGATCGAAAATTAGCCAAAATACTAAAAACATAGAATCTAAAGTAGCGAAAATACAGTTAAGAGAGTATACCACCTGTTTGTGCCTAGGGATCAGCTTCAGCAGTCCAGCTCAACAAACTTTTTAATTAGCCATTATCTTGTTCAACCCAGTTCCACCTAAGAATATACACACCAATTCAACAGATACAAAAATGCAGACAGTAATAAAAACGTATTAATTGTCTTCATCTGTGTTCTTCCTCATCAAGTGCACCATGTGAATATTTCTTTTGTTTCCTTGATTTTAATTAACTCTGTGAAGAAACATCCATGCCAAATGAAAGATCCAAAGATCTATTTTATTACCTTTTTTTTTTTTTTTTTTTTTTTTTTTTAAAGCATTTACCTTGATTTTAGTCATTATCTTGTTTAAAAGACCTTAAAAAGAGAAAATAAACATAGAACAATCATATGAACAGGATAATAATAAAATTTAACAAACCTTTATATCCTGATTTAGCAGGTGAAGCAACGAAAAAATAATAATAAGAGTTGCAACCTTGATATTGCTTAATGTAAGTTAAATTAAAATAGGTGCATGATCGAGCAAAAACAGTTTACAATAGGTGATTGATCGAGGCTACGAACAAAAATGTAAAAAATAGAAAATAAACAAAAAACAATTATACAAACACGATCTGGAAAAACCTTTTTTCCTGAATAAACAGTAATTAGAAAAACTCGTTTTATGCATCAAAAGACCTGCATAACAAACAACAATAATGGTGTGTGATATCGCAACCACAAAAATATTTGTGAAAATTAGTTTTTATATATACACCTTGATATTGTTGCTACATGAATCATGGTCGAAGATCTGAGTAGAACCTCTATAATTTAATCCGCGATAAATTAATAATCACGATAAATTAATAAATTTTGTTGGTCCCGATATAAAATATTAATTTTTTTTTAGCTTTCTATAGGTCCCTTCGAATATATAAATTAATAACTCTCCAATTTATATAAATTTAGTTTTACATTTATTCTAATTTGGTAAACAATGATTCAATTGTGACTTGGTTTTTCTTAAAATTGATGTCACATTTAATTTCATCTTGGATTTTTCTTAACATTAGAAGAGGTTTTGGTGTTGTCGTTTCCTGATGCAATAAAAACCTACTCCATATCTTTGCAGTTTTGATAGCTTCTTTACAGGAAGGTGGCTCTATAACTACATTTTCATCTTCGACATCCACATCATCACTTTCGTCTTTTCCCATGACACTCTCAATTATTTCTTCGTCAGTCAACAAATCTGAAATAACATCCTTTTGAGCGCCATTTAAAAGAAATTCAACATCCATTACACTGTGATAATTCAATCCGTTGAATGAATTTTGCAATTCTCTGGTTCCTTAACACTTCACTTGGATTCTTTGATACGGTGTCATCCATTGAACGAACCTTACAATGACGAAAACAATTTGCAATGTAATAAGGTGTATTGATTCATTTTGTTGATTATTTTTTTAAATTAAACAATATTTTGATAAACTAATTAATATATAATTTAATAATTATAAATTTATGCGATTATTTAATATAGCGATAAACTGATAAATTTTGCAGGTCCCGACGCTATTATATTATAGGGGTTATACTGTAGCTGTAAGCAAACAATGAGGGAAACAACACAAGTGCATCAGACAAAAACCCTATAAATCTCTAGAAGAATAAAAAAAATGTTGACGAAAGAAGCACTGTGGAAACAAAACAGTTTGGTTTATGCATGAATGATTTTTTTTTTTTTTTTGAAGCATGCAATTTATTAAATTAAACGGATATTACACGTGGGAATGTTATGCCCATAGAGTCTGCTTTTACAATAGAATTTATGTGTGGGGGAATTACATTGTCCCATACTGTTGTTGCGAGCTTCCCTCTTGAGCAATCATCTGCCGCTCGATTTGCTAGACCGTCTGCTGCTTGATTTCCTTCTCTGTAGACGTGTCTAATAGTATATTGCCGAATTTGGGTAAACCTATACTTGATTTCTGCAATCTGATTATGAATATACCATGGGGCGTCGGTGTCTGAGGTTATAAATCTTGTTAAGTTCTCCGAGTCTGTTTCAAATTGAACTTTTGGCCATCCACGTTCCATCGCCGTTCTAGAAGCGATGAGCATTGCCCAAGTTTCTGCTGCAAGTGCAGTCGTGATACCCAGTGGTTGTGTTATTGAAAAGATTGTTTCGGCTCCCTCGTTTCGACATATAATACCTGCTCCTGCTATTCCGGGATGTCCCCTTGCTGCTCCGTCTGTGTTAATTTTGATCCATTCTGAGTGGGGTTTGAGCCATCCCACGAAGATGGTTGTTGGTGCTAGCGTTGTTTGCGCTGGGTTTGGATGAGGTTGCATTCCAGGTAGTACTGGAGGCAGGTGGTTTTGAGCCCAGATATATTCTTGCTGGAGTTTGATGGCCATCTGCATTATATTCGTTGGATTTGGCAGTTGTTGGCGATAGACTACATTGTTCCTAGTTATCCATAAGGACCAAAAAAGGAAGCAAAATGCTGTGGTGAATGTGGAAGGAGCTTTTTTTTTGAGGAGTAGGGAAATTGTCGTCTGATGGGGTATTGAGGTGGGGATGCTCTGAGTAGGGTTTTGGTTGTTTGCGAGATGATGTAGAAGGAGGTTCCAGGAGTCAATGGCTGTTTGACAATGAAGCAGAATATGAGTGGACGTTTCAGGACTAGAACTACATTGTGGACATAGGTCGGAGTTGGTGAGTTGGATGCGGTTGAGAAGGTTGAGGGTTGGTAAACCCTCATTAATTGCTTTCCACAAGAAAAGTTTGTACTTTTGGGGGACACGGGAGTGTCCATAGGAAGGTAGTTGGTGGGAGGGGTTTTGATGGGTTTTGTGCGGTGTCTTCCATAAGGCGGTTGTATCACGATGCCGTCGTATATTTTCCACTTTTGGTAAAAGGCCAAATGATCTTGTCTGGTTGGTTGTTTTGTGGGATGGGAATGCTGACAATTCGTTGAACTATGGGCTGGGGAAGTAGATTCAGCCTATCATGATTCCAGTTCCTTGTTGATGGGTCGATGATGTCAGCAACCGATTGTATAGGATAACATATGGTGGGGTTGATGTTATTATTGAATTGTGGAATCCAGTTTGATTGGATAGGGATGTTTAATCCGTCACCTATTTGATGGAAGAGATTATTTCTGAAGGTTGGTATGAGCAATGCCAGTTGTCTCCATTGTGGGCTGGGAGATGACGGGAGGGGAGGGATGTTTTCAAAAATGGGTGTCTCTGTTTTAGGTATTTCGCATTATATAATGTGGCTAGTACAGAGGTAGGTTTTTCGTGAATGTTCCAGATTCGTTTCATAAGAAGTGCTTTGTTGTGCTCCTTGCTTCTTCTGATGCCTAGTCCTCCCTGAGCTTTGGGTTTGTATAGCTTGTCCCTTCCTAGTGGGTGGAGCTTCTTGATGGAAGAATCATGGCCCCAGAAGAAATTTGTTGTAATACGATCTATTTTTTTGTGGATGTGTGCAGGAAGGGTTTGTGTTTGCATGAGGTGATTGGTTGTAGGGGTAAGGGAGGATTTTATGAGTGCGAATCTTCCAGCTTGGTTTAGGCATTTAGTCATCCAACCTTTTGCCTTGCGAATTAGGCGCTGAAGGATTGGGGCAAAAATATGCCTAGAAGATCTCCCATGTTTAAATTGCACTCCTAAATAGGTTGGGGGTTTTGATGTTGTTGGCATATTGAAGGCTTGTTTTAGTTCATCTAGTTGGTGTTGTTCTAGCTTCGGGTGATGGATGATTGTAGATTTTGATGTGTTGATGTGTTGACCCGCCGAATTTCCATAAGCTTGAAGTAGATGTTTGAGGTGATTAGTACCTTCCAAAGTTGCTTTATATGTTATCAATAAATCATCGGCGTACATGAGATGTAGTATTGGTGGGGCCTTCTGAGAAATTCGGAGCCCTTCTATCATTTTCTGGTTTTCAAGAATTCCCAAATTTGTGGATAGTATTTCCGCACATATAATAAATATATATGAAGAGAGAGGATCTCCTTGCCTTATTCCTCTAGTTGGGGTGATGTACCCATGTGGAGTTCCATTGATATTAATAGAGTAGGTAACAGTTGATATGCACATCATAATATAATCCACGAAGGATAAGGGGAAGCCTAAGGTGGTGAAAGCTTGTTTGATGAAACCCCAGTCCAAGGAGTCGTAGGCTTTTCGAATGTCCAGCTTTAGGGCTATTTTGGGATTATTAGTGCGATGTGAGGTTCTGATGTAGTAAAAAAGTTCGGCGGCAATAGCTATGTTGTCGTGAATGGATCTTTGTGGCACAAAGGCACTCTGATATGGGCTTATTAAAAAAGGGAGAAGAGGTCTTATGCGATTGACCAGTATCTTTGAAATGATTTTATATGTGACATTACATAGCCCTATAGGCCTGAATTGGGATGGTTTTGAAGGGTGATCAATCTTTGGAATTAAAGTGAGGTTAGTATGATTCATGAGAGGGTGGATGTTATAGGAATTAAAGAAACTTCGAACCATATCAATTAGCTGCGATTGAGTTGTTCCCAGAAAACTTTGAAAAACTTACTGGTATAACCATCCGGTCCTGGGGCACGTTCTGATCCTATGGAGAAAAGCGCCTCTTTTATCTCCTCAGGGGTCACCTCGGCTGTTAGCATATTACATTGTTGAGGGGTTAACCTTGGTGATCTTTGCTTCAAACAAAGCTTTCGTCAATTCTTTGTGTTTGGTGTTTGTATACTGATCTGTGAAATGCTCAATCATGATCTTGATAATTTCTTCTTTATCTATAATCCAGGTGTTTTGATGATCTTGAATTTGTTGTATGTTGTTACAGCTTCTATGAATTGTAGCCTTTGTATGAAAGAACTTTGTGTTGCGGTCTCCAGATTGAAGCCATAAAATTCTGGATCTCTGCTGCCAGTAAGTTGCGTGACAATCAAGTAAATTCAAATGCTCAATTCGGAGTTGCTTTTCTTGTTGAATCCAATTTTCCAATTCAGTACCAGTTTGCGTCGCACATTGATGTTGAGCTGCTTTGATTTTTGCGGTCGACTTTTTAATCAATGTGGGAAGGTGGCCGAAGTTAATCTTGTTCCATTCTGTGAGGGCTTCACTTGTTGATATGAGTTTAAGCTGGAGGTTTAAAGGTGGATCTGTGTCGTGTAGCATATCCCATGCCGAGTTAACTACTTGATGAAGCTGGGGATGAGATAGCCATAGGTGCTCGAATTTGTAATTCTTACTTCCTTGCCAGTCTAAAGCTTTTGTCTGGAGTAGAATAGGAGCATGATCTGACGCTATTCGCAGGAGATGAGTGATTCCAGCGTGAGGGTTGGCTGTTCTCCAGTATTGGTTTGCTATTGCTCTATCGAGTCTTTCTTGGATGTTGTCTTGGCCTTGTTGGTTGTTGGTCCAAGTGAATGGGTCCCCTCTGAAACCAAGATCAATGTATCCCATCTGATCCATTAAATTGAGAAAAGGTTGTGTTTGTGCATAAGTCAATGGCCTGCCACCTTTTTTCTCCGATTGGTCTGTCACCTCGTTGAAGTCTCCTAGGAGTAACCAAGGTGTTGAAATGCGGGGAAAATTGTTGGAAAATCTTCCCAAAAAGAATTTTCTTGGGTCCGGATGTGGAGGGGCATACATACGTGCAATGCCAAGGCTGAGATGGAGCGGGGGTGTGATGAGTGCATGAATGTAATTCTGGGACTTCAAGATGATTTGGACATTGACCTCATTTTTCCACAATAGGCATAAGCCCTCCCTTCTACCTACTTTAGGAACAGAGCAGTAGTTTTGAAATTGTAAGGTTTGTGAGATGCGTATTATTTGAACTTCATTGGCCAACGTTTAGAAAGGAATAAAATGGTTGGTTTATACGTCGAGATAAGTCCACGTAGGTCTTTGAATTGTTGTTGGTTGGTTTAAACCCGACAATTCCATGCTAGAATAGTCATATTTCGTGGGTAGTAATGATATTGATGGTAATCTTGGTTGAAAAAACTATCTATCTTGGACTTGGTGGGTTAAAAGTTGTGCGGTCCTCAAAAATATTATAAATGAAGTGGTATACTCGATTGAGTACAGAAATATAGGGATGAATAGGAAGGGGCTTAGAAATTGATGTTGAGAAATTCTATGGAAGAACGAAATGTATGAAAATGAAGAACGATATGTATGAAATTATCTAAATTATCCAAATTATTTGAACAGAGAGAAGTTTATATATTATATTTCTGTTACTCACCGGGGCTGGCAAATTTGTTCAGTGCCTTTCAATCGTCGTCAAGATTAGTGTGCGATTTAGGATGATGGGTATCCAGGATTCAACCGAGTAATAAAATCAACTTAAGAGAGAAATCATGCAAAAAAAAAAAAAAAAAAATTATTACGAAGAACTAAACTACAGCAGAACCTATGTATGCATGTGAAAAGGTGAATTACAGTTCACCGACGCCCTTACACGATCAAAAGAAAGGGATAATTTTTAGTCACCCTAACTGCATTCAAAACTATCCTAATCTGCTACCTCCATTTCAATTCTCTTTTTATTTTATTTTCCCATAGTATATTAACACTTTTTCAACTAACTTGCGAACACAACAACTTAAGGAGTATATTACTGCTTTACTGACGGCCAACTCTATCCTGATACAATTTATCGTCAAAAAACATTATTTTTTTTATTTTTTTATTTTTAATTTTTTTTTTAATTCATTTCCAAAGCTTGGAAATAGCACAGAAGGTTACAGCTGCAATTTTTCTTTTTCTTTTTTAAATTTAATTTAAAATTCTTTTTTACATTTCCAAAACTTGGAAATACAGCAAGCTACAGTAGCCGGGTACACCGCAGCACCAGAATGGAGAAACGGAAAATCAACTAAAGATGAATTCCATTCCGATAATCAATCAATTCCATTTACAGAGCCAAAATGGAATTCCAATAACATTTATATCAACCAATTCCTTCTACGGGATTTAACCATAAAAAACAGTCAAACAAGATAGGAAACAAATCACCAAACAGATAGAGGAAGGATTTAAAAAGGTTGATTTAGCAACATGGCACATCTCATGAAGCAAGAGACGAGGACACACAAAGACAAAGGAAACTGAGGCATGCAACACCGATGAACAATTTTGATGTTCAGCTAATCAGAATGATAGATTGATGGGTGAGGATAACTTATGAGGATGAAATAGAAACAGATTAAAAGCATGATTAAAAACATGAAATTCCATTGATACTTGCCTAAAAGAATCAGAGAAAACCCATCATCAAAACAAAGATCTCCCACCATCTTCATCATCGACACACCTTTCTTAAATTTTAGTTCTTTTTTATGAGCATCTAAAACTTATGCCAGCCCCGGCAATGAGTGATTACTCAGATTTCATTTGTGGTGAAAGAGGTTTAATTTTCTCGGCGATCTGGTGTGAAAGCGATGAAAGAGAAAGTTCTCTCACGAATGATTTATATAGAGAACCAAAACCCACAAATTCCATAAAAAAAATATTATTGAAAATATACTATTAATTAATAATATCTAAAAATATCTTACTTGTTTCAATATTTATATGTCCAAAATTATATATCGAGTATCTATTCAAATGGCTTAGGAATAGAATCAACGTTTTCTTTATTTGGAAATGAGTCGTATTATCAAAAATATGAGCATATCATGCACATCTAGGAATATAATTTCTTTAATATTCTTAAATTTATTATGGAATGAAATGTTACCTAAAATTATTTGTCATGATTTTTTTTAATTGAATAAAAATATTAAAAAAATAAAAATAGAAACCCTTCATATTGTCCATTGCGTTTTTCCCACTAATATTTTCTTGTTTTCTCATTCTCAACTATTTGCTTAACATTGTTTATCACGATTTTCTTTTTGCACAGAAAACATCATGATTTTCAATTAACAATTTTATTTTGGCTATTTGGCAGGATTATCAGTTATTCTTTTTCGTGGAAGGAGAGATTCTTCAATCTAATCTATGGGTACGTATCCATGAATTTATTATATATTTGATTTCGGTCCGCGAGTTATAACCCAAAAGGTGTCACTATCCATCCATAAAAAACCCATTAAAACAAAAGTAATAAAAAAACCCATCAAAACAAAAGTAACACAAAAACCCCAAAAATTTGATGAACCAATTTTGGTTTCTTCATAAAATTTGATGAAACCAATTTTGAAATTTGGGGTTTTTGTATCAATTTTAAAAATTTGGGGTTTTTATATCAATTTTGTTTAAGATGGAGTTTTAATAGATCCCATCATTTGAATGGGGTTTTTGTACCACAAGTTTGGTCACCTTGGGTTTTTATGACTAGTTCCGTTCTGATTTTTGATTTTATTGATTGATTTAAAAGCTTTTTTTTTCACCTTTTTATTAGTAGTTTGTAACTGTAATTAAGATTAGTTTAATCAAAAGAAGTGTAAGACATTGAACTTTTTTTTAACTATTTCATGATTGATTTAAATTTTTGATGAATCGTGATGAAAGATAATATCTTGATTTGATTTGTAAATTTTAATGTGAGATTTAATTTGATTTATGTTAGACTAAATTAGGTTTAAATATATTTTTAATGATTTTTTAACATTTCTATAGTAATTGAATAAGATTTCTTAGATTTAGTTGGTTTTAATAATAATTTTATTAAATGTGATTGGCAAAAGAATATAATACGGGGCAAACAAAATATTTTCTTAGATATTTATGTTTAAAATTTTTTAACTTACCAAAAAATAACGAACTGGTGGGTATAAAAAGATTATCCTAAAATCTGATTGGTCGAAATTTTTAAATAGTGGGGCCAGAATTAACCAGAAGCTCCGGTTAATGAGAGCGCTCGAAAAAATCATGTTTTTATATAGAGAATAGCCACTTTTCCATACTTTTTCCTAATTAGTCATTAGTCCCGCTCATTTGATATTATAGTAAAAGGGAGAGAGAAATGGTCCCCTTTTTGAGTTAAAAGAGAAAAGAAGTGAGAGAAAAGTGGTCCCTAAATGGGTAAACTAGTAAAATCATAACATTTAACTTTCCATATATGGAAACAATCATATTTTTTTGAAATACTCAAATAAAATAATCTGCCTATTTTTTAGTGATGGAAAGAGTATTTTTTTCTGCTATTCATTTATGGCGATAAAGAAAAAGATTCTCCCTCTACTTCTGGTCATTGTGTTGGCCACCGCGTATGCTGTTGCTAAGGAGGAAAAGAACAAAGCTGAACCTCCACATAATAACTCTCAAAATATTCCAGGAGGACTTACTATAAACATCAATAATGTTATCATTAACTACTTCTCACAGACAAAACTTCCAGAAGACAAGGAGGAGGGTTCAGGGTGGGACATGTTCTTGAAGATTGGCGAATTCATATTTGGCGCAACAGGCTTCTATGTAACAATTCGGGTCTTCTACAAGAAATATAAGGCTTGAATCAGGAAACCGCCATCAATACCACATCAATTAGCAGCCCACGTCAGCTGAGACCACCGCCCAACGATGTTTGGTTCATCGCAACCAATTTCAGCCGTCAGATCAAATTTTGTGATTTTTGTGATCCGTGTGGTTTTTGTGAGCGCTGAACCATTCAGCGTAAAGGTGATTTTTGTGGCACTGAACCATTCAGCGCTTCAACCTCGCTGCTACTTCACCCGCGAGCACATGCTAGGAGAGAGAACTAGTGTTAACAAATAGAACACATTTTTTTTTGAACTTTAACACTTTTCTGCTAATCTAGCTCATAAGAATTAGTCTTATGAATATTAAGTGTGACTGTTTTGCTCTTTCTTTGAGTAAACAAGTACTTTTATCAACGTACTTTTATATGTCCCTTGTTTTGCTTTTGCTTCTTTCTTTGTTGAGTGCACTTACGTCTTATAGGCTTTTTCAATTTACATATGTTCGTGGAGGAGAAAAACAAAAAACAAACCAACTAAGCACTGATTACGTGAGTAGTAAAAAACTAAAAAGAGTAAAATACAGTTTTATCTTATTAAGATTTGACCTTATCAAAATTAACACATACCAAGAGACTCGAGTTCTTTAGATCAAGTATTTGACATGATTGGGTAGCAAATTGATATCCAAAAAGAAAACATTGAGAATTGATCGCAACAACTTTATAAATGAGCATCCTGCACCTTGCATCTTGCATCTTGAAGCTGTATATATAATTATATATGCATAAGACAAGAAATTTCAATTATACAAAGAAGAAGAAAAATAGACCAATATCCATTTCCCTAGAAGATTTTTGCTAGACCAGAGTGAAAAAACGAGGGTACCCAAATATACCTAAATCTAAACCTTTTCCACCTATAAGTCTTTTCTCCAAAAGTGTTTGTCTATGGACTGAGTCGAGACAATACAACAAATCGGTTCCAACTTCGTGTGATTGTCTATGGATACGAGATCGAGATAATACAATGACGAAGTATGTTTACTTGATAAAAGGTTCGGACTTAACCAAACACAATAGGACTACTTATCAAGTAAATAAGAATAAACGTTTGTGTATTTTACTTCTAATTATAATAAAAACAATTATAATTGCGGAAATAGAAAAGTAAAGGACACATCAAGATTTTATTAATAAGGAAACCGCAAATGCAGAAAAACCCCGAGACCTTGTCCAGAATTGAATACTCTCAGGATTAAGCCGCTATACAAAATCAAACCAACTTCGTATAGTTGAGACCAAGCAACTAAACTTATAGTTCACCTAGTTCCGTCTGTATTCCCACGCCTCCAACTTATGAATAAGTCACGTACTTGGAACAATTCCTTTGGTTCGTATTCCAAACAATAAAGGAACAACAAATCTGTTTGGTAGAAACTCTTTTCAACCAAGTGATGTGAGTTCGACAAAGGCTATTCTGTTTATCTCAATAAACTCCTTCGTCAGAGTTCTTAGATCTATCTTATTATCAACTACCGAAGTAATTGTTAAGATTTTGCAATAAATACTTTTAATCACAAAGAATTGTATTGATGCCGATCTACACAACTAATCAATCTAATCTACCACAAGGATAAACCGATTATAGTTGGATCCTTTATACAGAAACAAGTATTGTGCACATCAAAGATTATGAACCCCAAATCAGAAATCTTCAATATCTTCTTTGTCTTCAAATATTCTTAGATCTTCAATAAACACCTGCACACAATCAACTTGAATCTCTTGTGATCAATCACGCACAGAACGGAGTCTGTTAACAATGGATTATCACAAGACGTCTTTAGATCTACAAACAGTCTAAAGATCCCTGTCGAAACTTCGATCTAGTTTGAGTGAATCTTATATCAGAAGAGAAGATTCTCAAGCATAAACAAACTAGGTGCAATAAAATTTCAACCACCGTTAGTCAATCAAATCAATCGAAAACAAAAGATAAACCGCAATTATCTAGTTTCCCACCAACAGTACTAATAGAGCTTCTCAATCTCAAAGAAGTCTTTAAACTGAGCGGCCGTAAGAGATTTCGTCTAATTAGGTTACTCTCCTCTCCGAATAGGCGGCTTCACCAGTAACAGCACAACTGAGATAGTTTTTGTTGTACGGAGGATTAGTTTGCTTGAAATGCAAACTTTCATATTTATAGACCAATGAATTTTGGACACCAAGGAATTTCCTAAATCGAAAATATTCTCAAGATAAGCAATATATTCCAAATTCAGTTTCCATAATTTCTGGAAATGCTTTGTCCAAATAATGATCGAAAATCTCTTGGAAAACCTCCAACTAGTAAATGCACATTAATTACTAATTTTTATTTTCCTAAAATAAAATTAAAAACCTTAAATAAAATATTCTCAATTTATTTTATTCGATCTGGGATTTTCTTCCTTTAGCTATTAAAGAATAACTTTGAACAATTAAAAATTAGCGTTACTGCACATGTTCAAAGTATGTCGACATCCTTACTTTGTAAGTCCTCTTTCATACTTACAACCTTGAAACCGATTTGCCACACTTCCAAAAAAGTTTAGAATTGGTTCATCTGACTTTCAAGAACTATGTGATTGATCAAGAACACACAATCACAAATCATGGGTTTCACGGTTCTACCAAAACAAGTTTCGGTTCTACCTCCATGTGAGTACTTGTGCATAGTCACACCAGCCTTTCCAAAATTCGATTGAGTAGGTACTAGGATCGGTTCCCCACATATATATGGTATATAACTTGTACTTGATGCACATGTCCATAGGATCTGTTCCCCTTTGCCTAAAAACGTGTTGCACATGTCCATAGGATCGGTTCCCCTTTCTGCTAAAAACTTGTTGCACCTCATACAAGGATCGATTCCCCTTTGTGATGTGTTGCACCTCTTACTAGGATCGGTTCCCCTTTACCCAGTCGGTCATACACAAACTCGATCATACCATCTCGGTGATTACAAGATCGGTTTCACTAATAAAAGTCATACTAATACAAAAGTCAGGCCTTTGTGAATAGTTTTACCAAGAACATAAACAAGTTATGAGCGGTTATACTAATCACACATATTGGTTGTTCACAAGATATACAATGAATAACAATACCAATAATGCCTGGAGATTTCCATTTCGATTCACAAAACAAGTTCATGAATTTGCTTCCTTAAAACAAATGTAAAACATTGTTTCCTTGGATAAAATATTCACCTTATACCCATACATAATCACAATAGCATTCAAACGATTATTTGGACGTCTTATCTACAAAGTTTAATGGTTAAGCAATAAACCTCGTATTGTATTCCTTAATACTATGTCTAACTAGAGTGTCATTCATGCTTCGCAGTTTTATTTTCAATATGCACGACTTGAAAGATACGTTAGGAAATGAAACAGTTCAAGTCAAATATCACTAACCTCAAGTGGAAGGATGATGTTGTCGTTGTAGCTCCTTACTTCTTCACTTCTTCAAGTCTTCGCAATACGTGTAATGTCTCACATCCTAATACTTTCAAGCTAACCTATACGAAGTTGACTCTAGTACATAATCAAACGACTTTTAAATGAGTTTTGGCTCACTAAAATATGACAACCAAAATTGACATACCAACGCTTGGTGGGTTCAACCAAGCTATGCTCTAACAATCTCCCCCTTTGTCAATTTTAGTGACAAAACTCTTACATCATATGGATAAACAAATTACAAGAATTCAATACACATACGCTTGATTCCAAGTTTCAACAGCACAATAACATGTATACATTCAATCCATAAATGCCATTGTTGACATTATAATAACAAAGCTAATACTCCCCCTAAAGGTAAGATAGGTAGATTTTATCAATCCGCACGTCTTTGTTATTCCCTTGTAGTCCATATTCTACAAGTATCATATGATATGTTACCCCCCCTTAGTCTATGGCTTTTACTCTTTCGTTTGATAAACGTTTAAGCACCATTGTCCTTTCCCTTACTGATACCAATCAATATAAATCAATACCAGTATCACTTGTTTACTCCATATATTTCTCTCTCTTTTTGTCACAAAATGACAAAGAAACGAAAAAATAAAGGACAAACCGAAAGGATCTTACAAATCTCAAAATAGACTTGCAACCTATAGAGTTAAGCACGAGGGTTCCACACACCATTTTTGATAACCAATATCAAAACCGAAACTACAAAGTAATTATGTTTTGATATTTTATCAAGGAAACAATTGCTCGAAGAAATTTTCTCTAATAGTTTAGCAAACCAAAAATCAACTAAGCACTTTAGTTCCTTTGCTAAACCGATTGTGCAAATACAATCGCTTGTTCGATAAGACCAAAATAA
This sequence comes from Papaver armeniacum, assembly GCA_023531295.1. NCBI lineage: Eukaryota > Viridiplantae > Streptophyta > Magnoliopsida > Ranunculales > Papaveraceae > Papaver > Papaver armeniacum. Next base: position 613,266 of record JAJJWW010008200.1, read on the forward strand.
AGATAACTCTATTTTTCTCATCAGGTTCTAGTTATCCATATAACTTAGACCTTTCAATTTTAAACAAGACAAGTACTAGGTTAGTTAACTAGCATTTCTTGTTAAGGCATTTGATTAGACTTGAATAACCGAAACCTCCACTTTGATAAGTCTAACTAAGATCAGAATTAACTTAGTTTCTCTTATCCGGAATCAAATTGGACTAAATAATTCATCCCGTAAACCTTTTCTTTCGTTAAGCCATAAACAATTCATACAAACCAAAATAAATCAACTTGCATAAATATTCACCTCAACCGGAAGTAATTGAAACAACATAGACATTAAAGCACCGCAATTGCACCGAAATTTTGTAAGCCTAAACAATTGATACCACACAATAAAGCAAGATAACAATAGTTTTTCTTAACCGGAACCAATTGAATCACACACACATCCATACACACATAATGGAAGAAAACATCAATTGTACCGAAATTTTGTTAAGCAAAAGTAATAAATAAATATATGAAATAAAATCAGGCTTTTCTTAAACTGGAAAACGATTAACTAACAAACTCGTTACCTCAAATTTTGCATCCTCTTCTCCAACATGTTTGCATCTTCTTCCAGGGAGAAATTATATCGAAATATCATTATGTTGTCATCCTTATGCAAAACAAAATAATAACAACAACCAACCTTTACCAGAGAAAGGTTGAAAACCCTCGAAACACATATGCTTTTATGTTAAACCAAAACCGATTCAACATATTGTGACTTTTTCACATATTGTTTCTATCAGAACCCCTCATGATTCTTTGATAAAGCCTACCAACATGGGCTAGAACTTAATCATGCTAAATCAAAAAGTCACCCAAACTATAAGGGTTCACAACATTATGAGATCGAATATGAAGGTAGTAAAACCGAAATCAAACATCCCATAAACATACATAGCAATAGTAAAGCATTCAATCACAGGCTATGTAAATCAAAAACTATCACAAGAAAATTATAAATCAAATAATTGTATTCATAATACAATAGTTTTATTCATAATATACCTAATACAATCATTGAAAGGAATCAAAAATTGATGTCTATTATTCTCTTCTCAGCTCTTGTGAAGATTGCTTTCAAAAGCAGGATTCAAATTCTTCTGAGCACTTACTTTTTCAGTAGATAATTTGTTCATCTGAAGCAGTTGAGAATGAAGATTAGCTAGTACTTCTTTTGAATCCTTTATCATCGATTCATGATATCTAATGCAACCTTTAACAATAAGAATTTATTTCCTTAGAGAATCTTGAGTGTTATCATGAAGAGAGAGATCATGAGTTTCAGTCATAACTGATACATAAAGTGCTAAATCATCAAGAGATGACCCTTCTTTTACCGATTTCTCCATTGAAATAAAGTAGTCTTCTTTCGGACAGGAAGAGATATATAAGATGGGAGAAAATCAAGGAATAATTTGGTTTATGGAAACCGAAACTATTTTTCCCCAAAATAAAAGATATTCATTATTTTTCACTAAAGAAACAGACATGGACAACTTGCCCAGATTTATGCTTCCTCACAATCAGAATTTTGGGCAACAAGTAAGGATGCATATTTCAACACAATCAGTGTGTGTTGAGGTGAGAATTATTCTCACCGTAGTTAACAAAGACATCCTTAGGATGGTTTACAAACACAATAGATTGTGTTTCCTTTTGTTCTTTCTTTCTCTTGCAAAAAGAGTTTGCAATTTCCTTTTTAGATCTCATAAACTTACCAGTCTTCTTTATTCCCTCGCAAAGTGCTTTGATAAGCTTATTTCCAAAGAAGATTGTAGTGTGATTATTTCTTTCACATGAAGAACTTATCAAGTTATCAGAAAAACTAGTTCCTGATCCTTTTGGTTTTTCACCCAATTTTTCTTGTTCAGATTTTACCATACAAAGCTTTGTCTGAAAGGAATTTTAAAAGGTTTTCAAGTACCAGGCTTAACCTTTTATTTTCCTTAATTTCCAACTCTCGTTTTTCTAGGAGTTGATTAGACTCACATGATTCATCATTGTTAGAGTATTACAATTAGATATTTCTTCATTGGATTTTTCCTCCGGAATATCATCAAGAGTGGAAACATACCCCTTATTGCACTTCTGAGTTCTTCTGCTGGGACAATGTTTTGCCATATGTCCGAAATCTGTGGCACTTGAAGCATTGTACTTCATCATTACCCTTTTTATGGAAAAATGATAATGTATCATAAACACGTTCATCAATAGATATAAGGTCCTTAATTCTTTGCGCTAGAAGCATAATAGTTGAGTCAAGCTCTTTTTCAATAGGTACCTTGTCCTCTTGGCAACGTTTATCAGTTTGATTCTTCAGCAGAATTTCTCTATCAAAGATCTTTAAATTTCCTACAAGAGAGCTTCGGGAAAGTATAGAAAGATCATTTCCTTCTAAAATGACATGTTTCTTAGACTCGTATCTAGATGGTAACGATCTGAGAATTTTGCATACTATTTCCTTTTCAGGTATAACCTTTCCAAGAAAGAAAGATGCATTGACAATCTCAGAAAGTTTAGAGTTAAACTCTTCGAAAGTATCGTTATCATCCATTTTGAGATGTTCCCATTCAGATGAAAGGGAAAGAAGTCAAGCTTCTTTTTCAGATTCATCTCCCTCGAATACGCTCTCAAGAATATCCCATGCTTCTTTAGAAGTTCTACAGGTCAGCACATGATGTAGAGATCATGACTAACTGCATGTATGATGGCATTCAAACCATCAGAATTTTGCTTCGCAAGAACTCTTTCTTCAAGAGTATAAGACGCTAAGCGTTTAAACTATGACTCTGAATAATCCATCGGTCGTTCGTATCCGTCTTCGATTAATAACCACGTATTAAAATCTCGGGATTGAAGAAAAGCTTTCATAGCCGATTTCCATAACGGGTAGTTTGTCCCATTAAATCTTGGTGGTACGTTAACTGAATCACACATTAGATTCATTATTATAGGTTGGATCGCACCAAACACAGATTGTTAGATCTTTTCGTGTTTGCCTGCTCTGATACCAATTGAAAATACGAGGGTGCCCAAATATACCTCAATCTAAAACTTTTACACCTATAATTAAGTCCTATCTCCTAAAGTGATTGTCTATGGACTAAGTCGATACAATACAACAAATAGGTTCACACTTCGTATGATTGTCTATGGATACGAGATCGAGACAATACAACGACGAAGTATGTTTACTTGATAAAAATTTCGGACTTAACCAAACACAATAAGATTACTTATCAAGTAAATATGAATTAACGTTTGTGTATTTTACTTCTAATTATAATAAAATAAAATTATAATTGCGGAAATAGAAAAGTAAAAATACACAGCAAGATTTTGTTAACGAGGAAACCGCAAATGCAGAATAACCCTGGGACCTTGTCCAGAATTGAATACTCTCAGGATTAAGCCGCTATAAAAAATCAAACCAACTTCGTATAGTTGAGACCAAGCAACTAAACCTATAGTTCACCTAGTTCCGTCTGTATTCCCACGCCTCCAACTTATAAATAAGTCACGTACTTGGAACAATTTCTTTGGTTCGTATTCCAAACAATAAAGGAACAACAAATCTGTTTGGTAACAACTCTTTTTAACCAAGTGATGTGAGTTCAACAAAGGCTCTTCTGTTTATCTCAATAAACTCCTTCGTCAGGTTCTTAGATCTATCTTATTATCAACTATCGAAGTAGTTGTTAAGATTTTGCAATCAATACTTTTAATCAGAAAGAATTGTATTGATACCGATCTACACAACTAATCAATCTAATCTACCACAAGGATAAACCGATTATAGTTGGATCCTTTATACCGAAACAAGTATTGTGCACACCAAAGATTATGAACCCCAAATCAGAAATCTTTAATTAATATCTTCTTTGTCTTCAAATCTTCTTAGATCTTCAATAAACACCTGCACACAATCAACTTGAATCTCTAGTGATCAATCACGCACAGAACGGAGTCTGTTAACCATGTATTATCACAAGACGTCTTTAGATCTACAAACAGTCTAAAGATCCCTGTCGAAACTTCGATCTAGTTTGAGTGAATCTTATATCAGAAGAGAAGATTCTCAAGCATAAACAAACTAGGTGCAATCAAAGTTCAACCACTGTTAGTTAATCAAATCAATCGAAAACAAAAGATAAACCGCAATTATCTAGTTTCTCACTAACGGTACTAATAGAGCGTCTCAATCCCAAAGAAGTCTTTAAACTGAGCGGCCGAAGAGATTTCGCCTAATTAGGCTACTCGCTCTCCGAATAGGCGACTTCACCAAAGAACAACACAACTGAGATAGTTTTTGCTGTACGAAGGATTAGTTTGCTTGAAATGAAAACTTTCATATTTATAGACCAAGGAAGTTTGGACACCAAGGAATTTCAAAAACCGAAAATATTCTCAAGATATGCAATATATTCCAAATTCGGTTTCCATAATTCCTAGAAATGCTTTGTCCAAATAATGCTCGAAAATCTCTTGGAAAATCTACAACTAGTAAATGCACATTAATTACTAATTTTATTTTCCTCAAATAAAATTAAAAACCTTAAATAAAAGATTCTCAATTTATTTTATTCGATCCGGGATTTTATTACTTTAGCTATTAAGGAATAACTTTGAACAATTAAAAATTAGTGTTACTGCACATGTTCAAAGTATGTCGACATCCTCACTTTGTAAGTCCTCTTTCATACTTACAACCTTGGCGATTTGCCACACTTCCAAACAAGTTTAGAATTGGTTCATCCGACTTTCAAGAACTATGTGATTGATCAAGAACACTCAATCACAAATCATGGATTTCACAGTTCTACCAAAACAAGTTTCGGTTCTACCTCCATGTGAGTACTGTGCATAGTCACCCTAGCTTTCAAAAAATTCGGTTGACTAGGTACTAGGATCGGTTCCCCACATATATATGGTATCTAACTTGTACTTGCTGCACATGTCCATAGGATCGGTTCCCCTTTGCCTAAAAACGTGTTGCACATGTCCATAGGATCGGTTCCCCTTTCTGCTAAAAACTTGCTGCACCTCATACAAGGATCGATTCCCCTTTGTGATGTGTTTCACCTCTTACTAGGATCGATTCCCCTTTACCCAGAGTCGGTCATACACATAATCACAAACTCGATCATACCATCTCAGGTGATTACTTAAGATCGGTTTCACTAATAAAAGTCATACCAATACAAAAGTCAGGACTTGGTGAATAGTTTTACCATGAACATAAACAAGTCATGAGCGGTTATACTAATCACACATATTGGTTTTTCACAAGATATGCAATGAATAACAATACCAATAATGCCTAGGGATTTCCTTTTCGATTCACAAAACAAGTTCATGAATTTACTTCCTTAAAACAAATGTAAAACATTGTTTCCTATAATGAAATCTTCAACTTATACCCATACATAATCACAATAGCATTCAAACGATTATGTCGATGTCTTATCTACAAAGTTTAATGGTTAAGCAATAAACCTCGTATTGTATTCCTTAATACTATGTCTAACTAGAGTGTCATTCATGCTTCGCAGTTTTGTTTTCAATATGCACGACTTGAAAGATACGTTAGGAAATGAAACAGTTCAAGTCAAATATCACTTACCTCAAGTGGAAGGATGATGTTGTCGTTGTATCTCCTTACTTCTTCACTTCTTCAATTCTTCGCAATACTTGTAATGTCTCATATCCTAATACTTTCAAGCTAACCTATACGAAGTTGACTCTAGTACATAATCAAGCGACTCTTAAAATGAGTTTTGGCTCACTTAAATATGACAAACAAACTTGACATACCAACGCTTGGTGGGTTCAACCAAGCTATGCTCTAACACAGAGTTTTTTTTTTTTTATACTGCACTGCTTGAAGTAGGGAGTTTCTGAAATACCTTAGACTGTAGATGGAAAGAAGAAGTGTCGGGTACAGGAGAGAATGAAGTGAACTTTTAGAACTTCAAACTGTTAGAAAATTCTTTATGCGGAAATGAGATGGATCATATACCTCTGGTCATCGCTGATTTGATCTTGATGAATGAAAAACCAATTAAGAAGACCGAATGAAGAATGCCATGATTCCAATCGCTTCCATGATTAGTAGAATACAATGAAGTAAGAATAATTATTACAAAGTCTGTCTACACTCATACTAATCCTTAATCTCTATGTTGATGGTTACAAAATCTGATAGAGATTGTTTTTCAGTGAGTGTAGGGACCTGTTCTTGATCTTCTTAAATAACTCTTCCATCAAGAGTCACAACAGTCATGAGAACCAATTCCAAAAGATACATACTTTCATGGGAAAAGACACAACCTTAGGTGTAGAGACATGTCATTTAGATAAAACCATTCCATAAGATGATAAGGCACATGGGCCACATCATTGTTTTTCGAATATTCTCCCACTTGGCCCATGTGACACAAGTTTGTCTCATAACAGACATTTCCCTTCATTTTATAAGTAAGTGAATTTGGAATATTCTTTATATGGCCAGTGATAGTTCTCAATAAAATGAAACCTACAAAAAAAATTAATGTTAGAATCATAGCAGTCAAAACTCTATCAACGAGCAATCCCTTCCATGTATCACGATAACATTATTTTCATAAATAGGTCCATCATAATGGCCTTATGAGTAAGTACCAATTACTTATTCAGGTCCAAGTTTTGTCTCCAATGAGACATTTCTAATTTTCCAAGACCTTATGTATACAACTTGAATAGAAAATATAGAAATTTTATTCCTAAATGCGGCAAGTCACATAATTCAGAAAATGTCTAAACGCACAATACATAATACACATCAAAGGTTGATCAGACCCATATGCTTAACAAGATCCCTATATAACTGAGGATATAATCCTTTTGTCAATGGATCTACAAGCATAAATTCAGTGTTAATGTGCTCCTTAGTCACGTGATTTAACTTGATACATTTTCTGACAAAAGCTACTTGATATCGATACGCTAATTCTTACTCCCACTTTACTTGATGTTGGAGTAGAAAACCTGCAGCCAAATTATCACAGTACAGCATTAACGGCTTAAAAATAGAATCCAGAATTCTTAGCCCTGTGATAAAATTATGTAACCATATAGCTTGTGTAACTGCTTCGTAACATGCTACAAACCTTGGATTTACCAAGGTTACTCTGAAATCTGCCCAACATTCCAATGTGAAAGCAATGTCAAGTCTTGACTTGTCATATATTAAGCTTCCAACTACTGATGCATATGGATTGGTTTCCATCATTTTTCGTTCTAGATCACTCTTTTGTAATGATCTAAACTTAACTTATCTCCTTTTTGAACAAGTGATATACTAGGTGCATAATTGCATTTGGAACCTTTCCACAACTTTATTTATGAAGACCTTTTGAGATAGTCTTAATGTCCCTTGGGACCTATCTATATGAATCTCAAAGCCAATAACATAAGAGGCTCCACCCATATCCTTCATTTCAAAGATTTGTGAAAGAAACTGTTTCAACTTCATGTAACAGTCCCATATCATTACTAGCCAACAAAATATAATCTACATATAGGATAAGAAAGATTATTTTGCTCCCACTTACCTTGAGGTATATACATTAATCCAAAATATTTTCAACGAAACCAAATGAAGAAATCACATTATGGAATTTTATATACCATTAGCAGGATGCTTGTTTAAGCCCATATATATATTTCCTTAATTTGCAAAGTAGATGATCACCTTGACTTGAAGAGAAACCCTGGTTGTACCATGTACACTCTTTCATCTAGACTTCCATTGAGGAATGCAGTTTTAACATCCATTCGGTGTAACTTTAAGTTGAAATGAGCTACTAATGCCATGATTATTCGAAATGAGTCTTTCTTTAAAACTGGAGAGAAAGTCTCATGACAATCAATACCTTCTAGCAAGTATATCCTTGTATCTTTCGATATTACCTTTAGAATCTCTTTTGGTCCTAAAGATGCATTTACAACCAATAGTTTTAACTCCTTTGGGTAATTTTACAAGGTTCCAAACTTGATTATTATCCATGGAATCCATCTCGTCTTTCATGGCTTCGAGCCAAAGTTTGGATTTGGCACCATTAACAGCTTGTGTAAACGTTACTGGATCATCCTCAACCCCGATGTCATAGTTACATTCTTGAAGATACACTTCATAATCTGAGGAAATTGCAGATTTTCTCGATCTTGAGGATCTCCTTAATGTTATCTCAACATTTTCATTTTGAATATGTTGCATTTCAGGCTCCATTATGATCGGCTCTTCATTAAGTGGTGAGTCTTAAACCGCCACTTTTTCTTGTATGACATTCTGTGAAATGCCTTGCGAAGTGGGTAGTTCTAAAGAAGGTGCACGTGTTCTTTGAAGACTCCTTTCGATATTGCCATCCTTTATAAATCTTTCATTTCTAGCCTCAACTATTTTCATTATGTGTATCTTCCATAATATTCACCACCTATATCTGATCTTACAATCTGTATTACCTTACCAGTTTGTTTCTCCATTCTGCTTTTAAATGATTTTAAGCAATTAATGCTTCACTTTTATCATTAAGAAGATAGAGATACATAAACCTTGTGTGATCATCACTAAAGGTGATGAACCATTTTTGACCATTCAAACATGGAGGTGTAATTGGTCCACATATATCAGTATGAATGATTTCCAAAATATTGGAACTTCTCCTAGCACCTTTTTTTGTCTTGTTAGTCTGTTTTCCTTTTATACAGTCTACACAAGTACCGAAGTTAGAGAAATCAAGAGTTTGCAAAACACCCTCTTTCACTAACCTCTTTAACCTTGCAATGGATATAATATTCTATGCCATAACATAGATGATTCTTTATTCACAATACTATGCTTTATGCTAATATAATACTTTGGGTTGTGGTGCAAATGTTATGGTTAAAAGAATAATCTAAATTAATCTTCTAAAAACCATTTTTAAGATTTGCAAAGAAATTTTTAACAAACATAAAAAATTATTTTTAATATTAAATTCAAAAACCAAAAGACACAAGTCTTGAAACAGAAATAAGATTTCTAGAAAACGAAGGAATGTAAAAATTTCTTTCTAAATCCAAAGTAAAACCAGAGTTAAGAACAAGTATAAAGGTTCCAACAGCTTCAACAGTTGAAGGCATCATGTTCCCAGAATAGATGCAACATTCACTGTTTGTTGGTTTTCTTTGGCTAAGGAAGCCTTGCATAGTATTGGAAATGTGGATTGTAGAACCAGAATCAATCCACCAAGTATTGTGATGGAAATCGACCATATTAGATGCAAAACATACTAATGATATATTGTAATTTTGTTCACCGGAAGTCCCATTATACCTTATTGAAAAAGCGGGGGTCTAACAACCACACCCAATATTTCGCTTAGCAATCTGTATGGACTAACTCCAATATACTTTTAAGAGAATCGACTAGACAACCAGACTCAATCTTAATAAAAAGTATATCAAAGAGTTTTATCTCAATTTCTCGATTCAATCCTCACTCAAACAAATAGATATCTACAATCTTGATTGAATACAAGAGAAATAACTTGAACGGTACCAAAGACCAATGTTCAAGGATCAATCAACAACCAAAGGTTGGATTTACCAATTGATCGATTCAACGCACAACCTGTGATATTTCAATTATATAAAAAAATATAATGCGGAAAATAAATAACACAAACACCAGAAGTTTTGTTAACGATGAAACCGTAAATGCATAAAAACCCCGGGACCTAGTCGGATTGAACACACACTTGTATTAAGCCGCTCTGAGACACTAGCCTACTACAAACTAACTTCTAAGTGACCGTAGTTGAACCCCAATCAATCTCACACCGATCCAAGGTACAGTTGCGCTCTTATGTTTCGATCCCAATGCCAGGATACTATGCACTTGATTCCCTTATCTGATCTCACCTATAACTAAGAGTTGCTACGACCCAAAGTCGAAGACTTTAATAAACAAATCTGTCTCACACAGAAAACTCTATATGAATAGATAAATCTGTCTCCCACAGAAGTACCTACGATTTTTGTTCTGTCTTTTGATAAATCAAGGTGAACAGGAACCAATTGATATACCATACTTATATTCAGAAGAACAGCCTAGAAATATCAATAACCTCACAATAATCTTAATCGACTAGCGAAACAAGATATTATGGAATCACAAACGATGATACGAAGGTGTTTGTGACTACTTTTCTATCTTGCCTATCGGAGAAATTAATCTCAAGCCAATCTTACAATTGTACTCAAATACGATAGAAATATCAAGATCAGATCATGCAACTACAGAGAAAATAGTTGGGTCTGGCTTCACAATCCCAATGAAGTCTTCAAGTCGTTAACCTACAGGGTCTCGAGAGAAACCTAAGGTTAAAGGAGAATTGACTCTAGCTTACACAACTAGTATCACACAGGAAGTGTGAGGATTAGGTTTCCAAATTGCTAGAGTTCTCCTTTATACAGTCTCCAAATCAGGGTTTGCAATCTAAGTTACCTTGGTAACAAAGCATTCAGTATTCACCGTTAGATGAAATCCTGAATAGATTCAAGCTAATATCTTTCAACTGTTAGATCGAACTTAGCTTGTTATACACAAATGAAATGTAACTTCATTTAGGTTTGAGTAACAGTACCTAAACGTGTACACGTAGTTGGTTCAACGATAGTTAACCAATGGTTAGCCATATGAGCAGTTTCATATCAACCTTATTCATCTTGACCATAACTAGTTCAAATGACTCAAAAGAATTAGTTAGAGAGTTGTTCAATTGCTTAGATCTCATAGAAGTATACAAGACACAATCGAAGCAAAAATGATTTTGATTAACACAAATCTATTCATGAACATTATAGCCACGGTTTGCAAAGATTGCATTCCTTAATTTATGAAAGTCTTAAAACGTTTTTAGAAAATAACCCACTTAAGTACGCATACCAATACGCATACTTAAGTACCCGGATTGAGCTTGTTTTTAGTTCACAAACTCCAGCAGAAATTCACGGGTTGTGAACTTCCGACAGTACGCGGACTTAGCTCGGGACATCCTAAACCAGTAAAGTACGCATACTTTGGTTCAAGGATTTTGGAATTACACAAGTATGAGTTCACATACAATGTTTATATCCATTCATGGTTATATGTTCTAAACTCTCATTTCAATAATTGAAACTTTCTTAGAGGATGTTATATTGTTGTTGTTCACAAACTATTTTTCATCAAAGCGAATTTCAAGTTATTGAAATGATCAACATGACTTTTATCATGGGTAAAGATAAACTTGGCCAAAGCGAAAGCTTACTAACACATATTTTGAGAAATAGATAAGCGAGATAAACTCGGCTCGAAATAGCGAATGTGTATAATCGAATTCTATATAGAAATACGACTTTTGTCTTAATATAGGAGATAAAATAGATAGACTTTTGAGTGATAGATAAGTCCAAGTCTCCACATACCTTTTTGTCGATGAAGTTCCGCCAGTTCCTTGAGTAGTTCTTCGTCTTTGCATGATGAACGTCGTGGAGTCTAGAGTTCAACTACACTTACTATCCTAGTCCGAGACTTAGCTATAAGTAGACTAGAAATCAAGATTTATAGTTTTGGCAACTAACTTGACAAACAAGCTTGAGATAGACGCTTGCGAGTTAGACCGAGCAGTGCTCTAACAATCTCCCCCTTTGTCAATTTTAGTGACAAAACTATCAATACATATGGAATACAAAATAAATAAACTTTGCAGCTTCTCATCCACATGCTTGATCTCCTTGGTCCTTCAACATTACTCGAAATCTTCGTCACGTCCAAGTACCCCAATGATTTCAAATATATTCAATTCATCATCATCGTGGTTGAAGATCCGTAGCCATAACAATGAGAAAACAAAAGTTCTCAATCATTGTTACACAGTATCATAGTATTATTACACAACATCAAAGTTCAATTGTATCACAACTTCGACAACAATACTATGGTGATATGTATCACTCCTCCTTAGTCAATACTTCTTCTCACATGAAAACCACTCCCCCTTACATAATGATCCGAAAACCATACGTATTTGTTATGAACTACACATTAATTCTCCCCTTTTTTGTCAATAAAATTGGCAAAGGTATGAAAACTAGTGGGATCCTAATGAAATTTCCATAGAGACACTTCATGACCAAAAGAAAGTACATATCAACTTTTTTAGATGCAATCATATAGTCGAAACTAAATGCATTCATCAAGGAGTTTATAAAGATACAAGATAACCCCTATAATATTCCACAACCGCACTCCCCACAAAGATTTGGCAATTAAGCACAAGTTCAATTAAGAACTCTCCCCCATATAATGTCATTCTCGAAAGAACAACAAGAGCGACCTTACTTTCACAAGAAAAGAAGGATTTATTTGGATATTCACAAATCAAATAAGAACATGAATTTGTATCCAAAAATCTCAATTAAATTAACCACAAGAGAACCCATGATTAATTCAATCGGAAATACTCACATAAGAGAACTTACGGAGCCGCACAGTACTTACATAAAAATATGGATCAGGGAAGATCAATATTGCGGAATAAATAAAGATTCATTTTATTTCTCATCACCATTTGCACAATGACATATAATAGACTTAATCTTTGTAAACAAAAAGGTCATCCTTTCTTCCATCAATATTTGCATAATGACATAAAAGGCTTAATTTTTGTTTGTCAAAAGTTCATTCAATCTTTTATCAATACTTGCATATGGACATATGAAAGACTTAACTTTTGAACACGTATGGGACAATCATAGTTCACAGACGCAAACACACAAATCCCGTAACAAATTGCAATATATGAAATCATAAAGATTAATACTGCAAAATCATCTTCCAAATAAACTTTAGAATTTAAATAAATAAATAAATCTAAAAACATTGCAAAATGAAACGTTGGACATAGCTATGTGTAATCACAATGATGGCTATTCCAAACCCCAGTTATCCTTCTTAAAAACACAAGAATAAATTATCATAAGAAGTTTCCTAGACATTGAGACAAAGACACAACTCATATGAAGAATTTCACTTATTTTGAATACTCTTTTCATATTCCCTATATTCATCAAGCTCGTCTTCGATCAGATCAATCCTGGATTCAAGATTATCCATCTTTTCTTCAAGTCTTTTGGAAGAGGATTCAAGTTCACTCTTCAGAGCACGTATATGTTCCAAGACGATATTCATGGTTAAAGAGATCTTATCAAAATGAGAAACTGAGGGATTCCCATCAGGAGGGGAATCACGCTTGTTAGAGCACATCTCATTATTACAAGAATCAACACGAACCTTCTTCAAGGGAAAGAGAACAGTCCAGACATCACTTTATTTGCTTGAAAGACTTGATGAGGACATGATAGAAGATAAAAAAATGAAATGGTCACATCAAGGAGAAAACTTCATCTTAAGAAGGAATAAAGATAGGGGATAAAATTTCCAAAAAAACCTTTTGTTAGAGCATAGCTCGGTTGAACCCACCAAGCGTTGGTATGTCAAGTTTGGTTGTCATATTTTAGTGAATCAAAACTCATTTAAAGAGTCGCTTAATTATTTACTAGATTCAACTTCGTATATGTTAGCTAGAAAGTTACTAGGATATGAGACTTACAAGTATTACGTGAAGACTTGAAGAATGTGAAGAAGTAAAGAGCTACAACGACAACATCATCCTTCCTCTTGAGGTTAGTAATATTTGACCTGAATTGTTTCATTCCTAACGTATCTTTCAAGTCGTGCATATTGAAAACATAATTTCGAAGCTGTGAATGATTATACTCTAGTTAGACATAGTATTAAGGAATTACAATGTATAACATCTATCTTTTGAACTTCGTATATAAGACATCGACATAATCGTATGAATGCTATTGTGATTATGTATGGGTATGGGTGAAGATTTCGTCATAGGAAACAATGTTTTACATTCGTTTAAAGGAAGTACAATTCATGAACTTGTTTTACGAATCGAAAGGGAAATCGCTAGGCTTATTGGTATTGTTATTCATTGCAAATCTTTGGATTACCAATATGTGTGTTTAGTATAACCGCTCATAATTTGTTTATGTATCTTGGTAAAACTATTCACAAGGCTCGACTTTTGTATTGGTATGACTTTTATTAGTGAAACCGATCTTAAGTAATCACCTGAGATGGTATGATCGATATGTTGTAATTGGTATGACCAACTCTAGACATTGGGGAACCGATCCTAGTAAGAGGTGCAACCGATAACAAGCAAGGGTAATCGATACTTGTTAGAGCATTTCTCGGTTGATCCCACTAGCATTGGTATGTCAAGTTATTTGTCAATTTTAGTTGCCAAAATGCATTCTTTATTTAGTATACTAATGATAGTTTCAGACTAGATTAGGTCTAAGAAGAACTATTCTTAAGGATGAAGACTGAAGATTACAAGAAGACATCAACAAGGACTTCATCAACAAAGGTATGTGGTAATTGATTTCATTTGGATTCTTGTTCAATTCTACCTTTCTAATCTATCGAAACAAATTCTCACTCTATAGAACAATTCCGATGACGGTTAATGTACATTTAAGTATATATACTCGAGGTTATTTAATCCACGACTTTTGTGACAATAACCTTTATCCCTGGAAAGGTTCTCATGTTATAGTGAATGAGCTTACGAATTCAACGTGCCAACATTCACTCAATTACGAGTTATAACGATGAAGTTATGAGTGATTTATTAAAGTAACAATTATAAGTGTTGTTGTAATTCCTACAGTTCGTTAGTAGGAAACAATCCATGGACTGTTTGTAACCGTTCACGGACTTGGGCCCAATTACGTGACTAAAAGGCATTTTTGGTCAAGTTGGTGATGTTTCCTTATCTAGGCAAGATGGCTATTAATCCAAACATATTTGATTACCATATTAAAGTGTTTGTGATAACTTTTAATTTCTGCCTAAGTTAAAATGTGATTTATTCACATAAATACAATATTTGCTAATTAATTATTTATTTAATTATTTTGGCAAGAGTTGTAACTTAGGAAAGACTCCCAAAATTAGGAGAGTCTTGAAAAAGGAAAATAGCTATGCTTAGCTTTCAAGCTACCTTTCACTATAAATAAAAGGGTTCGTGAGTGCTACACGTTTTCATCCCCTTCGGAAAATTGGTGTAAGCTCATAAGGTTGTTTTCCATGTCTTCTGTTCTTCGTGAACATGAGTGAGATAAAAGTCTTTGTATTGGGGATCACAAAGCCGGGTTGGATTAATCTTCGTGATTGATTATACAACTTGTAATCTAGGTTTTTCACCTCTTGTCTATTCTAAGGTTTTGTCTTCTGATATAATACCATTCAAGAGTTGTTGATCATAAACCCTAGGTTTTGATAGATTTCAGTTTTCGATCGTATACCTACACTTGTTAGTCGAAATCGGAAGCTAGAAAGAAAACTTCGATTAAGGTATCTCGTAAAAATCCTTAAGAAGTTTTAAACAAGATATCTCTAGATTTATTCTAGTTGTTCTTGTTGTAGAATAATTAGGTTTCTCTTCCATTATTGAAGAGTGTAATAATCCCTAATCTACAAGTTTGTTTTGATATTACTTTTACCTAGTAATTGTTTTTATCAAAATAAACACAAGATTTCCAAAACCTTGATTCACATTAAAGGGAAATCAAACCGGTGTTTTGTCCAAACAAAATATCGAATCGTATCAATCGTGTTGTTGTATCTTCTAAAGAGAGCCTTGGGTTCTTCTAGAAAATTTATGAGAAGAATTCCTCAAGACAATCGGTGTTGTGCTAGTGTTGATGGTGGATTTTAGTTTAGGGCTAAAATTGTAAAAACCAAAATTATGCGCTGACATCCTGTAAAGGATAAAACCACTTATAAGTGATGAATACTTCTCCACTTTACTAATTCACCTAAAATGGAGCATGTAGAAACAATCCCATATACCCTATGAATTTATAGCATTATTAATTAATTCATGACCAACCTTGTATTTCCTGTGCTGTTCCCACAGAACTCTCATTATTAGTGCAGCATGACGACTGAGTGTTGCCCTCAGCAGAGTAACACGAATCTCCAAGTGGTAATAGTAAGGCATGCACGAAATACCCGTACATGCTACATATCTCGGTGTGTTATACTAGCCCGATTGAGCATACATCTCTCGGTGTGTTATACTAGCCCGATTGAGCATATTTGAATCTGGACTGTCCATATCAGTCTCAGATACAATCACGACCACGCAAGTTGGCCGCATGATTTAACTAGCCTAGACAATCCTCAGCAGGAGCAGGCTACCACATTAATGACCACCAGCGGGCAGCTTATTGATCATTTGTCGTATCGTCAAAAATAAATTACTTTCTCACTACTCAAAATATAAAAATATAGCAAGGGCAAGAAAGGATCGTTCCCACGAGAGAGGACTTAGGTTGTCAATATGTTTCGGTTTATTATGTAAAGCAAGGGGGGTTTCTGATTTTTTATATACTAAAATAAAATAAAGGCAAATAATAAAATAAACACGCAAATCAAGGATGTGAAAATATTGGATAAAGGTTTCATCTTCAATTGTAAACAAGTTTTTGAATATATGAATAGAATTCGTATTTAATCTCGCTATCATCAAAAGCCCTAGAATACCTTATTGCAAGAATACTCCGTAAATTTTCTTAAGTCATCAACACACACATTAGAGCTGCGCATGTGAATTCTACCTAAAGAATAACCTAACTCCTTGCGCTAATTAAGTTCAATTCCTAGGAGCATTAAGTTTCAGAAATAGGATAATCAATGCAATTGTCATACATTGCGCATGACAATTCGGACACAGGTCAATTTCTACATACACTACGGGAAAAATCATCATTGACGACACTTTATTAGCGTTGTAGTACCCCTACGACAACGCTTTTTTATGTATTGTGTAGGTGGGGTATTGTAGAAAGTCCAAGCTTTTCTACAATACTTGAATATGAGTTGTAAAGTGTGATGTGATTCTTGTTCCTACAATATTTTCTGAAGTTGTGATTTTCTTTCGAATTTTTTTGAAAGCCTAACACAACCCTTGATTGTGTTGTAGGAATATCTTGGACAACACAAGTTTTGTGTCGTGGAAACATATGTAACAACAAATACTAGTATTACGAATAAGATTTGCACGTCACTTGTGTGAGCTGTGGAACTATCTTGGACAACACATAGTTATGTTGTAAAGAAACTTTTTCGCAATATACGGGTTGTGTAGTTGAAAATGGAAGACAACATCTATTTGTATTGTGAATACTCTTGTCATTACACTTCCTAGAGTTGTACAACTATCCCGAACAACTCCTACTTATGTTGCAAAATTTGTTTTTACAATTATTGTGGTGAGTAGTAAATGTTTTTAACACAACACTTATTAGTATTGTGATTATGACGGTTAGTACACTTGTTGGAATTGTAAAACTACCATGATACAACTATACTATGTGTAGTAGAAATTTTGTAACACCACTCTTACTAGTATTGTATGACTATCTTGGACAAAGACAAGTAAGGTATCTTAGAAACATATAAAACAACGAGTTATTATTATTATGAATAAGATTTGCACGACGGTTGTATGAGCGGTGGAACTATCTTAGACAACACATAGTTATGTTATAAATAAGCTATTTCACAATATGCGGGTTGTGTAGTGTAAATCTCTAACACAACCGTCTATATGTCAATAAGGCCCTACATATATCACTTTTGGCACTTTGTTTATGTTGTAAAATGTGAAGAAACAACAACTAGATTAAATGAAACATAAAATGGCTCGAAGATGAAAGATTCATTGAAATTAAACCAAACCCGGTGTAACAACATTCACATACCCATGTAATATAGACAAAAGATACAAAAAAGTAGCGATGATGATGTTTGTTACCAAAAGTTAAGTCTCAAAGATGATTTAAGAAGTCTCTTTGGTAGGAAATTCTATCGTTGGGCCATGTGATAAAATTTGAAACAGCGTCACCAACATATTTGACTTCTGAAGTCGCCTTGTAGACATGAGCATCCTCCACATAAGCAACCTTCACACATACAGTTTAGGCTCCAAGACCTATTGGCATTCCATGTATCTCCTTACTTGGATCTGTTTGACAATTTCGGCCTCGCAACCACCTCGCCCTCCTTGTACCGGCTTAATGACTTGCAAGCTTGGAATCTCTTTGGCACTTGGACCTCATTTGGTCTGGCGACGGGACTTGGAGTGGTATGAGTTGAGTCTCTTTCATTGCGAGAGAACAATCCTGCTAGTGCTAGCCTCTGGTTGTTCTTTGGATTTTGGAGTTGACTGCGAGAGGGTGAGACTCCATTGCAAACACATCTTGAGTTCCTTTCCTATATTAAGACCCGGATCAGCCAGTATGAGGTTCACAATCAAGTTTGAATTCATCAAGAAAATGAGAACTAATAGAACACAAGTTAAATTCTCACCTCTAACGCACCCGTACCGATCATTCGGTGCTCTATAGGATTCTTGACACTCTGTAATCATCAATTTATAGTGGGATTGGGCAGCAATCTTTTTACGTGTCGCTCCAAAACCAATTCCTTTAACTCTCCCGTAGTTTTCCTCGCCAAAGGCCTTTGCAAGAATATCATCTGTCACGGATGATCCACCATCGACATCATGCTCTTTGACTTTTTCAAGTTTCTCCTGTTTAAGTGTGTAAAACATCAGATATTTTCGCATTTTTGAAGAACCACATAAACCACACAAAGGAAGAGGAGAAGATTTCTTACAAAAGCTTCTACAACACCAGATTTGGAATCTTTCCTTTGCGTTTTGTCTATGACCACGTTTCCATAAACAAGCCGCATCAATATCCTTGGTTGTGTTTAGTTCTTTTTTCGCCAAATAAATGTATCAATACATGACAATCATCA
The DNA here is from genome assembly GCA_023531295.1 of Papaver armeniacum. Lineage (NCBI taxonomy): Eukaryota > Viridiplantae > Streptophyta > Magnoliopsida > Ranunculales > Papaveraceae > Papaver > Papaver armeniacum. The sequence goes on from JAJJWW010008200.1 coordinate 632,283, forward strand.
AGAATAGCATAACAACATGGTATTAAAGTCATGATACATGCTAAGAAGAAACTTGGTCGATTTTAAGATCTAACCATGTAAAAAACTTCTCATACGCCTTGAAAATAAAAACAGTTAACACATTAACAAAACAAAAGGCGCATAAAAGAGAAGTATACGTATTAGCTCTAGCTAATACGGTTAAGCCATCATTTGGGCAATCAAAACCATCACCTCATTATCGGAATGCTTATAACCAAAATGAAGGAAAACAATAACAAAGAAACAAAGAAGAGATTCATTCGGGGCATCATATCTCCGGGGTGTTAAATCAAATGAATATTTAAGTATGCATACTTCATATGGCGGCCTGAGAGAGAATCTAAGACCTAAACCAATGCTGCTCTCGCTACACTCAGTTGAAAAATGTAGCTAACACACGGGGTAGTTCTCATCCGATCTAGAATGAGATTTAATTCTTGACTCGAGGTGTTTCGTACCAAGGCAACATCGAAAAAACATGCTCTATCCATAACATACAACTTCCAGGCACACACTCTTTCTAATCCATAAGATGCTTATCGGATCGAACTCGTGATGGATAATGTATAACAATAATATAGTGTATACGTAAATAAGAAATGAATAGATTATACATCCATCTTACCTTTTTGGGGTTAGCATGACAAAGACTCTTTGGATAACTACTCATCTTTTCCTTGGAACCTAGTGTTAGTAGAGGTTTGTGTATAAGCATGCATGTAAGTAAGTGTTTGTAGCACTTGGTTCCAATTGATATGAACTCCCAAACATTCATATAGATGAGAGATAAACGCATGAGTAAACAAAGTGACAATATTACAAATATCTTCATGTGAGAGCACAAGACAACCAAATTCTGTGTGACTCATGGAATTTCACATATTACAAGCTATGTCAAATTATGTATGCTAGTCTATACCACGAGTCGTGATCGAATTATGAAATGATCCATCATAAACAACTTTACAATCCACAACCGAGTTAAAAGGCCAGAGAGATCAACCTATACGAAATAACATAAGCATCTAAATGTTTGCAATTGCATAAATAATGTCACAATAACCAAACAACCTAGCAATTATATTTTTAACAACTCAATAGATTTCACGTGGTGAACATACCAAGGCCTCCTCCAATCGCGCGAAACCTTGTCGACTTATGGTATGTGGGGTGGTGTGTTTTGAACGCTTTTCTTGCATTATTAGTCTTTTGACACGAAAAGAAAAATAGAGACATCATTTGTGAGACTTTAAAGTTTTTAATACAAATATAAAGTCATTCGTTATAATAGAAAAACTTACTCGAAATCGCGAGAGGTTACATGTTTCACAAATTCTTCCCACTCCCTAACTGTCATGGTCTTGGGCATTAGCTTTTCCAGCCGTTTCTCTCTTTCTTCCCCTTGGAGCCGATCAAAAGCATCGAGCACCAAACCAGCTTTTCTTGACCTTGCTTCTCTAAGATAAGCTCCCATTTTTTTGAAATAGTAATCTTTGTAACACTCGGGCACAATGAATCGGTTCTACAAATAAAAGTAAATAAATTGAATTAGAATACGCTATGTATTAAATAATTATTGACTAAACGAAAAGAGATAAAGAGTTATGAATTACAAGTACCATTACTATCTTCCATATGTTTTCTTTGGCTTGAACAGGGGACAAGTCTCCAATCTGTGAAAGTTAACGGAAGTTTCCGAACAAGCACCCCTAGCATTGCGGCCGGTTGAACGGATGGATCGCCAATCGGCTGTTCATTAGTGTTGAAGGAAAGCTGGTCTCTTCGGCTCAAGAGAATCTAACTTCAATGCGTGCATACCGGGTTGGGCCACGTGGAACATACTTTCTTTTCTTCACTTCTTTTCCTTCTTCACCTTCCTCATTATCGGATCTATTACCATTCTCCAAATCCTTATCCACATCATTTGGATTTTCCTCTTCCTCTTGTTCTTCGTCTTCTTCTTCTTCCTCTTCCTCTTCCTCTTGCAAATCGCAAGCGAGTCATTTGGATCCTCAAGAGAACATTCGGACATGGCCCTGTCACTGTGTCAGTTCCGATTTACTTTCTTTTGACTGACTTGAATTTTGGTATCTCCTTTATAGAGATTAGAATGAGACTCGTGGTTCTTGACTTTGCGGGTGGAGCACTTTGATTGGTTTAACACCTTTTTCTTCGTGTTGCTTGTGTCTTTGTAGGCGGTGATGACAGAGTATCCAATTCGTGTTGTCGCCGCTTTAGAGTTGTTGCGGCATCATGTTTTGGTAACTTCTTGTACCTTGGTGAAGTTCGCCTACTTTACGGTGAAGGCGATGGTTCCGGGATCAGTTGGTGATGACAGGTTTAGCACTTTGCGTCTGTCGACGACGCTTTGGAGTCGTTGTTGGCAATTCGGTTGGAGAAATTGCGGCGATTGGTTACAGTAACCTGCTTTGTCCTTGGTGATCGCCTTACTTGCATAATATTAGAAGATGGTTCGGCATTATCGGTTTGGGACTTGTTATTTATCGAGATGCTTCATCAATGTTCGCTTTGTTTTCATCTGCAACAACCATAGCTTAGTTAAAATGAGAATCTATATGGAAATTTGTTTACACTGCAATTGAGATGACAAGTCTTAACCTTTATTGCCAACGCTTGACCGGCTTTTTCTTTCTTTGCTTCCTTGCTAGTCTTCATTATTGCGATTACGCTTGCAAAAAGCAGAATTCAATTATCAATATGGCTCAAAAAGCTAACACAAAACCATCATTTCATATCCAGAGCATGAACTCTTGTGCATATCGCAGTCGTCCCAGACTCAAAGAAACACATCCCAATTGCCAATATTTGAACATATACTCTTAAAAAGCAATGATGACACTTAAAGACATTGTCCACAAGTGTTATTAACCAATATCACTTAAAGAAAGATGGTGTTGGATGAGTAAGTGTTGGACCTTGAAACGGTACTCATTATGGGTATTTACAACAATATAAGAAAAACTGAACAACAAGTCAGTTGATAATAACTGACACACTCAAGTTGATTTGTGCATCCTTATCATTTCAAATAATTATCATCAACCAAAGAAAAAAAATTGAGTTGATTTGTGCATACTTATTATCAATCAAAGCATGTTAACAAATGAGTTGATTTGCATAAATGACCCAACTGAACCCAATAGCTATCTATCATGTTAAAGAAGCTATCTTGACCTAAAAAAGAAGCTATACAGAACATAATGACCTAGCATATCAATTCCCTAGAATCATCATAAAAATCACATCTATCAGAACATATTGACAAACTAACATATCAAATCCTATTAACAATCAAATCCTATTATCATTTCAAATACTAAATAAAGCATGTGAATAAATCAAAATCATTTGATACACACAATTTGAGTTGACACACTCTAGAAAGGAAAGAACCTGAGTTGATAATTATTGACACACATACTTATTATCATTTCAAATACTTATATATCATCAACCAAACATATTAAACATACCAAACCTCAAGTATACAGAACATATTAAAATCAAATCAAGTGTAACACATGACAAAGAAAAAAATCTCTACAGAACATACCAAAACTCATTCATCATAAACATCTAGTACTATTAACAGAATGTACTAGAACATGAGCTATAGGGACAATCATCATATCATAAAGACCAAATACTAGAACATGAGCTACGAGAGACAAAATCTTCAAAAAGACCAAAATTAAAGACCTAAAATCAAAAATCCCCAAAATTAAACGGGACCCAATTTAAATTTCATCATAGAAACAAGAAAACTTAAGTCGCATGTTAAGACCTAAAATTTCGAGAGAAAAAAAACTACCCAAAATTAATAAATCACCGAAGCAGAAGAAAACTATAACAAAAATTACTCTTAAGATTTGATAGTATGAGAGATTCTTACCCCTTGGTGAGATGCGATTGAGCTCGAGAAATTAATCCTTTGAGTTTCTGTGAATCGATTGAGAGATTGCTTCTGAGTTAGGGTTTTTTGATTATGGGTTATCTTATAAGAGATTTAGAGATCGAGAAGCTACTTCCGAGTTAGGGTTTTCTGATTATGGGTTATCTTTAGAGAGATGTAGAGATCGAGAGATTGCTTACGAGTTGCGGGGTGAGAGAGTTATTTTTTTTTTTTTTGGTGAAGAGGGTTTCGTTTTTTTTTTTGAAGAGGGATTTCTTTCGGTGATTTTGGGGAAAATTTGGATGTCTTTAGAAATTTGGGCGCGTCTAGAATTTGGTGAAAACTTAGGGGGAATAAACTCGGAGAAGACACGTTGCGGTAGAATATTGTACGAAAATTCTCGATCGACACGTGACCAAAATTGGGCGGGCTTTTGGGGCGGGAGAGAGACAATTTTGTGATTGGAGAGAACAAAAGCATACGGATTGGTAAAGAAACACAAACCAAAAGGCTTCCACCGTTAGATATTAGTTATTTTTGCACCCCTCATTTTGGTACGTTAGATTAGAGAAAATTCCCAAAAAAACAACCATAAACAAATTCATTGATTGGTCTAAGGAAAAGCATACGGATTGACAAAGAAACACACTTTAAGAATTCTCAGAAACCTCAAACGAACACGAATTCGTCAAGTTTGAGAAAGAAACTGCTCAGAGATCGAAACTTGTACGAGAGGATCACTATAAATCTGAGAATTCGTAAGAACGATGAATCACACCATTTATTGGTAATATTTGAACTTCAAATGTGGTATAACGACATACAAACTATGAACCGAGAAGTTGCGGGAGGGTTCGGACTTCAATCAAACTATGATATAATACATAATCTAAATCAATAAATATGAAGCTCAGTGTCGATTCGAACTTCAAATGTGCTATAATGGCATACAAACTATGAACCGAGAAGCTCCAGGAGGAGTTCGGACTTCAAACTCATCATAATACATAATCTAAATCAATAAATATGAAGCTCGGTGTCGGTTCGAACTTCAAATGTGATATAATGGCATATAAACTATGAACCGAGAAGCTCCGAGAGGAGTTCAGACTTCAAACTCATCATAATACATAATCTAAATCAATAAATATGAAGCTCGGTGTCGATTCGAACTTCAAATGTGATATAATGGCATACAAACTATGAGCAGAAGCTCAAGGGAGGAGTTCGGACTTCAAACTCAACATAATTCATAATCTAAATCAATAAATATGAAGCTCGGTGTCGATTCGAACTTCAAATGTGCTATAATGGCATACAAACTATGAACCGAGAAGCTCAGGGAGGAGTTAGGACTTCAAACTCATCATAATACATAATCTAAATCAATAAATATGAAGCTCGGTGTCGATTCGAACTTCAAATGTGATATAATGGCATACAAACTATGAACCGAGAAGCTCGGGAGGAGTTCGGACTTCAAACTCATCATAATACATAATCTAAATCAATAAATATGAAGCTCGGTGTCGATTCGAACTTCAAATGTGATATAATGGCATACAAACTATGAGCAGAAGCTCCGGGAGGGAGTTCGGACTTCAAACTCATCATAATACATAATCTAAATCAATAAATATGAAGCTCGGTGTCGATTCGAACTTCAAATGTGATATAATGGCATACAAACTATGAACAGAAGCTCAGGGAGGAGTTCGGACTTCAAACTCAACATAATTCATAATCTAAATCAATAAATATGAAGCTCGGTGTCGATTCGAACTTCAAATGTGATATAATGGCATACAAACTATGAACCGAGAAGCTCCGGGAGGAGTTCAGACTTCAAACTCATCATAATACATAATCTAAATCAATAAATATGAAGCTCGGTGTCGATTCGAACTTCAAATGTGATATAATGGCATACAAACTATGGGCAGAAGCTCGGGAGGAGTTCGGACTTCAAACTCAACATAATTCATAATCTAAATCAATAAATATGAAGCTCGGTGTCGATTCGAACTTCAAATGTGATATAACGACATACAAACTATGAATCGAGAAGCTCGGGGAGGAGTTCAGACTTCAAACTCAACATAATACATAATCTAAATCAATAAATATGAAGCTCGGTGTCGATTCGAACTTCAAATGTGATATAATGGCATACAAACTATGAACCAGAAGCTCAGGGAGGAGTTCGGACTTCAAACTCATCATAATACATAATCTAAATCAATAAATATGAAGCTCGGTGTCGATTCGAACTTCAAATGTGATATAATGGCATACAAACTATGAACCGAGAAGCTCGGGAGGAGTTCAGACTTCAAACTCATCATAATACATAATCTAAATCAATAAATATGAAGCTCGGTGTCGATTCGAACTTCAAATGTGATATAATGGCATACAAACTATGAACCGAGAAGCTCCGGGAGGAGTTCAGACTTCAAACTCAACATAATTCATAATCTAAATCAATAAATATGAAGCTCGGTGTCGATTCGAACTTCAAATGTGATATAACAGCATACAAACTATGAATCGAGAAGCTCCGGGAGGAGTTCAGACTTCAAACTCAACATAATACATAATCTAAATCAATAAATATGAAGCTCGGTGTCGATTCGAACTTCAAATGTGATATAATGGCATACAAACTATGAATCGAGAAGCTCCGGGAGGAGTTCAGACTTCAAACTCAACATAATTCATAATCTAAATCAATAAATATGAAGCTCGGTGTCGATTCGAACTTCAAATGTGATATAATGGCATACAAACTATGAACCGAGAAGCTCCGGGAGGAGTTCAGACTTCAAACTCAACATAATACATAATCTAAATCAAAAATATGAAGCTCGGTGTCGATTCGAACTTCAAATGTTTGGACATTCTTCCTTCAATTATCATTGGAGTTAGACCTGAGTCTCTCGTTAGGATGAACTGGAGACGAAATCTATCGTATTTGGGCATTATGACAAAATCTATCATATTTGGTGATTTCTTCACCAACTTCCTCATCACCACACAAAGTTGAAGATTACCTCCACCAATTTCCCAAAGGTATGTTATGCAGTTCGATATGTAACCCATATCTAATTTTAGGATTTTTTTTTTTGATTTTTTTTTAATTGTATTAAAATCTGTTTTGAACTACAGTTGCATTAAATTCTAATCATTTTTATTTGAGATTTTTTTATTTATATTTAATTCAGTTTGCATTCAACCCAAAATAGTTTTTTGCAGAACCAGACACCAAAATGTTTTTTTTTTTTTTTTTTTTTTTTTTTTGCGAACGAAACTCCAAAATAATTTTTTGCGAGAGGTGAATTTTTTTTAGCGGGGGTGAGAAAATTTTCGCAAAAGGGAGAAAATTTTATCGTATCCCTACGACGATGTTTCTTAAGAGTTGTAGAAAAATTTCATCATAACCATCCATTTCCATCTACAACCGTCCATTAATTTTTTTTTTTTTTTTTTTTTTTTTTGTTGAAAAAAATTTTATTTGATTTTATTGGCTTTAAAAATAATTATTTTTTTTTACTTTTTTACTAATTGTTACATCTATTTTATTTAATAAATTTATCAACAAAGTGTTACATTCAAAAAAAAAAAAAAAAAAAACAAAGTGTTACATGTTAATTTCTCGTTCCTTATAATAATCCAATTTTTAATATAACCATGATAGCATCATGACCATCCATTCATTTATTCTTTAATAATTTCTAATAATCTTTTTCATCTACAACCGTTCATTCCTTTTTTTTTTTCTTTTATTTTCCCCTCGATATCCATTCCTTTTTTCCCTTAATTTCTTTATCTTTTTTTTCTCCCCCTACATCGTCTTCAACAGAGAGCAGACTTCATCTCCCCTCCAACCACTGGAAACTTCATCGTCTCCAACTGCATCACTAGCACAACTTGATCACCCAAACCACTGGCAACTCCATCATCTCCAACTCCAACCGCTAGCTCCGTTATTTACCATCGTCTTCAACTAGGTAGATCGATCTCGGCTTCATCGTCACCAACTCCATCATCACCACATAGTTGAAGACTTACCACCTCCACCGATATCTTAAAGGTCTGTTAGGTACATCGATCTGTAACCAAAATCTGATTTTAGGGTCTTTTTATTTTTTTTTTATTTTTGAACCTATATATTTTTTTTTTTTTTGCATTCTAAGACTGAAGCATTCAGTTTCTATTGAATGAGTACATGCCTCCCTGTCTCATACAATACACTTCAATAGGTTTTTTTGGATTCAACTTTCTGAACCTTTGGTTTAATTAGGATTAATTTAGCTGTAATTTGTAATTTGAGAAAATCAATGGCAGAAACTATGATATGTACGATATGGATACCCGGTTTGAAATACACACTTTTACTTGTGTTTTAGCCAACTAAAAGATTGAATAAGAAACTCTGTATCTTTGCCTTTGGTGCAAATCACTTAAATTTGGACATGTGGTCGGACCCGGGACTAATTGATTTCAAGTTTCAAATCACTTAAAATTTGGGAGACCCCAATGCCTTACCTAATTTTGTGTTTTATTTCTGCAGGGGGTTTTACGAAAGGTTACGAGAAGGGTCAGTTTTTGTTATTGCGGGTGACAAATCTGTACTTTCCTCTTTCAAATATAAATCGTAGCTATTTCGATTGCGTTTAGTCTTTGTAAGCCGGGAATCGCATTCCTACTTATCATATGTTTGGTTTGGAATATGAATTTGTATTTAGTTCGCATTTTGCCTTTTGTTTGCAAACCATGTCTTAGTATAGTTGAGGTTGTTCTCTAGTTGGCCGCTCAGTTGTGTTGAAGCTATTAACATATGTTGTTTGTAGTTGGCATGTTGCTCTAGTGTTGAATCTTTAGAACGCCTTCATGTCAATTGTTAGCTTGGAAATTGGGTCAATTTCCTTGCATTTCGAATGATTAAGTTCATGATCGAGAGTTAGTGGTGCTAAGGCATACTTGTACCGGCACCAATAACTCTCTGAAACCGTAGGTTCGCATTTTACTGCAACTTCTAAATCTATGATTGCTTTGGAATGGTTACGTAACAAAAGAGGTCCTGCCTCTCAATGTCGAGAGTTTTCTTCTTTTTTTTTTTAAAACTACCGAGCACCTAAACCTTGTTTTATCTCTCAACATTTTTTTGATAAATTGAACGTTAAGTGCGTCTTTGAATGGTGCTCGGTTTAGTTCTCTTAGACTTGCATACTCTCGATTCTAAGAACGTTACTGTTGTTTTTGTTCGTCACCTTTGTATCCTTAATACAGCTCAGTTAACTCATTTTTCAATGTATTTCTGACCTCCCTTTTCTGTAGCTATATGGGTAATAAAAGCGATTGAGTTTAATTACCCCAATTTTAATATTTGATCACTTTTTGGGCATTAAGCCTGTAATAGGTTATCAGCATCTTCTTAAGAACTGTAGTAAACATTTGAAAACTGCCAAGGCATACTTGTACCAGCACCACTAACTCTCGGAAAACTGTAGGTTCACAGTTCTGCGACCTATTTTGCGTGCACTTTTGACCAACCATTTAAACTCAGAATCCATATTTTTCAAATGTATGAAAGGTGGTTCTTTCTAGTTTTTAAATTGGGGCCAAGCTCTTCATTCTGACTTCTAAAGAATCCTGTGGAGCCTCGACATTCTTTGTTTGGTTTGATGTGTTTCTGCGGCATTTTTTCCCATATTCGTTTCTTGTGTACTTTTGGCATTCATCCGCACTAGTACATGACTTGTAATGCATCTAACTATTTAGATTTTGGTGAAAAATTAGCCTACAAGGCTCAATTTTTACAAGATCAGGGCATGTGCTTATAGCTGCAATGTTGTTCTTAACTCTGCCATGTTGTTCTGCACTTCATCTTTGAAAATTCTTTGCATCTCGAAATTGTTGGAGTGGGAATACTAATATTGATTCTACGAGGTGCGTGTACCTACTATCTTTGCCAGATCCTTCACCATCCTAGTCTTGAACACTTTGAATATATATGCGGATGCCATAGAGTTCTTTGGAAGCTCGGGTTTTTGATCACTGGGAATGTATCTATGTACATAAAAAACTAAACAAGATGGATGCTATACTAGCTAAATATGCATATATGGAATATGTATTCTCAATCCCCTATTTTGTATATGTAAATATCTTACAATGTGTAACTCCAAGTTTGTAAGTTAAAAAAAAAAAAAGGAAAATTTTAAACTTATAGCTTATGATTGTTAATCCAATGTTACGTACTTATCTTTGGTTATCATATTTTGATTGCGCAGTGCCATTAATCTTTAAGCTGGAAGAACCGAACAGATTTGCGATTCAAGTCATTATAAATGATGAATAAAGATTGGGTTCATTGGCCAAGGTTAATATGTCGTTCACTGTAAATTATTACATTCTTTACATTGGTTTTCCCTCTTGTATTATGTTATTACCGTGCTTAATTATTTCGTCGTTCTTTCATGTAGGGATGATCTTCCATATCAGGAGGCCTTGCAGAATTTCATAGATCTTGTTGGTGAAACTTGGAAATCCTTCGAGTTCGGGTTGTCCTTGTGTTGATTGTAAAAACCTTGCTTTGTGCCACTTCCTCCAAACAAAGTGTATCTTCACTTGCTGAAACGAGGTATGGATCCTACATACAACGACCGGGTTTTTCACGGGAGATGAATGTCACTTCTAATGACGTACACCAAGAGGGAGAAACGGGGGTTCATCGCGAGATGTATGTAGATCTTTGATGTTGAAGTTGATGCACATATCGATCGGGGACATGAAACTATGCAAGATGAGGGGTTGGAAAAACGAGGTGGAAGAGGGGACACACCGTTATATCCTAATTGTAACACACACACAAAGTTGTCCATAACTGTTGAATTGTATAGGCATAAGACAGTAAATGGTTTATCTAGGAAATCTTTTGACGAACTTCTCAAGACAATTGGTTCCTTGTTGCCGCCAGGTCATTGTCTTCCTTGCTCAACATATGAAGTGAAGAAGCTGCTGAAATCTTATCATTTGACTTACGAGAAAATACATGCTTGTGTGAATGATTGTTGTACGTTTAGAAAAGACTTGAAAGATGCGAGAAGAATGTCCTAAATGTCATTATTCTAGGTGGAAGGAAGACACATATAACATGGACGATCGACATGATAGACAAGCCCAAAAAGAAGATACTGGGGTGAAGGTCCTTAGATACTTCCCCATTGTGCCGAGATTGAGGAGATTGTATCAATCGGCAGAGTTGGTGCCGAAGTGTTGATATGGCACGCGACAAACAAGAGTAAAGATAGGAAGATGCGTCATCCAAGTAGATTCTTTGGCTTGGAAGCACATAGATAGAAAGTTTCGAGTTTGCTTGATTCGCGTAATTTGCGTCTTGGGCTTGCTTCTTGATGGATTTAATCCATTTGGTGATCTTTCCCAAGCCACGGTTGTTGGCCAGTGATGATCGTGGTTTATAATTTGCCCCCTCGATCGTGTATGCAAGGCGAAAACATAATTCTCGGCATGTTGATTCCGGAAAAAAACAATAGGGTAAGGACATCGATGTATACTTGCAGCCCTTGATTGATGATCTAATTGCGTTGTGGGAGAACGGCGTGCGGGTATATGATTCGTTTACTAAAACAAATTTTAACTTGAAGGCATTATTAATGTGGACAATAAACGATTTTCCTGCATATGGTAATCTATCTCGGATGTACGTATAAAGGGAAGGCGACTTGCCCACTTTGCGGTGAAAATACACTTTCAAACCGGGTTTTGCCATTTAGTCGTAAAAGCTGTTTACTTGAATCATAGGAGATTTCTTCGTCATAATCATCCTCTTGGCGAGGAAAAAGTTTTGGTTTAATGGAGAGGTTGAGAAAAAGGAAAAGCCACCTGTTATGTCTGGTGCTGCGGCGCTTGAATGTCAGAGTAGTATTGTGAATGACTTTGGGAAAGCGGAGAAGAACGAGGAGGAGATAAGGAAAAAGAAAGAGGAAAAGAAGAAGAAGAAAAGAGTAAGGGGCAGAGTAGTGTGGCAATTTGCTAATGTGGGTAATTCTAAGTGTGGGAAGCGGAAAAGGGATGTTATTCGATGCGGCTACTTCGGGTGCACTTGATGATGGCCGAGCTTCGGGTGTTTAACAAACGGTCGATATTCTTCGACTTAGCTTCTTTGGAAGGTCAGTTCTATAAATTCAAATTTACTTGGTAATAGTTTGCTTAACTTCAAAATTACTTGTTTATGTTCTCAACTTTTTAAGTTCACAAGTGTTCACTGAAATCATTTAGATTGCTTAATAAGTCGAGGCTGACCTTACTACAACTCAAAAACACGAAACTTGTTCTTGGTAGCATATTAACTTGTTGTTGGTGCTCAAACAAATTGATATGTCCACTTTGAAACTTGTTCTTCCATGTCTATATTATTAGGCTTGCGTAAGAGGTATCCTGTACATATTGAGATGTAGACTACGAGTTAATTTGCTCTTTTATTGGTTGTGACTCTAGACGTTAGAAATCGCATCTTTGGTTTTTATTGAGTGGATGTTATCATTTTTGTTTTCTTCATGTCTTAACTTGTTGATTTTGAAATGTATATTTCTAAGAATGAAGTAGCATAAGGAATGTAGCTCTTCTTGACCAAGTATGGTGGCACATCTTGTCCGCAACTTTCTTTGTTTTCTCCTTTGTAGATTTTTATTTCTTTATAGAGTTACTAATGTTAGGATTTTTCCATCTTCCTAGGATTTATTACTACGGCACAATATTGATGTTATGCATACGAAAAAAAATGTTTGCGAGAGTATCATTGGTACTTGTATTGAATATAAATTCCAAAACAAAAGACGGTCTAAAATCCCGCAATGATGATCAAGAGTATGGGAATAAGACCGAGAATTGCATCCATGAGAGATAAATGGCAAAACGATCCTTCCACCAGCACCATCTTTGCTTAAATGACAAGGAAAAGGCTATATTTTATAATAGGATGAGAAATTTGAAGGTTCCATATGGGTATAGTTCTGATCTTAGAAAGCATTTCTCCAAAGATGGTTGCTTAGGTGTTCTTAAGGCTCATGATTACCATGTTCTTATGCAACAAATATTACCCGTTGCTTTGCAAGGACTTTTACCTGTAGGGCCAAGGGAGGCGATTTTCAGGTTATGTTCTTATTTTCACGAAATATGCCAAAGGGCAGTAGATCTCCAGAGATTAGTAGAACTTGAAGCAGAAGTTGCCGAGACTTTGTGTATGTTGGAGAGGTACTTCCCTCCGTCATTTTTTGATGTAATGGTGCACTTGACAATTCACCTAGCTCGAGAAGTACGATTATGTGGACCTGTACAATATCGTTGGATGTATCCATTTGAAAGGTATGCCAATTTAATTTATATTAGTTCTTGTTATTTTTGTTTCATGTAGAAAGTTATGCCCTTTGTAGCTTAGGGATGCGATATTTAATTCATTGGTAGCTTTGTTGCATACGCGACTATCCTAGGTATATGAAGATATTCAAAGAATATGTAAAGAATTATGCACAACCTGAAGCTTGTATAGCCGAGTGTTATCTTGGAATGGAGTGTGTTAGGTATTTTGATATTCGTAAGGCCCAAGCAGCTGAAACAGGATCAGTAAAGCAAAGGCGTGACGAAAACATTCAAAATGGTTCCACACCGGCAGCACGTCCTCTTTCTAAAGGTGTCCAAGTGCGTATGGATAGTGAGAAGTTAAAGATAGCTCACAGATATGTGCTTTTTACACACCCGAAATTGACCCATATATGACGTAAGTATGACATTCATGTTCATTAAAAATGGTCGTCGAGTTAATACTTCATTTTTTAATTTTACTTTTATCTTAGAATGCATATGGACGAGTTAAAGTCTGGTGTTGGGAGGGCAATTACCAGTGAAGACCAACTCAACTCCATACAGTCTGACACATTTGCAGATTGGTTTCAACAAAAGGTATGTTTAGTCCACTCTTAGTCAGATTATGCAGCTTAGTATAGTTTAAACACTTGGACATTTTGTGCTTCGTAAAAACGCAAATACGTGTGATTCTGTTTGATTCTGTCACTTGGAACAATCCATGTTAGGCATAGCATCATTATAAATCTAACTTCTCATGCTTAGAGAGAAAATTTAGTTATATTCTTATGTCCTGAGATTATACATTTGTAGGTTAAGATGCAAATTGAACAAGGCATGTCGATATCAAACACGGTAGAATGGTTGTCATATGGGCCGTTAGAAAAGCTGCGTATCATATAAAGGCTTGCTAATCAATGGGTCTAGGTTTATTACGAAGGATGTTAAGAGAGTCACACAAAACAGTGGAGTTTCAATTGAATCAACAACCTTAGTTGCGGGACGGTCGAAACAAGTGGGTTCTACGGTGTTTTAGAAGAAATTCTATTGTTGGACTACAATCATATGTTTCAAATTCCAATATTCAAATGTGATTGGGCTCACACCAGTTTTGGAGTGAAGGTAGAGGATGGCTTTACATTAGTCAATTTAAAGCAGCATAAGAACCAATACTGTAACGATCCATTCATTTTAGCAACACAAGCGCGACAAGTTTTCTATTCTCGAGAGTCAAATACATCTAACTCAGGTATGTGATGGTGAAACCACCACCTAGGGGTTTCCATGAATTAGAGGAATACAATGAAAAGCATGACACAAATTGCCAACCGGTGGATACTTCAACTCTTGCTTTCCAAATGGATGACGAGAGCGAGAGCTACTTAAGAGAAGATGGTGAATATATCATAGCGGTTCCGACAAAGAAGAAGAACAAAAAGAAGAAAAAAACAAAGTTCACAAGTTAAGTCAGTATAGTGTATTGTTTTTCTTGTATTGAATTTTACTTTCATAGTCGTTCTTGTTGTATTTCCTTTACTAACACTAGTATTGTTCTTGCAAAATAGACAGTTAATGACTCCATTTGGGTGCTTAATTTATAAAATGCTAGCTTTTTACCTTTATAATGTTTGTTTTGAGTAAACACCATTTTTAACTCTGCCAATGTAAATGATATATCATTTCATTGCCGGTCTCAAGTCTTGGATAAAGGAGGAGAGAAAAATGGACATGTCAGTTGTTATGATTGCTATATTGGCCCACTTAAAATCTGCATTGGACACAGCTTTGCATATTTGCTCTACATCTGCTTATATTCGTATATGTATGCTCCCTCCCTTAAAACTTATAAGCTCATAGTATACTTTCCATAATTCCCGAAACTTATTCATGTAGTTCATTGCAGGTATTGATTTGCCTAAAGTTGGTGGTCTTATATAAGCAATTACGTTCTTAGAAATGGACAATTTTTGCAAGTATATGATTGACAAATTCCTAAATGGCATTATTCATTGTTTCAATTCATTAATTATGTGTCTTTGCTTGTGTAAGATACATGATACTTCAGCTCTTGGCATAATCTAATACTTTTTCCGGTATATCTGATGGGATCATTGAAAGGGCAGTTACAATTTGAGTTATATGGTTTTGGAAGGGCAGTTACATTTTTTAACTTAACCATCTTTGGTGAGAAGATTGTATATGATTGTTTACAGAGAAGGCTTCGCGCTGTTTGCGGCTCAGTCAGCTGAGCATTACATTTTGTTTTACAACACTTATGAAGGGTTGTCATAAAGTTAGTGTATCAAAGAACCATAAACTTGACAGAACCTGTGATAGTGTAGCATGGTTAGTTGTGTAGATTTCCACGCCCAAGGTTCAGGATCGAATCCCCCAACCTCATTTTTTTCCAACATCATATATTTTCACTTCAACAACACTTATAAGTGTTGTTATAGGTTTTTATTTAAAAAAATAAAAAAAAAACATAACTTGTGAACTTAAAGGATGGTTGACGAGCTACACTTCCATGCAGTGGGTTCATGTTCGAATCTCCCCTCTAACATATGTTTTATTATCATATTTTTGTGTTCTTCCACAACACTTGTGAGAGTTGTCATAGGCTAAGTCACTACACTTACAAAACAGAGTTGTTATAGCTAAATGTCGTCACAACTCTTTTTCTTAAAGAGTTGTCGTTTTTTTTCTTATCGAAACCCCTTGGTCCTAAGTGTTGGTAGTGATGATATACGACAACTCTTACTTCGAAAACAGTTGTAAAACATATGACTTTCTACGATATTTAGCAAAGAGTTGTAAAACCCCAGTTGTAGATGTATATTTTTCCCGTAGTGATATGACTACAAGGATGTATCACTACAAACCGTAATCATATCATGCTACTCGTATTCAAGTTATCGCTTGATGATAAACCCTAAAATAGCCATAGATATAGATGTATGTTCAATCAATTCTAGACTTAACTAAACAAACATTCAATCATATTGCAATACGTCAATCATGCAATTATTATGAACCGTAGAAAGTGAACGATAATATTGAGAGAAAACTAATTCATAAAAATCATAACTTGTTTCAAAATCCAACTACATCTTTAACCAATAACAAAATCAATTACTTGTGTTTTTGAAAATCATCATAGAAAGCAAAGAAGAAAACTATCATGTGAAAACCCTCAAAAACAAGTAGAAGCCTCCCTAATGGAGATCTATATAGTTTAGAGAAAGAGTTTTCTATTTATATGCTTCTCCAATTCTCCAAAAGGATACTCTTTCTAAAAGTAGGTCAAATCTTCTCAAAACCCATCTGTCCATTTACAGCATCATTATCTTGAATCAAACCCTAATTTCATCCTCTATATCAATCAGCAGCAAATACTCAAATTCATCACGAGAACCCATCCGAACTCAATTGCATACGTTACACGATCTGTTCATCATCTCACATAAAACCCATTAATCAATCAGTCCTTGAACTCCGTTATCTTCTCTTCATTCTCGGGTAAACAACTCTCAAATTCGTATTCAAATATTCCTCCCTGAGTTATCTCGGAACTGTACGAAACAGTCGTGACTTAGATCCATCCTTTTCCTTGTATTCTCGCTACGAAACTTCGACTAACCCTTAGTGAAGATCCACGACTCATGGCTAGCCGGCGGTGAGAACCGTAGTAGCAGCCCTGGTGAATGGAACCAGTCCTAACTGAGAAGATAAAAATCACTTTGCTCGATCTAGTTTAGCCAGGGTTATACATGGGAATGGATTCAAGCATCCCCATTCTGGATATGGGCCGCCATGATTAATATTTGGCATGTCAGTTTTGGATAACCGACAACCTAATTCTCTGCTCAACTCAATTTTCGGTTTTGGGAATCCGACAATTGATTCTTCACTTCATTCGTCGCACAACCTTAGTTGGCTCTAAATATCACTCGCCTGTGAATTGAACTTTTTTGCCTTATACGCTCCAAATGGATGGTTTTTCCTTCTTTTGATCCAAATGACTCCAAAGTACCTAATAAACTCAAAAGCAAATATAAGATACATAATTTACACGACAATAGCAAAGAAAACATAAATACTAGATATAAAATTAGGTGTTTTAGACACCTATCATTTATGCCCTAGTCGGTCGAATACATACCATGCCTCCCAAATAACCACCGAACACCAGCCTAAAGTAGGATGGTTGGACTGGTGTAGAGCAGCTTGGAAAAGCTTGTGCGCACAAGACCTCCAACGGCAGTCTCAAAACCAGCCATGGTCGTCCAACTTCACTGGCATGATTGGACGGCGTGGATTATCCCATGACAAGTCGGACAAGCTTGTCCTGCACACCGGTGGGCCCCCTCTCTACCTGCCTGGTCAACCATCTCCTTACCTAGACATAGAGCAACGTGCGTTTTCCCAAAGTATGGCCGGCGTAATGCTTAAAGGGTCGCAGGAAATTCCACTAAGGTCTCAAATTGATCACGACCATCCAACTTCACCAAAGCATGTTTGGATGGATTAGATCATGCCTAGGACCGTCGATCAGGTATCACCATGTTCACCAGGCCAATGTGGGCTCCACATGGTCGGCCTCCCAAAAGGAGGAGCATAGCACTGCCAAACCGTTAAAATTGGTGAAGTCGTGTACACTGACCAGATCCAAAACCCTAATTAGGGTTTGCGGCATATTACATGTGTCACTAATCGATCACGAGCGTCCATCTTCGCAAGCATGGATGGAAGGTGCGGATGTGGACTTAACGAGTCCGAGCATGTCAACATGATCACTTGTGGGCCCCGTCTACACGCCTGACCAATCGTCCAAGACCGACCATGGCTAGACGCCTCGATTCGTGCGCCCAAACTAGGCTTGGACGCGCGGTCCCCGATTCCTTTGCGGCAATGGATTTCTGCCGCAAACCGATCTCACTCAACTTTCCAGACAAATTGAGTGGCCTAGATTATATCTTCATGGGGTAATGAGGTATGGACGTGTACACCAGCAAGCTGTCTACACGCATGCCCGGTCCGGCCCTGCCTAATACACCTCCCATGCTTGGTTTCGACCAAGCTGAAGAGTGATGCTTGCGCACCTCTTCAAGATCCTAAACCCTAATCCAACGGCCGCAGATGTGGGTCGCAAGTCTTCTCGTCCATCCAACTTCGCTAGCTTGGTTAGGCAGCCCTGGTCAGGAGTTAGGCGACCAGCAAGGCATCACCACGATCACCGTCTACCACTCTTCCACGTGAGGTGATCGGCCAAATCAGGGCTTGCCTGTATAGCCTCCAAACGATCACTCGAAGATGGCTGGACGTGATGCTATTTTAAGACGCTTAAATTCGTGACTTACTCCGTTAAGCCTTAAAACAGCGATGCTTCACACATGCTGAATATATTCGATGGTTACCTGCATAGAATACACACGATATTTCATAAATATCGACTTCCTAAATAACTTAGTTATTTAATAAAAAGATCACATGCTACTTTCTGTGGGTCCCACGATCCAAACAATCGAGACATCAATCATGTCACAAACTGGGGTATTGGTCTGGCGGTTTACATCTGTTTGAGGGTGAAAATGGTTTTTGCTGATTTTGGTAATTTCGGTGTGTGGGTGAGAAACGGATTTAAACCCTAAACAATGTACTGCAAGGGAGTACTTTAGATTCGAGAGATCAATCTGTACAAGTCCATCCTAAACCAAGAAATGGCCGTTCCAGACTTGATTCGGTCACAAAGTGGAGGAGAATGGGTTGGTTTTGGGGAGGGAAGCTAGGAAAGTGATGAGACCAGAATAGTTAATTATGGAAGAGTTGTTGTGTTACGACTTGTATCAGAAAGTGGGAAGCTAACAGATGGGAAAGTTAACCAATGTTTTCTGAGTGGTGTATGCTCCTGACTGAACTTGTCCTTTGGTGGAAATAGGTAAGACCTATTTATACAAGTCAGAGTGAAACGTACTCTGGTCTCATTAAGGAATGGAATAATGGGTGAGTAAATGGGAGGAGGTGGTAACCATTAATGCATGAAATTGATGTTCCATAAAAGAAAAGCGTTTCACCATTACTTCCTTATTTACGTAACCGCTTCATCCTTATTACACGTTCTTATTACAGGCGTAGTGTACGCCGCACGCTGTAAACCACCAAACCAAAACCCAAAGAAGATCCCCCAGTTTGTGATTTGATGTTTCGAACGTTTTCGTGAAAACATGTAACATGGTTGTTGCCTGGCAAGTCGAGCTTGGGAGACTCGCTAGCTTGGTGACCTTCGACGGTCGAGATTTTGCATCTTAAGCGGAAAGGTAGCCGTTGATCATTGCACACTTCTGTTTTTGATAGCCGTGTAGGGAAGGCCAGTATGGTGCGGCTAGGTTGGCATGTCGTGGGCATGGCACGCCTTGGCGCGGTTTGGCGTGGCCAAACTAGGGTTTCGGGCCAAAGGTTACCACGCGTTGTCTGGTAACCTTGGATGGCTAGGATTCGATCCTGGATTGAAGGGCGACCATTGATTGTCGCATGCCTTCGTTTTAGTAGCCGCATAGGGAAGGCGGTATGGTGGCGCGACTAGGTTGGCATGCCATTAGCGCGGTTTGGCGTGGCCAAACTTAGGTTTTTGGGCCAAAGGTTACCACGCGTTGTTTGGTAACCTTGGATGGCTAGGATTTGATCCTGGGATTTAAGGGCGACCGTTGATTGTCGCACGCCTTCGTTTTAGTATCCTCATAGGGGAGGCCACTATGGTGGCGCGGCTAGGTTGGCATGCCTTGGCGCGGTTTGGCGTGGCCAAACTTATGTTTTTGGGCCAAAGGTTACCACGTGTTGTCTGTTAACCTTAGATGGCTAGGATTTGATCCAGGGATTGAAGGGCGACCGTTGATTATCGCACGCCTTCGTTTTAGTAGCCGCATAGGGAAGGCCAGCATGGTGGCGCGGCTAGGTTGGCATGCCATGCCTTGGCGCGGTTCGGGCGTGTGGGGCCAATGGCTTGGCATGCCGTTTGGCATATGGTGCGGTGGTGCGGCTGGCATGGTGGGGCCAAGGGCTTAGCATGTCGTTGGCACATGGTGCGGATAGCACGGCTAGGGCCAAGGCAAGGTGCGGTTTGGCTTGGCATGGTGGTGCCAAGGGTTTGGCATGCCGTTGGCACATGGTGCGGCTAGCATGGCTAGGGCCAAGGTAAGGTGCGGTTTAGCTTGGCATGGTGGGGCCAAGGGTTTGGCATGTCGTTGGCACATGGCGGCTAGCATGGCTAGGGCCAAGGCAAGGTGCGGTTTGGCTTGGCATGTGGGGCCACGGGTTTGGCATGAATGGTTTGGCTTGGCATGGCGGGGCCAAGGGCTTGGCATGCCATGGGCGCATGGTGCGGCTAGCATGGCTAGGGCGAAGCGCAAGGTGCGGTTTGGATTGGCATGTGGGGCCAAGGGTTTGGCGTGAATGGTTTGGCTTGGCATGGCGGGGCCAGGGCTTGGCATGCCATGGGCGCATGGTGCGGCTAGCATGGCTAGGGCAAGGCAAGGTGCGGTTTGGCCAGCGTGGTGGGGGAGGTTTGGCATGCACGATTGGCGTATGGCGCGGCTAGCATGGATAGGGCCAAGGCAAGGTGCGGTTTGGCTTGGCATACGGGACAAGGGTTTGGCATGCCGTTGGCACATGGCGCGGCTAGCATGGCTAGGGCCAAGGTAAGGTGCGATTTGGCTTGGAATGTGGGGCCAAGGGTTTGGTAGGTGCGGCTAGCATGGTTGGCATGCCTTGGCATGGTGGGTGTGGCTAGCATGGTTTGCCATTGGCACAAGGTGCGGCTAGCATGGTTGGCATGCCTTGGCGCGGTGGGTGTGGCTAGCACGGTTTGCCGTTGGCACAAGGGTGCGACTAGCATGGTTGGCATGCCTTGGAGTGGTGGGTGTGGCTGACACGGTTTGCCATTGACACAAGGGTGCGGCTAGCATGGTTGGCATGCCTTGGCGCGGTGGGTGTGGCTGGCATGGTTTGCCATTGGCACAAGGGTGCGGCTAGCATGGTTGGCATGCCTTGGCGCGGTGGGTGTGGCTGGCACGGTTTTGCCATTGGCACAAGGGTGCGGCTAGCATGGTTGGCATGCCTTGGCGTGGTGGGTGTGGCTGGAAAGGTTTTCCATTGGCACAAGTAGCGTGGGAATTAGGGTTTTTGGCCTATCGAGACCCTAATTAGTAATTAATTAGAAAAAAGGTACCCTGGTAATTTTCTAGGACAAATTATAGGGTTCAATAAATGTGCTTGGTTTGGACATTATTACTCAAGTTCTGTGACGTCACTGTCTGACTAGGGTTTTACGACTTACCCCTAAGTTAAAAACCACCATCAACAATAGTGTGCGGTGCAAAACGCGCCATCACAAGAACGTGTCAGGAAGTCATGGACGGTTAGTGATGACGAGAGAAGTGGGCAAGACCGGTCGTGTGACACTAACATACAACTCCCTACTCCATCACTCCACTTCCTCCCACTTCCCATGAGATGCGGGTTAAGCTTAATGACTTGTATAAATAGGTTCTCCTCCCTATTTCCACAAGACAGGACAAGACAGAAAACCAAGTGTTGATACAATCGTATTCAAACACCAGAACTGATAGCTTACATTCGGAAAGCCAGTTCAGCTTTCTGATACAAGTCATACACAGCCAACACCTCCACAATCTCAACACCTTCTTCGCTTCCCTCCCTAAGATCAACCCCATCTCCTTCACTTTGGGACCGAAGAAAGTCTGGAACGGCCATTTCTTGGTTTAGGCCGAGTTGTGCAGTTGATTTTCGATTACAAGCACTCCGTGCGGTGCATTTGTTTAGGGTTTAGATTCATTTCTCATCCACACACCCAAATTACCAAAACCGCGTAGAAATAGTTTTCACCCATAAATAATTGGCGACCACAGTGGGAGGTTAATCTCTCGGTTATAAAGTCAATTTCTTCAATACCATTCGATCGGTTTCAAGATGGTTGGTCTTAGGACCGCCTCAACGGCCTCAAATCCTGGTGATTCCTCCTACGGAGATACCCCTCCTCCCAACGGAGTACCTGACGGTATAATCAGGAGACTCCCAACGTTGAGTGAACTAGCGTGTGTACATGAGATTCACACGAAGAACATGGAGATAATCAAGGAAGCGATAAATGGCATACTGGATCTCCTCGTCAAGATCACATCGGAGATGAGCGTTCCGGAGACTTACACCGGGGAATGGTCCCTCTCAAATCAACAGCTTCACTACGAACCGGAGACCAGTGGATCAGGAAGAGGCATCTCTAGTGGAGAGTTTGTGTAAACTTTTATACCTCTCGAAGAATCAGCGGGCGGAGACGTCTGCTGCAATTAACAAGATAGCCCTGTACGTACACCTGGCTCCTTTACGTCCAGAAGTCCTAAACGCATCGGAAATATCTGTAAATAATGTTACATTTACAGAGGATGACATGATGGTGAAGGAAGGTCACAACCGGGCCCTACTTGTTACCGCACGCATCAAGGGTTCAGAGTTCAAGAGAGCGTTCATCGACATAGGAGCATCTTCGAATGTGATTACTCTCAAGACTCTCAGGACAGCCAAGGTTCGCCCATGCAAGATCATACGGCAGCCTACCATAATGACAAACTTTGAAGGAAACCAGACCAGCACATACGGGTACGTCAATCTGAATTTATCAGTAGGGCCCGTTCAGTCAAAAGTGAAATTTGAAGTCATATAGAAGGAGCCGGACTATCATATGATACTAGGAGACCGTGGCTTCATGACAATAGGGTCGTCCTTCAACGTATCATCGGTGCTGAAGACTATCTTTGAATAAGGAAGTCGTCAGTATTCCTGCATCATTGTCTCCTTACGCACCAATATGCGGGGTGGAAGCTGTTCGAGCCAAGGTAAGCTCACGGGGAGGATCGAGACAAAGTCCTGTGCACCCCAATACCCACGTGGGCGTCAATCCAGGAAGAGGACCGACTTGCATCGAGGGCTATCCACCACGACGCACCTTTGCTGACCAAGCACTCTTCTTTATCCGGTGAAGCCGCAACCCACGTCCATACCAAGAGGGAACGAGCTTTCAAGGCAAGCCGTGATCAGAAGGGGAAAATGATATACCGACGCCGCTGTTAGCAATTAGCAGGGGAGACTGGTACCCTGTCTCTCCGCCCAGTTGAGTGCTTCAAGAACGACGAGCCACAAGAGGAGGTATTGGACGCTCCGCGACAGCTACAAGATGGCACCTACTCCACAACTGATGAGCTCGATGATGAGGAATATCCTAGGCCTATCTCCATTAGCTCGAACTTGTGCAAGCATTCATACAATCTCCGATTCAAGCCGGTCAAACAAGACCGAGGCAATTCAGGCGCGAGATCAGGTGTTGCGTGGATTCCAGAGACTTGAACGAATGCTGCCTCAAAGACGATTTTCCTCTACCTAACATCGACATGTTGGTAGATGCTACCAGTGGACATGGCATGTTACCCTCCATGGATGGATGTAGCGGCTACAACCATATAAGGATGTATGAGCATGATGCAATCAAGTCCAAGACTCAAGTTATCCTTACAACGTCGCTGCCGGGAACCGTGAAGGAGATCCAAAGCTTCAAGGGCAAGGTGAACTACATTCGATGTTTTATACCTGGTCTAGCCTAGGTCGTTGCTTCATTCACTCCCTTTCTGAAGAAAGGAGCAAGTTTCGTCTGGACCACACTACAGCAGGAAGTGTTTCTGAAGATTCAACGAATATTGTCATCTTCAAATCATCACAAAGGGTTACCTATTATGTCGGCCAGACCGAGAGCGGTCCGGGATATCTCAGTTTCTGGAGCCGACACCTCAAGGTGTAATTGGCGCATCAATAAGGCGGTACCTGTCAATCATGCTTTGTTAAAAAACCAGCGCTTTCAGACATCCTCTGAACTCCGTGAAGCTGCTAAACGCTCAGTTGCGACAACACCTGCCCTGCTAGAAACAACAAGCCTACCAGTAATGAAGAGCCTCACGATGTTCTTGGAAGCATATATTTCCAACGGAACAATACAACCTTGACCTTTTGTGGCGATTCCTGTAGGAGGAAAACCACCGAGATACAATATCCTGCGCGTCAACTCCAACTCTAGTACCGCATGCACGACTGCCACAATGATGAAACAACGTCCAAGATATTGCATGTCTGGGTCGACGGAAGCAACATCAATGAGAGACGCTTTCAGAATTTCATCTCCCGTAGAAGAAGTAGTTGCGTTACCAAAAGAGATTGCACCTGGGTCTTAAGAGGTACATAGAGATTCTCCATGTCAAGAGCTTCATCATTAGTTAAGTCATTCGCATGAAGGAACTTCCCTACTCCTCAAAGACACTATCCAAAGATAATAATGGCAAAGGAGTATGACGCTTAGCACTGCCCATCTCAAAGATGCTGAATTTAGAGAGATGTAAGCACGCTATCATTCCAAGATGTCCAAAGACGAGGATATACTCAAGAGTGCAGACGTATTGTCAAATGCAGGTGATATTCATGGACGTCTATGAAGCGTAACACAGGCAAAAAGATGGCCTCACGAACCCAGCGTGACAACATCTATCAAGTCAAAAGCTCAGTGGATACTCGTGGGCAGGGGACTGTCTCCCTCTTGTGTATTCCATGAAGAAAAATCAAGAAATCCATCGGTTCTATCTTCTCCCTCTAATAACGAGACGATCTCTACCATTGTATGAAGGGTGACAAGTTCGTGCAAGTTGCCACCACACCTCTCCCTGCTAGTCTCTTCTGATCACATCTGCTGCCAAGAACTGTTGTTGCTCGTCGATTGATACCATCCAGAGCTTCACCATATCAACGACCACTATGTACAAAAGACCCATCGGGCATACAAGATAGAGCCACGTAGACCACGCTTGGGGGTCGAGGCTCAGCATGAAATTCCTTCACCGTCGGTCAAGAACTTCTTGACACAAGAGAGATGGTCAATCAAAAAGCATGTAATTCGCAAGGGGAAACCAAACAGAAAAAGAAGCCACTTCAACGCTCCCTCCAGCAGAAGCCTCTTCAATGCTCTCTCTCCAGAAGAAGGCGTTTCAGCCCTTTCCAGAAGAAGTCGCTTCAACACTTCAACGCTCTTTCCGGGACCCACTTAGACGTACACTCCAGAAGCTGCTTCAACGCTCTCTGGGACCTGCTTGCTCCAGAAGCTGCTTCAACGCTCTCCGCAGGACCCACATTCACATTTGAGCACACAAGGTTCATTTTTAAGGAAAGCAAGCACGCGGTGGGTTCCACGTTGGAGCGAAGCAGGCAAGGCCGGTGTTTGGTCAAGCTAGATGGGTCGGTGTTTGGTCGAAGTAGAAAGGATGACACTCGAGCAAGCACATAAACCGTACGGGCAAAGCAAGCAAGGCTGGTATTGGGCCAAACGAGGTCGGTGTTGCTCAAGTCCACGAAGTCGGTATTGGTCGAGATCGCAAGGCTAATATCTCGTCACGCAAGTAGGTTGGTATTGGGTCACGTCAGGCCGGTATTGGTCAAGGCCGATCAAGGTCACAAGGCTGGTATTGGGCCACGTCAGCAAGGTATTAGGCCACGTCAGCAAACAAGGAAGGTGTTGGGCCACGCCAACAAACAAGGTCGGTGTTGGTATTGTAGTTTATGATTCTTGTCCAAGAGAGAAAGACAAGAATCATCTTTAAAGCAAAATTACAGATTGTAATTTTTCCAATCCCAAAAAGGACTGGGTGGCTTCTTACGAGGGGACGACATATTTGTTTTTCCTTGTTTCTGTTTTTCCTTCAGGAAAGAAGAGTTACATCATTTTTTTCCCTTTTTAGCACAGTTTCGAATACCTTGTTTGTTGATTTTCGCAAACTATGGATAGCTTTGGAAATCCTTTTTGAGACGAATGAAGATTTCCTTTTCATCTTATGAACACAAGGTTTAACAAAGGAGAAATATTCTTTATCTTTAGTGCATACAATTTCAAGATGATCCTGATTTTCACACACGAAGACCAAACTATTTGGTAACTCCTTGTAATTCTCCACATCATCCTTTTCAGAGTGATCTGAGAATGACATAGAATCAGGAGTAATTTGCTGATAATGCTTAACAGAATTAATCGAAGAAGTTCGATGTTTCTTATTAATTTAAGACAAGAAGATACTATCACTCATATTTATGATACTAATAAGAAACATCGAACTTCTTCGATTAATTCTGTTAAGCATTATCAGCAAATTACTCCTGAATCTATGTCATTCTCAAATCACTCCGAAAAGTATGATGTGGAGAATTACAAGGACTTACCAAATAGTTTGGTCTCCGTATGTGAAAATCAGGATCATCTTGAAATTGTATGCACTAAAGATCAAGAATATTTCTCCTCTGTTAAACCTTGTTTTCAGAAGTTGAAAAGGAAATCTTCATTCGTCTCAAAAAGGATTTCCAAAGCTATCCATAGTTTGCGAAAATCAACAAACAAGGTATTCGAAACTGTGCTAAAAAGGGAAAAGAATGATGTAACTCTTCTTTCCTGAAGGAAAAACAGAAACAAGGAAAAACAAATATCTCGTCCCCTCGTAAGAAGCCACCCAGACCTTTTTGGGATTGGAAGAATTACAATCTGTAATTTTTCTTTAAAGATGATTCTTGTCTTTCTCTCTTAGAGAAGAATCATAAACTACAAGAGGGTTGAGATATTTCTGTTAAATCCTTAGTCTATTTCTGTTTCTTTTTGCTGCTCTTCAATTATTAAGAATCGTTTGTGTACATGAACGGTTCTTAATAATTGAAGAGCAGCAAAATAAACAGAAACAGACTAGGGATTTAACAGAATCTGTTAGGGTTTTGGTCAAAGGTCTTTTTGGTAATTTCATCCCCTATCTTCATTCCTTATTAAGATGAAGCCTTCTCCTTGATGAGAGCATTTCATTTTTTTTTTATCATGTCTTCATCAAGTCTTTCAAGCAAAGACAGCGATGTTTGGACTGTTCTCTTCCCTTCTAAGAAGGTTCGTTTTGATTCTTCTGATAATGAGATGTGCTCTAACAAGCATGATTCCTCTCCTGACATGAATCCCTCTGTCTCTCATTTTGATAAGCTCTCTTTAACCATGAATCTTGTCTTGGAACAAGTACGTGCTCTAAAGAGTGAACTTGAATCCTCTTCTAAAAGACTTGAAGAAAAGATGGATAATCTTGAATCCAGGATTGATCTGATCGAATACGAGCTTGATGAATATAGGGAATATGAGAAGAGTATTCAAAGTAAGTGAAATGCTTCATAGGGTTTTATTTTGTCTAGTAAATCTTCTTATGCGAATTTATTTTTTGTGTTTTTAGAAGAATAACTAGGGTTTGGAACAGCCATAATTGTGAGTACACATAGCTATGTCCAACGTTTTTATCTTCATGTTTTTAGATGTATTTATTTAAATTATGAGTTTTTTGGAAGATGATGTTTGCAATTTTAATCTTTATGATTTTATATATTGCAAATTGTATGTGATATGTTGTTTCCGTCCGTGAACCTGTGAATGTCCCATACTTGTTCAAAAGTTATCTCTATTATGTCGGTATGAAACTATTGATAAAAAATAAAATAAACTTTTGACAAACAAAAGTCAAAGCCTTTTATGTCATTATGCAAATTTTGATGGAAGAAAGGATGAACTTTTGTTTACAAGGATTATGTCTATTATATGTCACTGTGCAAATAGTGATGAAAAATAGAATGAATCCTTGTGTATTCCAGTATTGGTCGATCTCCGATCCACATTTTTGTGCACATACTGTGTTGCTCCGTAAGTTCTCTTATGTCGAGCATGACCAATTGAATTGACCATCTTTGTGGTTGATTCAATTGAGATCTTTGGATTCAAATCATGTGATTTGGTTATATCCAAAGAAATCCTTTTTTTCTTGTAAAAGCAAGGTCGCCTTTGTTGTTCTTTCGGGAATGACATTTTATGGGGGAGAGTTCTTAATTGAACTTGTGTTTAATTTTCAAACTTTTGTGGGGAGTGCGGCTGTGGAATATTATAGGGGTTATCTTGTATCTTTATAAACTCCTTGATGAATGCATTCAGCTTCGGCTTTATGATTGCATCTAAATAAGTTGGTATGTTTTTCTCTTTTGGTCATGAAGTATCTCTATGAAAATTTCATGAGGATCCCACTAGTTTTCGTACCTTAGCCAATTTATATTGACAAAAAGGGGGAGAATTAATGTGTAGTTTCATACTACAAATACATATGGTTTATGGATCATTATGTAAGGTGGGGTGGTTTTCATGTTGAGATGAAGTATTGACTAAGGGGGAGTGATACATATCACCATAGTATTGTTGTCAAAGTTGTGATCAATTGAACTTTGATGTTGTGTAATGATACTATGACACTATATAACAATGATTGAGAGCATTTGTTTTCTCATTGTTATTGCTACGGATCTTCAACAACTATGATGCTGAGTTGAACACGTTTAAAATCATGGAGTACTTGGAAGTGACGAAGATTTCAAGTCATGTTGAAGATGCCAAGGAGATCAAACATTTGGATGAGAAGCTACAATTTTTAAATTATTTTGTAATCCATATGTATTGATAGTTTTGTCACTAAAATTGACAAAGGGGGAGATTGTTAGAGCACTGCTTGGTCTAACTCGCATGCGTTGCTATCTCAAGCATGTTTGTCAATGTTAGTGATCAAAACTATAAGTCTTGATTTATAGCCTATTTATAGATGTCTCGGACTAGGACATAGATTTTGTAGTTGAGCTTAGACTTCACGGCATTCATCCTTTGAAGACGAAGAACTACTAAGGGGAGCTTGTGGAATTTCATCGACAAAAGGTATGTGGAGACTTAAACTCATCTATCACTTGGAAAGTCTATTCTATTCTATATCCTATTTTGAGACATAAGTCATATTACGATATAGTTTTCTATGTACACATTTTAGATTTCGAGCTGAGTTTATCTCTCTTACATATTTCTCGAAATATGTGTTGGCAAGCTTTCGCTTCGACCAAGTTCATCTTTTATCATGTGAAAATTGCCGAGTAACATCTTATATGGTTTGTGTGAATCATTTGGTGTTGTCTTGGAATATTTCGTTATGATTATTTCAATAACTTGAAAATTGCTTTGATGCTAATAGTATGTGAGAACGACTATTGTCATCCTCTAAGAAAGTTTCAATGATTGAAATAAGAGTTTAGAACACTTAATCATTATTGGATATGTCATGTTGTGCACTCTTGCATATATGTAATCCATGTCCGGGAACCATAGTATGCACACCCGTTTGCGTACCTGTTGGTTTGAGAAATCCGGGAACCTAAGTATGCGTACACGCTTGCGTACTGGCGTACAGGTTCATGTCCGAGAATTTCTGTTGGGATTGAAAGTTCGCGTACCCGTTTGCGTACTGGCGAAACCCAATCTTAGTCCGGGTATTTCATGTATGCGTACACGTTTGCATACTTGAAGGTTAAAGTTCTAAAATCGGTTATGAACATGAACATAAACATTTATATAATAACGAATGCAATCTTTGCAAACCGTGGCTATAATGTTCATGATTGATTCAAGTGAATCAAACCGATTTTGCTTCAATTTTGTTCTTGTATAATTCTATGAGAATATAGCAGTTGAACAACTCTTCAAACTAGTTTCATTTGAGTCATTTGAACTAGTTATGATTAAGATGAATAAGGTTGATATGAGAGTAATCATATATCTAACCTCAGTTAACTATTTGTGAACCAACATGGTGTACACGTTTAGGTACGGTTACATAAACCTAAATGAGGGTACATTTCATTTGTGTGTAACAAGCTAAGTTCGATCTAACGTTTGAAAGATATTAGCTTGGTTGAAATAGGTTTTTCGTCTAACGGTGAATATTGAATGCTTTGTTACCAAGGTAACTTGGATTGCAAACCCTGATTTGAAAACTATATAAAAGAGAACTCTACCAACTGGGAAACCTAATCCCCACACCTCATGTGTGTTACTAGTTGCATATCTAGAGTCGATTCTCCTTTAACCTTAGGTTTCTATCGAGACCTTGTAGGTTAATGACCTGAAAGACTTCATTGGGATTGTGAAGCCAGACCCAACTATTTTCTTTGTAGTTGCGTGTTCTGATCTTGCCCGATTCTACTGTATTGAGTACAATTGAAATAATTGACTCGAGATTAATTTATCCGATAGGCAAGATAAAAGTAATCACAAAAATCTTTGTCTCATCGTTTGTGATTCCACAATATCTTGTTTTGCTAGTCGATTAAGATTATTGTGAGGTGATTGATAATACTAGTCTGTTCTTCGGGAATATAAGTTCGGTTTATCAATTGGTTCCTGTTCAACTTGATTTATCAAAAGACGGAACAAAAACTCTTGGGTATTTCTATGGGAGACAAATTTATTCAAGCTGTAGACTTTTCTGTGTGAGACAGATTTTTTTATCAAGTCTTCGACTTTGGGTCGTAGCAACTCTTGGTTGTGGGTGAGATCAACTAAGGAAATCAAGTGCGTAGTATCCTGCTGGGATCAGATACGTAAGGAGCGCAACTGTACCTTTAATCAGTGTGAGATTGATTAGGGTTCAACTACAGTCCAGTCCAAAGTTAATTGGTAGTAGGCTAGAGTCTGTAGAGGATTAATACAGTGTGGTGTTCAAACTGGACTAGGTCCCGGGGTTTTTCTTCATTTTGCGGCTTTCCTCGTTAACAAAATTAGGTGTAAGTATTTATTTCTTTTCCACATTATATTTTGTTATATAATTGAAATATCACAGGTTGTGCGTTTAGATCAATCAATTAGAATATCCAACCTTTGGTTGTTGATTTACATTGATTGACACTTGAACATTGGTCTTTAGTCTTAGTTCAAGTTGTTTCACATAATAATCGAAGCTCATGGATTTCTATCATTTGATTTCTTTGATTACATTGTGAAACAGAGATATTAAAATCTTTGATATACTTTACTCTAAATTGAGTATGACTATCTATTTGATTCTCTAGAAAGTGTATTGGAGTAAGTCCTCTCAGATTGCCAAACGAATTATTGGGTGTGGTTGTTAGACCCCCGCATTTTCAGAATAAATAGACTTTTGAGTGATAGATAAGTTCAAGTCTCCACATACCTTTTTGTCGATGAAGTTCCACCAGTTCCTTGAGTAGTTCTTCGTCTTTACATGATGAACGCCGTGGAGTCTAGAGCTCAACTACACTTATTATCCTAGTCCGAGACTTAGCTATAAGTAGACTAGAAATCAAGACTTATAGTTTTGGCAACTAAACTTGACAAACAAGCTTGAGATAGCGAGTTCGACCGAGCAGTGATCTAACACTTAATGATGACAAAACCAAGAGAATTTTCTCTTTATATTCCTTATAGTTGTCGCCATTCAATGTTGGGATACGAAAAGATGGAATATTCAAAAAAAAAAAATGCATAACTACAAATGATAATAAACAAGCATGTTCACAATCAATTATCGAAGCAATGCTACCAAAATCTATAAATTCAACCAATGTCTACTATTCTAGTTAAAACTTCAAATTATTGTAACCCTCCTGTGGGTAAAAGTCACAACAACACATAATATCATAAATACAAATGACATATTGTATATGTATATATGATGCCGTATGATATGACTAATAATTTTAAAATATCAAATTAAAAACATCTTTTACCTATGGGCATTAAGAAATTTTCAATCTATTATTTAATTTAATATCATATCCCAAACAACACCTTAAGATTTCCCTGTGGGGCCGAATCTGCTCAATATGTGGTTGTGATGCATGATGGAGATGATGTAACCTTTGACTGGCAAATGAAGAAAGACCTGTTGTGTGTGCCCAACCCCGCCCCTGTGGTGCCTGGCGAGAAAAGTTATGATGCCTTTAATCGTCAAAGAATGCATCTATCGTAGTATGAAGATGTTGCCGAGGTCTGGGAGAAGGATTTGGGTGCTACCTCGACCAGTCTGTTGGTCGACCCTCCTTTTTCTATTGCTGATATGATGGCCATCGCTGATGGGTATCAGTATGGTTTCCCTCAGCAACGCATTCTGGAGGTAAGTCTCTGCATATTCCCTTAGGTCGAGTACCGTGATGCTCTTTTATTGATCACTTTTATTTACCTGTTATTAACGTAGTTGGTGAGGAGCGAGCACTGTAGCAATACTCTATATCAGTTCTTCAAGGCGAAGGCCCTTAAACTGGAGGCAAAGCTTCGTCATAGAGAAGAGGAGTTGAATTCTGCTGGGGCATTCATCGCTGCTAAGGATAAGGAGATATTGGAGTTGAAAAATCGGCTGACAAGGAAAGAGCAGCTTGGTGCGTCCGAGGAGAAACTTCGTCTTGAAATCGCTCTCGTTCGTACTGAGTTGGAGAAGGCTCATAGCGAGGCTTCGTCTTCCAAAGGTTCATTTTCTTTCCTTACGCTCCTCCTCGTCTCTCCCTTTTGTCTTTCAGTGTGCTGTCTGAGTCTCCCGACCCTATCTTCAGCGGGTGATGTTAAAGAGTTAGCATGGCTTCGAAATGAAAGGACTCGGAAAGCTTCTCGGATCAGAGAGTTGGTGGAGAAAATTAAGGATGAAGCTGATAAATGGAATGCCCAGGCCGATGAGCATAATGTCCAGGTGGCTGAGTAGCGAGAGAGGCGGAACCAAATGGTTGATATGCAGAACAGTTATAATGCCGATCGTCGCCAGTTTAACGGTGCTCTACTGTGGACTCGTGAGAATCTGCGGGAGGCGCGTGAGGATATTTCTCGTTTAGAGACTAAGGTAACAAATTTGGAAGAAGAGTTGCGCCAGGCTCGTTCATCCCATGACCCTGAAGTTCGGGACCATATACAACGACTTGTTCGGGAGAGGGACGATGCCAGAGCTGAGGCTCATGCCCTTAGTAATGCTTTACGTGCTTCTCGGGCTGATGTTGCTCGTTTAGTCGAATCTGAGAAGGATATTGAAGTTAATATGTACAGGCTTACTAAAGGGATAAAGGAAATGAGTAATGAAGTCAATCGCCTTCATCACTTAGACTCCATGAAGCAGGTAGAGTTGGATGAGTGTCAGTTTGCTCTCACAAATCTTCGATTGGATTATAAGAAAATTTTAGACGAGTATGATTTCCTCGACGAAGCCCGGGACGCTGTAGTTAATGAATATGAGAAAGCTTCGGCTAGCGTCGAAGGTATACATTTGTTTAGTCATGAGCGGTTCCGTAATTCTAATTCTCTAACCCACTTGTGTCTTCTTTTTCAGAGCTAGAGGGACAACTTGACCTTTCAAATGAAAATCTTAAAGAATCTCAATCTTCCTTAGTGCACCAGCAGGGTCAGACTAAGTACTATGAAGGGTTGGAAGGATCTCGGGACGCAGCAGCGAAGGAGGCAGCCAAGGAAGTAACCCGATTGAAGTCTTCGTTGTCGAAGTCTGAGCTCAAGACCACCGTTATTGCACGTAAGGCTCGTTGCCAGCTTGCCGAAGAGGTTAACAAGACCTTGACCAAGATCGAGCAGAGCCTTCAGAAGGATCATGGCATTGTTAAGCATTACCCTCGTCGTCCTATGCCTGATCCCCTAATCTACGCCTCCGATCCTTCTTCGGGAGGAAGCGTCCCTTCGTCTCAGAGGAAGAACCCAGGTGATCACGTCGAGTCTTCCAAGGGGAAGTAGGTTTATATGTACGTTATAGAGAGTTGATATTTGTTGATTACTTGGCTTCGGGCCATTTTTTGTGTATCTTCTGTATTTCTTGTTTAATAACCCCAGCTTATAATCAACTTTTAAGGAATGGATCATCGTTTGTTTGGATATGTACAACTCTAATTTATCTGCATTGTTAGTTCATTTATCTCTTAGATAGCAGGTAAATCTAGTTATTGAGAAATGAATAAGTAAAGCGTCAAAAGTGTTTGGCGGTAATAACGAAGATAAGTACCTTTGTTATTGACTTTGAACCTATCACCCCGTTGGCTAACCCTGGGCCAGAAGATTACCAAATGGTGGGGGTTGATGCGGCGTTCCCGGATATGTGATGCGTTATTGAAATATTTACATGCATCCATTCTGCTGAACCGCTGCTTTGTTGGTTGGGTATCTCTTTCTACTAGAATCCTTCCCAATGGTTCTACACTTAAATACGCTGATAGGGGAGTCCCGAGAGATTGTATATGATTACTTCCCCTAAATAGAAGTGTTGCAAAAAGCTTGTTTGATTGATGTGGTGAGGACTACTCTTCCTCGTCCAGAGACAGAAACATGTCAAGCGGATACGCTGTCTTCTTCTTCTGGTACTCTTCACACAGATGCTGAACTGTGTTGCCTTACGGATAATATGGGTTGAGGTATTTCGCATTCCACGGGTGTCTGAGGACTTCTCCTTTTAGGTTACGCAGATAATAAGATCCATTTCCTACGATGTCATGTATTATAAACGCTCCTCCCCATGTTGGTGCTAATTTTCCCCACTTTTTCTCTCGTTGGTATTGGGATATAGTTCTCAGCATATACTGTCCTTCTATAAAATTTCTAAGCTTAACTTTCTTATTGTATTCTCTTTCTAATCTTCGTTGGTAGTTTTCCATCCTTTGCAGCGCCGTCTCCCTCCTTTCTTCTAAGTCATCGAGCTTCTCCAACATCTTGTCCGCTGTAAGATCTTTTTCCCATGCTCCGGTCTTTGTGGTTGGCATAATGATTTCTGTTGGGATGACTGCTTCGGATCCGTAAGTGAGGAGGAATGGGGATTCACCGATGGGACTGCGTGTGGTTTGGTATGCCCATAGCACATTGTGTAATTGTTCGCACCACCGTCCCTTATGTTCGTCCAATGATTTCTTGAGGATACGAGCGAGGGTCTTGTTCGTGGCCTCAGCCTGTCCGTTACTTCGGGGATAGATGGGAGTCGATTTGTTTTTTCTAATCTTGAAGGTATCAAAGAGCATGTCTGTGTTCTTCCCTTGTAATTGCTTGCCATTGTCGGAGACAATTTCTGCAGGAATGCCAAACCTGCAAATGATGTTTTAGAAGATGAATGTGAATACGTCCACGTTTCGGATTCTATCTAGGGCGGCCTCCACCCACTTTCTAAAGTAATATGTGGCTACAATCAAAACCATCTTTTCCCCGTCCCTTCGATCGGGGGTCCGACGATATCTACTCCCCATTTTGCAAATGGCCAGGGGCTATCCACCGAATTTAGTTTCGTTGCCGGTGCATGGATTCTTTTAGCAAAACGCTGACATTCTTCGCATCTTCTAGACATCCTGGCCGCGTCTTGAATTATTTGTGGCCAGTAATAACCTTGCATCTTGGCTTTGTCGGCTAGTGATCTCATTCCATTGTGGTTGCCTGCGTCCCCGTAGTGGATGTCTTTCAAGATTCGGTGACCCTCCTCCCTGGATAAGCATCGTAATATAGGACCAAGGAAAGACTTCTTGTAAAGAACTCCGTCATGAAGATCGTATTTCCTGCTTTTGACTGTATTTTACGAGCTTGCTTCAGGTCTGTAGGCAGCGTTCCTTTTTCGAGGAAGAGATGAACTTCATTCTCCAATCTTCTTCATTCTTGAAATCTTCGTCTTCCTTGGCTCTTGATAGAATATCATCTTCGACGAAATCGTCGGCAATATCTTCCCTTACGTCATCGTCAGCAATGTATTCCCCTACATCTTCTTCACGATTTGTAGCGAAGGACTGCCGTGGGATGACCGAAGGCTCGTATACTCTTGTCACCTTTATAGATTTAACACTTTCATCTTTTAACATGGATGATATGTAAGCCAAGGCATCAGCATGCCTGAGATCGTTTCTGCACAGGTGCCGGAACTTGATGTTGGGTACATGTGAGGCTAGGGTCTGGACCAGAGCCATATACGCCGAGAGGGTATCATCGTAGACGTTGTACTCCAATTCTATCTGCCGAATGACTAACTGAGAGTCACTTGTTAAGCGTACGTTTGTTAACCCCATTTCTATTATCAATCGGAGGGCATGTACTACGGCTTCGTACTCAACGATATTGTTGGTATGCCCTTTGAATTCCAATCTTAGTGCATGCACGATCTATCTCCGGTTGGAGAGGTAATTACGATGCCTATTCCTGCGCCGTCCCTGTTCCTCGATCCGTCGACGAAGACCTCCCATCTCCTTTGGTTTGAGGTCTCTAGTATGTTAGCTGGATCTTTACCATCCTCGTCTACCTCCGGTATGTCCTTTACTTCTTCCTCATTATCCAAAGGTAAGTCCGCTAAAAAATCCGCCAAGACTTGCGACTTTTGTGCAGTTTGGATCTCATGGATAATATTGAACTGATCGAGATGAGTGTTCTACTTCGCCATCCTTCCTACTTTCCCTGCATTTTTTAGGACAACTTCGATTGGCGCTTTACAAGGGACACGAACATAGTGAGTCAAGAAATATGTCCTCAGCTTTTGCGTTGCTCATACTAACGCCAAGATGAACTGCTCGATCTTTGTATAATTTCTTTCTGCCGGGTTGAGAGTCTTGCTGACGTTATAAATTGGCTGCTCTACCTTTGTGTTCGTCTTGACCAGTACCGCACTGACGGCATCCTCCGTTGCAGCTATGTAAAGAGCCAATACTTCATCGGGATCGGGCTTCTGAAGGATTGGGATCGTGGCTAGATAGTCTTTAATCTTCTGGAAGGCGTCCTCGCATTCAGCGGTCCATTCGAACTTGCTCCTATTTTTTAGGATGTTTAAGAAATGCTTGCATTTGTCCGACGATCTAGCGATGAATCTTCCCAGCGCCGCCAGGGATCCGTTGAGCTTTTGGACTTCTTTCAGGTTCTTGGGGGACGACATTTCCACGATGGCCTGGATCTTGGCGGGATCTACTTCGATGCCCCTCTTCGTTACTAGGTACCCAAGGAACTTCCCTGACGTGACTCCGAATGAACATTTTTCTGGTTTACTTTCATCTTGTATTTCCTCATAGCCTCGAAGATATCTCTCAAATCTTGATGGTGGTCCTTGTGCAGCTTACTCTTGACGAGCATGTCATCCACATAGACTTCTAAAGTGTTTCCAATCCATGGCTTGAAGATAACATCAACCATCCTCTGGTATGTTGCCCCTGCATTTCTCAGTCCGAAGGGCATCCTTGTGTAATAATAGAGGCCGTGCGGGGTGTAGAATGTCGTATGTTGTTGGTCCTTTTCTGCCAGGGCTACTTGGTTATAACCAGAATATCCATCCATGAATGATAATTCTTCGTACCCTTCGACAGCTTCTACCAGTTGATCGATCTTTGCCGGGAGTGGGTAACTATCCTTCGGACATGCCTTATTGAGGTTGGTGAAGTCGATGCATATCCTTACTCCCCCGTTCTTCTTTGGCACGATGACCATGTTCGAAATCCATGTTGGGTACTTCACCTCTTTGATGAATCCAGCTTTTAACAGCTTGCGTAGTTCTTTCTCAATTGCCTGGTGATATTCTGGCGCAACCTTTCGCACTTTTTGTCTGAAGGGGTTCGTTCCCGGCCTTATACGAAGCTCGTGCTGGATATCTTTGGATCAATTCCTGGCATATCTCCTAACTGCCACGCAAATATGTCCGCATATTCCATGAGTAACTTGATTAGAGCTATTTCTCGTTTTTCCTCCATTAAGGTTCCTATCTTGATTATCTTCGGATTCTCTTCGGTCCCTATGTTGATATCCTTCGTGGGCTCTACGGATGTGAATGTAGGCTTCGGTTCCCCTAAGAGAGGGACATTTTTTAATTGCTATTTGATAGGCTCTTCAGCCCCCTTAGCCTGTGATGTACACATACTCCAAGTGTTTAGAACGATGCTTTCCTTCGTCAGACTTTTTCCTGAGATTTCTTCGAGATAGAGGTCGATTGCTTTGTCCTTGGCGGACGCTTTGTTCTTGTTTCTTCGAGACTTCCGCTGCTCATCTTGTTCATTATTGAGTTGGTTTTGTAGAGCCTGGCATTTTCGGGTGGTGTCTTGATCTCCTTTAATTTCCATTACCCCTTAGGGTGTTGGGAATCTAAGGTATTGGTGATACGTTGCTGCTACTCCCTTTAGCTTGTGTACCCATCTTCGGCCAATGATGGCATTGTAGGGGGGAGCGTCTACTACACTGAATCGTGTATCAACCTTCATCGGTCCTGCGTTTACTTGCAACACAATATCTCCTAAAGGCTTCGTTGGGCCCAATTGAATCGGTAGATGGTATACTCAAGCCAACAGAAGAAGAAAATCGCATTTGACTTCGCTCCCACCACACTTTTGTTTATATAGAATCAAGCGCTCCCACCTGATCTCTTCTTTATGCCGTGATATTGGCATCATTTTTCCACTTAGGAAATTTTGCTGGGATAATTCTTGTACAGTAGTCTCCCCTTTTGGTATGCTTTATCATCGTCAGTTTTTGTAAACGAACCTACACGAGCAGACACATAAAACTAAGCTTCAAAAAGAAAAAAACTTGTGAAACTTTTGGATATTGGACCGTCTGAGCTCAAATTGCCACAATCAAGAATAAGGCATCATAGTCATTGTTTGTTTTTGTACAGATGGTGTTCAAAAAGAAAAAAACTTGTGAACTTTTGGACCATGGACCGTCTAAGCTAGCCACATCTAAGAAGCAGGCATCATGTATATTTCTTACATTTTTCATTAGGCCTTTATTTTTTACCTCTCTAAGTTCTCCTGACCTGACTCCTAATATTATTAGAGGAAGTAGAGATTTAACCGGTCTGTCTGTAGTTACACTTTGTTGAGGACATTTTGCTGTCCTTCAAAGATAATTTTCAACACTTGTACTTATCATCAATCTCATAATAATCCTTAACAGTAATTAGATTTTGAAATTTTGGGTGCCAGAGGGCTCCGGGCCTCTGGCTCATCTGAGCGACAGTAACATCATTCATAGCGTACTTTTTGTTTGTCAATTTGACTCAATGAATATATTAACAGCTATCTATGATTATGATGTGCCTAGCCTTAATACTTGCTTTGGGTTCTTTTCTTCAACTTATGTCCGTCATTAGGACTCTGTTTCACAGTGACTCCTTTTTTTTTATCCTCGAGATGACAACCTAGAAAAGGGGTATATATGTAAAAATTACATAGTTCTGCTCAGTGCCTCAGTCTGTAAGAGTAGACTGTAGGAGTAGAGTAGACTGTAGGAGTAGGAGTACTATTTTGTCGTTAATTCTATCTCTTCTTTTGCAAATGAGAAAAACCCTTTCTTTATCACCACAGTTCATCTCTGTTTCATCACTTTGTTTTTGAGCTTGTTGTTGTTTTCTTTCTTTCATTACAGAGCTGCCCATTTTGTAAAAACCCTGAGAAACAACTACTTGTTTAGAAATGGGTACAAGTAGTGAGATAACAAGGGGAAAAGTAGAAACTGAACATTGGAGATTGGCTTGTTTGGTTCTAAAGCACCAGAATAATGAGCTGATGATGGAGTCTAGTCAAGCTAAAAATAGGTTTGAGGAAGGAATAGAAATTTCACAAAAACATGATGATCCCAATGTAACAGTCTACAAGAGGAAAAATTGTGCAGACACCATGGAAATGGAAAATCACCATTGGAGGTTAGCTTGTTTGGTTCTGAAACACCATAATAATGAGCTGATGATGGAGTGTAGTCAACTTAAGAAAAAGTATGAGAAGGGTTTCAAGCAAGGAATAGAAATTTCAAGAATACATGATGATCCAAGTGTAATAATCTACAAGAGGAAAAAATGTACAGACGTTTTGGAAGATGATCAAAGGGGTAAATGTCAACAATGTGCTGAACTCAACCGGGAAATTGATGATTTGAAGTTGATGAAGAAAAGAGATGCTGCTGAGATTGAGGATCTGAAAATAAAATGTATGGAAATGGACATTGAAGTAACCGTCTTGTCGAATCATGAAATTGACTTAGAGAAGGAATTGGAAGCTTATAAAATCAAGTGTCAAGATTTGTCTGCAGAGCTACAATGGAAGGGGACGGAATTGGAGAACCTAGCGGTAATAAAAGGCGGTCTTGATCGTCAGTGTGAAGAGTACAGGGCAAAATGCATCGGAATGGAAGAGAAAATCAAAGGGTTGATAGAAGAAGGAATAGTTATGTCTGGAATAGTTATGTCCGAAAAGGAGACTAATGCAAGGGAAAGAATTCGTCTCTTGGAGGAGGTAATTAAGAAAATGGAAACTAATGAAAGAGGGAGGTTTGCAGAGTTGGAAGCTTATAGAATCAAATGTCAAGGTTTGTCTGCAGAGCTCGAACGGAAGGGGCTGGAATTGGAGAACCTAAGGGTAGTAAATGGTGGTCTTGATCGTGAGCGCCAAGACTACAGGACTAAATGCATTGGAATGGAAGAGCAAATCAAGGGGTTAACAGAAGAAGTAATTGTGATGTCTCAAAGGGACAAGAGTGCGGGGGGGAGAATCTGTCACTTGGAGGAGGCAGTTAACAAGATGGAAACTGACGAAGTTTCTTGTGAAAGAACTTGCTGGGATATGGATGGCAGAGTCTTTGCAGCTGATGAGGCACACTTGACTAAAACTGAAACGAGTCCAAATTCTACTTTTACACCCTGTTGCAAACCTTTTTCGCGGCAAGTAAATTCTGCTGGTGTGCACATCTCAGGAGGTATCATTTATCTCCTTTCTATTTAGTGCTTGATTTGTTTGTCGTTTGTTAGGGTGGCTTTCGCGCAATGTCTGCTGTTTCTCTGTGTTATTGTAGATGCATATCATGGTTAGATGTTTTACATTGCTTTGTCTGTCCTGGCATTCATATAGAGCCGATAGTCATACAGGCATACCCTGCTGTTAATGCGGTAGTAGACAAACCTTGACATTTGATTTTATAAGCTTCCAATTCTCTTGCCAATGCAATTTCATGATTCAACAAGAGGGTTTGTCTCTTGGAGGAGGTAATTAAGAAGATGGAAACTAACGGAAGACAGGTTTGCAGAGTTGAAGTATATAAAATCAAGTGTTAAGGTTTGTCTACAGAGCTCGAACAGGTTGTCTTCATTTTCCTTTATATGATAGCAGTTGGAGTCTGCTGTGGCTTCTATATTTTAATGAATTGCATGAGGTTGCGGAATTAGGTTCACATCTGATTGATATTTGCACTAGACTAAAAAAAAATTCATAACACCATTAATAGAAAAAGAAGGAAATTTTTTTTTTTAAGTAATGAAATTTATAATGTTTCCTGAATAGTTTGAAAACAAAGAAATTCAACTTTTAAAGAGAGCAATTTTCAATTTGTAAGTAATGAATAAGAATTGATTTCTTTCTCTAAAGCTCTTAATTTCAAGCAAAAATGATGATTTATGGTTTTGTTTGACTTTTTTAGGAAAAGATCTACACATGGTTGGAGTTACTGTTTTTATGGTTGACAGAATAGAGTTCTGTGATGACTTATGTAAATGTTCATGAATAAAATATACTGTAATTACAAAATAGAGTAATTGATTAGTTAGTATTTTCTTTTGTTTTTCTATTAGGCAGGCCCTGCCGAATGGATTGATTGTGGTGGTAGAGCCGCTTAGGGGCTTAGAATGGTTACACCCTATGGAGAGCAAACTTGATGTAAACTTCACTTGGGATGAATTTGATACAGACCCTTGTAGCCATAAATCCTTTTTGACATAGTAATTTGAACTTAAGGCATGGAGGTCTATATATACAAGTAATACAGTATCAAATTAGAGAAATCAAACCACTTTCATAGCTCAATAATTTCCAAGCCTGATCCTCAAGGCTAGTTTGACTGGTGGGCAAGAATGTAGCTAGTGCATCAGTACACTACTCTTAGGTCTATTTTACATATACAAGTTTTCACTTAATAAAAGATGACAGAAGAAACTAAC
This sequence comes from Papaver armeniacum, assembly GCA_023531295.1. NCBI lineage: Eukaryota > Viridiplantae > Streptophyta > Magnoliopsida > Ranunculales > Papaveraceae > Papaver > Papaver armeniacum. The sequence continues at coordinate 674,496 of JAJJWW010008200.1, forward strand.
TGTGTCCTGTAAAAATAAAAGCCTCTCATTTAACACTACCAAGAAATACAAGTAAGGATGCCACCAGAATTCGATTTTCACACCCAATATTAACCCTGTTTATTTTAAGTGGCCATTTTATAGCTGACAGGACTGCTAAAGCTTTCGCCACAGATCTCAGTTCTGTGTATTATGCTGTCTATCATGAGAATGTTTTAGATAGTTATTTATGCATTGAATCGGTGCTGAGAAATTATTTTGTACTAATCAAGTTCAGTGGTGCATCTTGATATCCATAGGAACCAAAAGACTACTGCAGCTTCCACCTGCTTTTATATGTTGTTAAATTGGTTGAGAAACCAAGAATTTTTTAGGTTGTTTGATGTTGTGAAGTCAGCCGAAATAATTATGCATGACATGGTTCATATTATGATATCTATAAAGTACAGCGAATTTAGCTTCAAAACCATTTAAAAAGATTAAAAATAGAGAATGGAAAATCAATATTACCTCACGATCACATTAGTTGCTCGTGAGAGATTAAATCAAACAATTGGGCCACGCACAACTGCTGTAACAATCCAGCCCATTAACAGCATTCAACTGTCAGCCGACCCAAACTGACAGTCATATTTCAATTGCTTCCCATGTTTCCCTTGGATACACTGCTCCGTGAAAAATAATAGTTGCGGGATTTTTAGTTCTCCGGTGGATATATATCCCCCGCGAAAAATAATATCATCTGGATTTTCAATTATTTTCTCCGTCACTCACGGACAGATTGGTCGCCGTGAGTTTTTGAACTCCCTGAATTTTGAGTTTCCGGCCGTTCCTCTCACGGATACTCCACCCTCTGTGACATTTTATTTCTTCTGGATTTGGCTTCCTCGACCTCGTGATTTCCTAGCTCCCATTTTATCTCGTCTTCTCAACACTACCACAGACTTTCTTCTCTGAGCTCAGCCAACTCATCATCTAACTGCCAAAACAAACTCGAGCTCCAACTAACCACAACAACTTACATCCCTGCATTCTTTCCAAACTCCTCCATCCATCGCAACAAAGCATTATTACCAACTCCCTGAATTTATTCTTGCTTCAGCTCTTCCATCACCGAGATCATCAATGACAACAGACTCGAAAATACCAGCAGCAACTCTTATTCAACTCTATTCTTCTTCGACAGACACCATTAACAACAAACTCGATCAGCAACCTTCCATTCTTCATCGATAACAGCAGCAAACCACAACAGAATCATAAATATTTTCTTCATCGTCTCTATCTTTATGAACAGCAGTATCTCCGTGAACTGCCAACAACTCCCATCTCGTTCTATCACTGGCAGCAACTAGTATCACCGATATTTACCTCCAGCTAACTTCCTCGACAATCCTCACTGCCATCTCTCGAGTTACAGCCATCGACAATCAATATATAGCACCATCAACTTCGAACACCGGAAGTGACAGCAGCCATTAATGGCAGTAACCATTTTCTTCTGTACTGCCCTGTATTCTCCATTATCTCCATCGCTGCCACCATCATTCTCACCTTCTATCAACAACACGCCATTAACCCCAGCAGACTTACTTCTCGGCTCAAGCTCCATCTCAGTTTTAATCAGTTAATAACCGAAACCACCAACAAAACTTCCTCATATTCGATCAACCAACAACCTCCCAGCAGCAACCCATTCATCCATCTTCTCGGAGAAATTCTGTTACAGACTTCTCTATCTCATCATTCTTCATTCGTCGAAGGTTTGTTAACCACTGATAACAACCCATGAATATCCTCTCGTCTGTTTTGGTTGGAAGGAAAAAGACAATGGCCCTGAGTAATTGAACTGGTGCCTTTAGTAAAACTGGCGTCTTCCTTTAGCACCTCTAATTTAGCTATCGGTTTCAGAGAACCGACAAGCTTAACTTCTCGTTTCTCCCATAACTTCTTCATATGACGTCCAATTGACTCAATTCTTTCGTCGTTGGCTTCATCTTTTCGTCCTCTTCAATAGCAAGAAATCCAAGATTTTAAGGAGTTCCGCTTGGTCTTTGGCCCTTCTCCACTCGTAGACTTCACTTTTGTAGCTCTTTTCACTTCTTTTCGGATGATTCACCTAATGAAACACAAATAAAACAAAACAAACGTAATATACAATAATTTGCAAGAAACTAAGAAATTACTAGCATGGATTCTACACTAAATATATGCAAAATATGCACTTAACAAATTCCCCCACACTTGGCTTTTGCTAGTCCTCGAGCAAACTATCTAAAATACAACAACTCCATGTCGTTGAGGAAACGGTTGCACTTAGCATGTGCAACAAGACTTTAAACCCCTAGGTGTCCCTATGGACGAGTTATAGTCTCGTAAGGGTTTACCAGAGATATACACACAAAACCTGCTCCAACTTCAAAGCGTTCCATCTTCCCAAGCATCCAAAGAGCTATGAGGATATATAGTTTCTGCATGCTAGTAATAAGAAGTTATAAATACCAAATAACATATTCTCATTCTTAAGTGTTGAGTGAGAAATAACCACACCATGATGAAAGAACGCTTTGAGAGCGATCAATAAGCATTTCGCCTCGACTTCTGCCTCACTTAAAAAGATTTTATGATAATTGCACTCAAAAGACTGCTTTTTTATGGGTCTCACATTTGTGCAGGTAGGAATGAAGAGAGAAATCCTACACACGTTGAATGGTGGGAAGGAAACCTTCCGAAATAATTTATGGAGACTCCACAAAATCGTGGAAAATAAAAGACTTTTTCTGATGATCTCTAAAGAAAGGAAATCAAACACTATTATCGAGGATGAGAGTACTTACCACCTTCACATCCGATTGCAATGATGATAACACCACTCTCACAACATCCAATAGAAACGTCTTCGATCGGCTCGTCTTCTTCATCTTCTTGGTCTTCGTCTTTGGTCTTCAACTGCTGAATATAAGCTCTTGAACTTCGTAGAACTCTGACAATTTATAACTCTTTCTCTTCAATTTCCTTATTGCTTGAAACTTCCTCATAGATTTTTCTTCCCCATGTCCTTATTGAACAAATAATAACCTAAATGCAAATCTTTTTGTATTTTCTCTTTTTTTCTTCTTCTTCTTCTTTTTTTTTTCTTTTTTTTTTTTTATTTTTTTTTTCTTTTGTCTTTTTGATAAAAATATTGCAACTATAAAAATAATAACGAAATTAAAATTAACATGGCCATGAAAGAAGTACTTTACCACTTTGTTCTTCACAACTTGTATTGTCTTCGTATCATAAACTTCAATAACTCTCATCTTTTGATTTTCTTCGCTCTTGTAAATAAGTCTTCAACTTGGATATAGAATTCCGCTCCTTATATGTAAGTCTTCAACATGTATATAAAAATCTGCTCATTGTATGTTGCTTTACTTGGATATGAAATTTGCTCCTTATTGTATTGTTGCTTGTAAACCTCAAACGTCTTCAAATTTCCTTGTATATTTTGATGTCGCTCCACTTGTTGATGATGATGGTGTTTCTATGGACTTGTTGTTGGCGAGAGAGATAATGGTGCTAACTGCAAATCAAACTACAAGAAGGTGTTTTTCATCTATAGACGTCACCCTCATGATTGACAAAATTAGCACTCAAGAGATCAAAAGTAGTGCTTCTATTGGTGGGAGGTTGGGTAGCTCACCATTCTACCCGAAATTAAAGTATGGTGACACACACTCAAAAGAAAGCTCTTTAGTCAGCTACAAAGAAATTTGGTTTAGTGCCTCTGTTGATTTGAAAATGGGTAGTCTCCACTAATGATTGATCAGCAACTCTAATAAAGCATTTCTCCCTGCTCCTAATTTGCATCACTGGCATGATTAAATCCATTATTTAACACTCAAACAATCAAGAAATCCGAACGTAGTTCCCTAACACTTCCAAGTTCAGTTATGTCGGTCAGAATCTCTATGTAAACATACCTAGTAGTATGCTAGTGACTCTAAAATCTCTACAAGTTGGAGGTTTTATTCAAATATATACAAATAAATTGAAAAATTTGACCCAAAAAGGCTAAAAATTCTATATGCAAAAGACTCCCCCGCACTTAAACTTCACATTGTCCTCAATGTGTAAAACCTAAAATTCTGAATTCTGACGTAACAACAAATAAAACGCAAACACTGTACAAATCACAAAAGTTGTTTATCTATGTCTTTTCTACAATGTGTCAAAAGGGCACAGTGTTTCGATAAACGGTCTGACAGTTATGGTCTGGAGTGAACTATCGTGATCTGAATTTTCCGACGAAAAGGTATTCGTCATAATTTTCTTCTAAAATAGATTTGAGACTCAATGAAATTAAACATGGGGATGCAAATATGATATGAAAACAATAAAAACAAAAAATAAAAGGGTTTAAGATACAAAACCTATGGGTTGCCTCCATTTAGCGCTTGGTTTAAAGTCGTCATCCCGTCTCTCTTGTTATCGTCCATATACCAACAATCTGAAAATCGGTAGTCTGCCTTGGAAAACAATGAAATTCTACACAATGATTAGCATAACATATGAATAATAAAATTGTTATAGCTTGGAGGTTTCCTCCGCACTTAGTACTTTCTACACTTGAAAGTGGATAGAGAACATAACATATGGGAACTTCTTCGGGTTCCTCTCGGTGAACCTGCACAAATATAGAATCAAACACATCAAGTGGTAGATACTTAAAAGCAAAATAATCCGTTAAAAATTAGGAAGCACACAACTCCAATCCTAAGTGATGTAGGTCAAAAGATTTAGAAATATGCAAAGGATTAGACAAACATTCCGCAATCTTTTGTATTACAGGATCCTCATCATTCTTAAAGAATTGCAACGAATTATTTACCTCGTTTGTATCGTGGTCCTCTATCAAACTATTTAGCCATTCTTTGTCAGTTTCTACTTCAATCAAGATCTCAGCATCAGTATAATCCTTGGCAAGTTCAATTGGATCTTCCACAACTTCAACCAATTTAGTTTCATTCTCAATCTTTGTTTCTTCAACAACCTCGTCATCGGAATCAGAATCATCTTTCAGAAAGTCTAGTTCATTGGTGCAAATACTAAAATCATTGTTTGAGTACGTTACATCATTTATTACAACGGTTATGTCACATTCATTCTCCTCCCTTTGAATAGGCGAGTGATTGTTATAATGATCCGGAGTTGAAATAACATTACCATTATTGCAAGGATTTTCCAAAGGTTGCTCATCTTCATCAGAGTCTTCGTCAACCTCATAATCTTCAATATCCCAACGACGTTGAAGTTCCGCTCGTATTACCTTGTTAATTTCTTCAAGAGTCTTTTTCGATACTCCAGCTTCTTCTAACTGATCATATTGCTTAGAAAGTTTTCTGATATTAATACATTTTCCGCCATTATTCACGACAAAATTTTCAAACCGTATCTCTTCTTTTGACATAAATGAAGATAGAACATGATAAAGAGGAGTAGGTCTTTTCAAACTCTCCGTCATCTGCACATTACTAGAAAACAACTGATCAGAAGTATAACTATCCTCCCATCCCTGTGATTGCTCACTTACATACCCTTCCTAAGGTTGTTGATATGTATGAGAGTATCCATAAAGCTCCGTAGGGTATGGTTGGTAGTTGTTATATGAATGAGATTCAAATCCAAATTGATTACCACTATAATATGATAATTGGTCTTGTGCTCCGTACATGTTATGTCTGTAAGGAAACATGAAGACTCACAAGAACAAAAGAATAAATCTAAAAACAAAAACAAAAACAAGCTAAACAAATAACAAATCAATTAACAACCACTATACCAAAATGCCCAATTTACCACGTTTATTTTCGTTGCTATGAATTTAAGCAACGCTTATGTATGTTACTTTACGGTGTGACAAATTATATGCATGGCGTCTACAAACGTTGCTTAAATAAAAAAGCAACGTATTTTACGTTGCTTTTAATAATTTAAGCAACGTATGTAGACGTTGCTTTAATTAATTTAAGCAACGTTTTCCTATTTTAAGAAACGTAATATCAATCGTTGCCCAATTTCTTTGCCACGTGTCAATAGGTCCCACCGCATATGGTGACACCTGGTCAGCATTGTGCAACATATATATATGCGTTGCTTATCACTCGACTGTCAGCAACGCTTAAGTTACCAACATTTATATACGTTGCAAACTTTTAATCAGGTTTAAAAAAAACTAGATTTATGCTGATCCAGGTTTTTCGATTTCTACACCTACATAATTAGCAGACCCAGATACACATAACAAGGATTGATTTGTCATCACCACCCATAACACTGGTTTCCAAATAATTATGAAAATCGTAATTATTTGACACTTAAATTTTAGTTACACAAATTCTTGTCAAGAACCCTAGTTTCTAACCAACTACTTATGCAAATCGTAAGAGAGACCCCTAAATTTCAGTTGTACAAATTCTTGTCAAGAACCCTAGTTTCTAAATTTGAGAAGGATCAAACATCAATACATATTAAAACTAACCTTCAGTCAGTAACAAGCTCTATAATGACCGATCCTTCCAACTCCAAAGACTACCAACAGTACTTGATCCACTACAAAAATCAACAAACACAAAATGTAAGCATTAAATCGAACATACTGAGATACCACATACGATAGCCAGAGAGAAGTAAAATTGCAAATGTTACCAAGAATGTCTCCATATTCTACCTTCCAAAGTGGTCAAGGCTAAATGGAAATAAAATTTCCCGTCTATGGCCACCGATCAACCCATGAGGACTATTACTGCCCCAATGAAGTATTTATAATAGAGCAAACAATAACTGACAATGCATCTGTTTCCTTTTCCACTAAGGATTTTACTATAAAAATTAGCATTTCTCACATCAAAGCTATCTAGCATGTAAGACAAAATCATTATACAAGTCAACTGCATAGCTATCTCAGCATTTCCCTTTCAGAGTAGTACGACTCTTGAAAACAAGTCCACAACCAATTTGAAATCTAATTAGCAATTAAATAATTCACGAGTTCCACTTGCACACTTTACCAGTTCATTTGAAATAGCACATAAAAATGAAAAATGACAATAATGAAAGGAATATAGATATCCACCTGACTCTAGTTGTAAGTAGATACTAACTTTAGATTTGAAAGGTTGATTTGTCCTATTGGCTATTACCTTCAGTTATGATGTACAAAGGCATTTCGACTTCAAGGGGCACATGTACATCACAATCCAAAGAGTGAAACTAATTATTGTGGTGCTCTAGTGTGCCAGTCCTCACAAGAGGTTCCATTTTAGTTTCAAACATCAAGGCATTTTTAACATATGAATACTATCACTATTTTACCACATACACAAAGCATCTTACCTAACAAGCTAACATACCACTTTACAATCAAAAGACATCATCTCCACCAATAGAGTTAGTATCACTCATAAACCACTATGAATACCCTAATTTCATGATTGACTGAAAACCCATGTTTTAAAATGAGTGAAATATCCAAACTGAAACCCTTAGCTTTAAACCGAAAAAGAAAAAATCCCAAATAAGAACAAAAATTGAATCAAAACAACACGGAAGAGAAATAGAGTTAGGGTTTGTGAAAATATACCTTAATTGTGAGACGTCTTCTTCTAGTTCATAAACTTCATTCTTGCTTCAATTAGAAAGAGTAAACAAAAAACAATTTTTAGGTCAAAAAAAATAACATCAAAGCGAGTGAGAGTGAGAGATTGTCATAATTTGTTTTGCTTCTAGATTTGAATACAATTAACTATCACTGAACTAGGGTTTTCTTCGATTTCACGAACAAAATCAAATTTGTAGGGTTATAAAATCTCAATTAGGGTTATTTTTTGAGGTTTTTATTCAAAGATTAACAAGCTAGATAAGAGGTTGATTCAAAGTTCACAAATTACATGAGAAATAGTTGTAGTTTGGTCTACATATCGGTGAATTAGTGAGAGATAGGAGGGTTTCTTTTCTATTACGCTCTGTAAGAAGCAGAGACAGTTTTTTTGGAAGAGTTTTTTTCACTAAGTAAAAGAAGAGACCGACGAGTGGAGCTATAAGGTGTGAGAGAGTTAACAAGACACGTGTTGGACAACGAGAGAAGACACGGAAATAATTAAAAAATCACTTCAATTATTGTCGGGTGGAAATTCGGTCAAATGGGGGAATGAAAATTAAAGAGGGAAATGTTTTTCTTTTTTGAAAATGAGAGGGAAATGTTATTTAGATGAGAAACTTATGAGGGAAAATTTAGAGGGAAAATAATTCTTAATTTTTGTTTTGGGGGGAGAGCAATTATTGATGTAATATTAGAAGGGATGTGATTTTTAAGGTGAAAAATAAAGAGGGAAAAATTTGAGGGAAACAATTCCATAGTTTTTTTTTTTCTTTTTTAAATATAATTAAATCAAATATTATTTAACCAAAAATAGAAACCTACCTAAAAACCCTTAGATAACTGGTAATTAAACTTAGTGGCATAATTTGCAACGTTTTATAAATGTTAAGATACTTTGCTTAATTATTGCAGAATTAATCGCAATTAAAGCAACTATATTCTGGTTTGCAATGGATATTTTCGTTGCACAGTAAGCAACAGCTATACACGTTGCACATCCAAAAATGGAAACGTTGCAAATTAGCTGATATGGTGTAGTGAACCGCTCCCTGGCAGCGGCACCAAAATTTGATGTGTGTCGTAACCACAAAAAAAATTAATCAAGATATTTCCCACTAATTAACTAGTAATATAGCGGTAGTAAGGATCGTTCCCACAGAGAGCTGTGTAATTGATAGGTTATTTAGATAACAAAATAAGATAAAACAAAGGGGGATTGGTTTAAAGTAAAATAAAAAGAATAACAAATAAAAGAAAGAGATGATCAAGGAATCCTTCGCCGTTACCAAGCGACAACTGGATTAGTATACTTATCTTTCTTCGTAAGAACCATTTATCACCAACCGTAGAACAACAGCTAGCTCCGTGCTATCCCCAAAACTCCTTATACCACGGATACAGAAGCTCTCCAATATCAGATTCTATTCAACGAACCACCAAGTAGTAGCTCACTCAAGGTGTAATCCAATCGAACGCTTTAGGCTTTGTGAATTAGGCTGATCCCAGTAGTTAAACTCTTAGCTCAAGGTCCACTTGCTGGTGTTATCTTCACTCGCAATTGCTCCACAGAATCCCTCTGCAAGGTCTCGCAATTTCTACTTGTGTATGAATTATTCGACGATTACTTATCTCCTAGCCCAATACTAGCAATAGACTAATCTAGTATGGATCAAAAATCAATCTAAGAATCACCCATAAAAATTAGATGTAGTGAAAACAAACGATAAGATGATTAAAACTCATAACAAACTTATATAATAATAAAGTTTCACGCTAGAACATTGAATTCATCCTTAATCAATAAAGTTTAGCCTCTCATGTTTACACCGTTTCTCGGTTTCCCCCTAAAGGAGTAAACCCTAAAATATTAATCAAGAACAAAAGTGTATTATGAGATGTAGAGATATCATATATCCAAATTAGGTTAAGAAGTGTTTCTTATATAGCCTTCAAATTGGTAGAAGTAGGTTGCCAAAACTAGTCCACATTCCATAATCCGGTCACTGCCATGTCTTGGTCACGAGAGATTAAATCAAACAATTGGGCCACGCACAACTGCTGTAACAATCCAGTCCATTAACATCATTCAACTGTCAGCCGACCCAAATCGACAGTCATATTTCAATTCTTCCCATGTTTCCCTTGGATACACTGCTCCGTGAAAAATAATAATTGCGGGATTTTTAGTTCTCCGGTAATTTCCTCGGATATATATCCCTCCGTGAGAAATAAAATAATCTGGATTTTCAATTCTTTTCTCCGTCACTCACGGACAGATTGGTCGCCGTGAGTTTTTGAACTCCCTGAATTTTGTGTTTCCGGCCATTCCTCTCACGGATACTCCCCCCTCTGTGACATTTTATTTCTTCTGGATTTGGCTTCCTCCACCTCGTGATTTCCTAGCTCCCATTTTATCTCGTCTTCTCAACACTACCACAGACTTTCTTCTCTGAGCTCAGCCAACTCATCATCTAACTGCCAAAACAAACTCGAGCTCCAACTAACCACAGCAACTTACATCCCTGCATTCTTTCCAAACTCCTCCATCCATCGCAACAAAGCATTATTACCAACTCCCTGAATTTGTTCTTGCTTCAGCTCTTCCATCACCGAGATCATCAATGGCAGCAGACTCGAAAATACCAGCAACATCAACTATTCAACTTTATTCTTCTTCGACAGACACCATTAACAACAAACTCGATCAGCAACCTTCCATTCTTCATCGATAACAGCATCAAACCACAACAGCATCATAAATATTTTCTCCACCGTCTCTATCTTTATGAACAGCAGTATCTCCGTGAACTACTGCCAACAACTCCCGTCTTGTTCTATCGCTGGAAGCAACTACTATCACCGATATTTACCTCCAGCTACTTCCTCGACAATCCTCACTGCCATTTCTCGAGTTACAGCCGTCGACAACTGCGAACACCGGAAGTGACAGCAGCCATTAATGGCAGTAACCTAAGTTCTCCATTATCTCCATCGCTGCCACCATCATTCTCACCTTCTATCAACAGCACGCCATTAACCCCAGCAGACTTACTACTCGGCTCAAGCTCCATCTCATTTTTAATCAGTTAATAACCGAAACCACCAACATAACTTCCTCATATTCGATCAACCAACAGCCTCCCAGCAGCAACCCATTCATCCATCTTCTCGGCGAAATTCTGTTACAGACTTCTCTATCTCATCATTCTTCATTCGTCGAAGGTTTGTTAACCACTGATAATAACCCATGAATATCCTCTCATCTGTTTTGGTTGGAAGGAAAAAGACAATGGCCCTGAGTAATTGAACTGGTGCCTTTAGTAAAACTGGCGTCTTCCTTTAGCACCTCTAATTTAGCTATCGGTTTCAGAGAACCGACAAGCTTAACTTCTCGTTTCTCGCATAACTTCTTCATATCACGTCCAAATGACTCCATTCTTTCGCCGTTGGCTTCATATTTTCGTCCTCTTAAATAGCAAGAACTCCAAGATTTGAAGGAGTTCCACTTGGTCTTTGTCCCTTCTCCACTCGTAGACTTCACTTTTGTAGCTCTTTTCACTTCTTTTCGGATGATTCACCTAATGAAACACAAATAAAACAAAACAAACGTAATACACAATAATTTGCAAGAAACTAAGCAATTACTAGCATGGATTCGACACTAAATATATGCACTTAACAGTAGCCTCTTTTCACCTCTACGTAGAAATCAAACAACAATCACAGTAATACACCAAAAGTATCTTAGCAATTTTAGTGACAATGGCTGATATAATAAAAAAAAATTGAAGTGGAGGATGAGGAGAAATGAAAAAAAAACATGACAGAAATGTTTTTGCTAAGCAACAAAGACTTAACATCTATGGAAACTTAAGTAACTAGATGACCGCTGCCACGGTGGGATGGCTGACCGAAAAAATTAACGCAAAACTAAATTTTATACTCACAATTTAGTTACGCCTTAATGGTACAGAGTCAGACTTGTAAATTTGTAAAGCGAAATTGTAATGCAATTAGAGATGTATCACTTTTCCTGAAATATAGTGAAAATATCTTCTTTTTTTTCCAAGCGGAGTGGAAGTATCATTTTTCTTTAAACAGAATGAAAATATCTATTTTTAGAATCGGAATGAAAGTATTTTTTTTTCGAAACGGGGTGAAACTATCACTTTTCCTGAAATGGAGTGAGAGTATATTTTTTCCCGAAACGGAGAATTAATTGATGCATAAACCAAAATATGGTTGCATAATGTATTATGCATCCTTTGTGGTGGTTTGCAATAATGGCTATGCATTCAATTTTCGAAAATTGTGCCTAAAATGAAAGTTTCATTTTTCCTGAAACGGAGGGAGCACATTGCTTTATTAGTTTCAACGGGAAAATTAGTTGATGCATAAATCAAATTAAATATAGATACATAACGTGGTATGCGTCCTTTGTGATGGTTTGCATAATGGCTATGCATTCAATTTTCGAAAATTGTGCCTAAAAGGATAAATACCTCCGAATTTTTCATAAAAAATCTAAATTTGATATTGTTGTTTGTACTCATTGCGTCGATTTCTTTAAAATATTTCCAACGAGATAAAATTTGTGAAATTCCAAGGCACGGATTTTTAGATATGTTATATTCTAGTTTGCTTTCCAATTATACCCCTAAAAAATAGGATACACAAGGAGTTATAGCAATTAGAATAAAAGGAGGGGCAGTGTGGTCCTTTCATCGTTGAACCAAAAAAATTTGGTTACACCAAATCCAATCTTTTTGTGTCAAATTTGAAAAGAAATCATGAATAACATTGACACAAAGTCCCCATATATAGGGTCCTCCCTCGCTTCGCTCGGTCAACCCAATTATCCTTAAAAGTAATACGTAGTGGAGTTTGTTTTCCTACATCATGGTAGGATCAGACCTCACTTGCTATTCTTTTACTTGTGCGTGGTTGTTGTAGGCTGCTTCGATCATTAAATTGGCACTGTTATGACCTAAGAAATCTTATATAGGTTCTCACCGGGCCAATACAGTATTTTTTGTTAGAATTTTTTATGCGGAAATAAGATGGATCATATACCTCTGGTCATCGTTGATTTGATTTTAATGAATAAATGAACCAATAAAGAAGAACCAATAAAGAACGCCAGAAATCCATTCGTTTCCATGATTAGTTGAAGTTGAAAAAGACGGGGTACAACAACCACACCCAACAATTCGTTTGGCAATATGAGAGGACTTACTCCAATATACTTTCTAGAGAATCGACTAGACAGTCAGACTCAGTCTAGAGAAAAGTATATACAAGAGTTTATATCTCTAACTCTCTATTCAATCTGCAATCAGCAAATAGGAATTCGCAAACCTGATTGAATATAAGAGTAGTAACTTGAACGGTACCAAAGACCAATGTTCAAGGATCAATCAATTTCAATCAACAATCAAATGTTGGATTTCCCAATTGATCGATTCAACGCACAACCTGTGATATTTCAATTATATAACAAAATATAATGCGGAAAAGAAATAACACAGAGACCGGAATTTTGTTAACGAGGAAAACCGCAAATGCAGAAAAACCCCGGGACCTAGTCCAGTTTGAACACCACACTATATTAAGCCGCTACAGACACTAGCCTACTACCAATGAACTTCGGACTGGACTGTAGTTGAACCTAATCAATCTCACACTGATTCAAGGTAAAGTTGTGTTCCTTACGTCTCTGATCCCAGCAAGATACTCAACACTTGATTCCATTAGCTGATCTCACCCACAACCAAGAGTTGCTACGACCCAAAGTCGAAGACTTGATAAACAAATCTGTCTCACACAGAAAAGTCTATTGGAATAGATAAATCTGTCACCAACAGATATACCTATGAGTTTTGTTCCGTCTTTTGATAAATCAAGGATAACATGAACCAATTGATAAACCGGTCTTATATTCCCGAAGAACATCCTAGTATTATCAATCACCTCACAATAATCTATATCGCATGGAAGCGAAACTAGATATTTTGGAATCACAAACGATGAGACGAAGGTGTTTGTGATTACTTTTTATCTTGCCTATCGGAGATTAAATCTCGAGCAAATCTTAGAGAAGATAGTACTCAAACGATATAATCGGGCAAGATCAGAACACGCAACTACAGAGAAAATAGTTGGGTTGGTTTCACAATCCCAATGAAGTCTTTCAGTTGTTAAACTACAGGGTCTCGTGAGAAACCTAAGGTTAAAGGAGAATCGACTCTAGCTTATGCAACTAGTGTCACATATGAGGTGTGGGGATTAGGTTTACAAGTTTCTAGAGTTATCCTTTATATAGTTTTCAAATCAGGGTTTGAAATCTAAGTTACCTTGGTAACAAAGCATTCAATATTCATCGTTAGATGAAAAACCTGATTCAACCAAGATAATATCTTTCAACCGTTAGATAGAACTTAGGTTGTTATACACAAATGAAATGTACCCTCATTTAGGTTTATGTAACCGTACCTAAACATGTACACTATGTTGGTTAAACAATAGTTAACCGAGGTTAGCCATATGAACACTCTCGTATCAACCTTATTCATCTTAACCATAACTAGTTCAAATGACTCAAATGAAACTAGTTAAAGAGTTGTTCAATTGCTATAGTCTCATAGAAGTATACAAGAAAACAATTGAAGCAAAGTTGATTTGATTCACTCGAATCAATTCATAAACATTATAGCCACAGTTTGCAAAGATTGCATTCCTTATTATATAAATGTTTAAGTTCATGTACACAACCGATTTTAGAACTTTAACCTTCAAGTATGCAAACGTGTACGCATACTTGAAATACCCGCACCAAGATTAGGTTTCGCCAGTACGCTAACGGGTATGCGTACTTCCAATCCCAACAGAAATTATCGGAAATGAACCTCAGGCCATTACGCGAACGTGTACGCATACTTAGGTTCCCGGATTTCTCAAGCCAACAGGTACGCGTACGTGTACGCATACTATGGTTCAGGACATGGATTACATATGTGCAAGAGTACACAACATGTCATATCCAATAATGGTTAAGTGTTCTAAACTCTTATTTCAATCACTGAAACTTTCTTAGAGGATGACAACAGCAGTTTTCACACACTATTAGCATCAAAGAAATTTTCAAGTTATTGAAATAATCATAACGAAACATTCCAAGTCTACACCAAATGATTGTATCACACAAACCATGTAAGATGTTACTCGGAAATTTTCACATGATCATATTTTGATTTGCGTCAAGAATATAAGATGAACTTGGTCGAAGCGAAAGCTTACCAACACATATTTTGAGAAATATGTAAGCGAGTTAAACTCAGATCGAAATCTGAAATGTGTATAATAGAAAACTATATCGTAACACGACTTATGTATCGATATATGAGATATAATAGAAATAAACTTTCCAAGTGATAGATGAGTTTCAGTCTCCACATACCTTCTTTTGATGAAGTTCCACAAGCTCTCCTTAGTAGTTATTCATCTTCAAGTGATGAACACCATGAAGTCTAAGGCTCAACTACACAATCTATGTCCTAGTCCGAGACATCTATTAGTAGACTAGAAATCAAGACTTATAGTTTTGGTCACTAACATTGACAAACATGCTTGAGATAGCAACACATGCGAGTTCGACCGAGCAGTGCTCTGACATAAGTAAAAATAATTTCTACAAGATCTGTCTATACTCTTATTGTTCCTTAATTATTTCTCACTATATGATGGTTACAGAATATAGAGATTGTTTTCCAGTGAGTGTAGAGACCTGTTCTTTATCTCCTTAAATAACTCTTCCATCAAGAGTCAACAAACATGAGAACTAATTCCAAAAGACATGTTCTTTCAAGGCAAAGGGACGTAACCTAAGTGAAGAGACACATCGGTTAATCATAACTGTTCCTTATTATGATGTGGCACATCACTGTTTTGTTACATTCTCCCACTTGACCCATGTGACATAAATAGACGTTTCTCATTTATTTTATATGAAGATTGATTTGTAATATTCTTTATATCACCAGTGATAGTTCTCAATAAAATGGAACCTATATAAAAAATTAATGTTCGAATCATGGCGGTCAAAACTCTATCAACGAGCAAATCCCTTCCATGTATCACGATAACATTATTTTCATAAATAGATCCATCATAATGGCTTTATGAGTAAGTACCAATTACTTATTCAGGACCAAATGTTGTCTCCAATGAGACATTTCTAATTTTCCAAGACCTTATATATACAACTTCAATGGAAAATATATAAATTTTATTCCTAAATGTTGCAAGTCACATAATTCTGAAAATGTCTAAGCACACAATACATAATACACAATAAAGGTTGATCAGACCCATATGCTGATAAGCACGTATGTGCTACATTTTATACCCATATTTATATTAGCTAAGACTCGATATTTTAGCTAATGACATTATTTTAGAGCTTTTGCAGAAAGTTCAAGCAAATACAATCACCAGAGAATTAATAGCTAAATTGGATCTTAAATGGCGGTGTTGCGACACATACTGCCAAAAACAATGGGTGGCCTGGTATTTCTATATATCAGCACCATGGAAGCTAGTTCAGGGACATCTCATTTAATGGGCTAAAAGATGCATAAGTTATTTTCCAAGCACCAAGTCCCATTTGAATTGGTGGAGTTTATATTCACAAGCTGGTTTGGATTGTTCTGAGATGGACAAAGGTTAATCGATATAGTTCTGCGACCAATGGAGAGGTGCCGTTGCTGGTAATGAACTGGGTATTCGAGATGGGTGGTGTTTGTTGTGGACTGAACTTGGTTTGTTTGGTTGATCTCGCCCTGGTCGTTAGCAGGTGGTCGTGGGACATGAATGGAGATGGCAGTAATGGATGTGTACTTTCAAGTTGGCCACTGCATAGTTTCTGGAGATGGCGTCGATCTTCTACTCGAACTGAAGTCGATGGAGCGAAGCTTTGAATCATCTGAGACTGAGAAAATGGAAAAAAAGAATGTTTGCAGGCAGCAGTCGAGTGGAGGAGATGAATTTGAAAGGGCCAGAAAAATAGAACAAGGAAACACCGTTGTATGTGTTGGCTGCATGAACAGTGTGTGAAGACATGAATGAAAATAAGTTCTGAATGCAGCCGGTGGTTGGGAAGTTTGCAGTGGAGGCACGTGAGAAAGTGCTCTTTGATCGAGTGGAGTTGGGAGAATGATTTTAATTTATTGCAAGGGTTATGGACGAAACTGTGACGTTCAGTTGGATCGAGTTGCTTGCAGAGTTGCAGTTTAAAAAGACGTGCGAGAAAATGAAGAATTAGAAAGAAGTTTGCTTCCAGAGTTTCGACTTGCAAGTACAGGCCAAACACGGAGCTGGTGGTGCGAGTTTGAGATGGATATGGGTTGTATCTCAAGGTCGTGAGACCAGTGAAGACACAAAGATGGACTGGATGAAGGATGATGTTCATTACTGCCGAAATTCCTTCTCCTCGCCAATTTGAGTTCACATCTTTCTACAATTTATGGCGATAAGAAATGGGTCTGAGGTTGGAGCTAATGGAGAAATGGAGGTGTTTTTGATGTGTGTTATGAGAGATGGCTATTGGATTCCTGCTGGGGAGTTTCTGTTGCCGAGATGGAGAAGAATTGAGCTCGAGTGCTGATTTGTATGAGCTGTAGATATTCGCGGAGGATAATCGATTAGTGTTGCTGTTGCGGTTGGAAATGAATGTAGACGCAACCAACTGAAGAACCGGGACTTGAAAGACTCACGTGATCCAGGCAGGAAGGGCAACAGATATATGGGGTCACAGAGTCTTGGCAAATGGTTGAGCTGCTGTGCCGGTGAAGCAAGGTGTTTTAGCTGGTCAGAGACGAACAGATTGGTTGATTAGATTTTGGAGAGATTTTGGACGTGGGCTGAATTCAAGCCGGTATTGGACTGGGCCTTACGGTTATTTACTAGGTCTTATTTTGGATGTCTCCAACAACACATATATGAGGAGAATCGAGCAGAAATGGGGGGGATCTTTGGAGGTTGTGGCTACACGGCCAAAACCAGAAAAGGGAAAAGAAGACAGAGCGGCAACTGGAGAACAAGGGTTTGGAGTATTTGTTATTTCGATTCCATTTGCTTTGGTTGTTGTTCTTACTCAGATTTGTTTATGGCTTTTGAGAAAGCCATGTATTGCTAAACCTTGTAGTTAGGGTTTATGGTAAAAACCACTTTGACCATAAGAACAATTTGATTTGATATAATTATGTTTTGGAGGCTATTATGAATTGAATATGATTAGTTCTTGATATTGTTTATCGATTTATCGTAATATGAGTTGTCTCTTCACCGTTTTTGTAGAACCTTTGTGCATCATTGTTAGGATAACAAATATATTTGTCTCATCGTCTGATATTTCATGCTTGGGTTAATTCCTTTGATGGGGTATGCTTAGAATAGCAAGGTATTATTTGTGAACCTATATTTAGTTTCGTATAATTTTCTCACTAATACAATTTGATGGTGCATGCTTGGATTTACTCTTTTGATGTGCCATGCTTATGGTGTCCCAGTGATATTTGCGATTCTAACACATATAATAGGTGATGTTGATAGAACGGACGATAAATAAATATTCATGAATTATGTTTCATTTCAGTAATTGAATAGAAATAGTGGTGGATACTATAAACCCTGATTACCGACTCTTCCATTGGATTCATTTTGTTACTTTAGTTTTATTTTTTTGTTATTATTCTTTCAAAAATCTCAAAATCATCTTTTCTCGTTAGTCAATTAGGAATATTGGTTACAGTAATTTCCACCGCTCTCTGAGGGATTGACCCGTACTTGCCTCTGTCTACTAGTTAGACACCGTGCGATTGCGGTTTATTATATATAGAGTATTCCCATATCTTATCATATGCTTAACAAGATCCCTATATAACTGAGGATATAATCATTTTGTCAATGGATCTACAAGCATAAATTCAGTGTTAATGTGATCCTTAGTCACGTGATTTAACTTGACACAATTTCTGACAAAAGCTACTTGATATCTAATTCTTACTCCCACTTTTCTTGATGTTGGAGTAGAAAACCTGCAGCTAAATTATCATTGTACAACACTAACGGCTTAGAAATAGAATCCAAAGTTCTTAGCCTGTGATAAATTTATGTAACCTTATAGCTTCTGAAGCTGCTTCGTATCATGCTACATACCCTGGCTTCACCAAGGTTATTCTGAAACTTGCCTAACATTCCAATTACGAAAGCAATGCCAGGTCTTGCACAGACCTGTCATACATTAATCTTCCAACCGCTGATGCATATGGAATGGTTTACATCATTTGTCGTTCTAAATCATTCTTTTGACAATTATCTAAGCTTAACTTATCTCCCTTTTTAATAGGTGATATACTAGGTGCAAAACTCTGCATTTGGAACCGTTCCAAAACTTTATCTATATATTCCTTTTGAGATAGTCTTAATGTCCCTTGGGACCTGTCTCTATGAATCTCTATGCCAATCACATATATAAGAGGCTTCACCCATATCCTTCATTTTAAAGTTTTGTGAAACAAACTGTTTAACTTCATGTAACAGTCCCAGATCGCTACTAGCCAACAAAATATCATCTACATATAAGATAAGAAAGATTATATTGCTCCCACTAACCTCGATGCATATACATTGATCCACAATTTTCTCTACGAAGCCAAATGAAGATATCACATTATGGAATTTTATATACCATTGGTGGGATGCCTGTTTAAGCTCATATATAGATTTCTTTAATTTGCAAACTAGATGATCGCCTTGACTTGATGAGGAACATTCAGGTTGCACCATGTACACTTCTTCATCAAGACTTCCATTGAGGAACGCAGTTTTCACATCCATTTGGTGTAACTCTAAGTTGAAATGAGATACTAATGCCATGATTATTCGAAATGAGTCTTTCTTTGAAACTAGAGAGAAAGTTTCATGGTAATCAATACCCTCCCTTTGAGTGAATCCCTTAGCTACAAGTCTAGCCTTGTATCTTTCAACATTACCTTTAGAGTCTCTTTTAGTCTTAAAGATCCATTTATAACCAATAGGTTTAACTCCTTTGAGTAATTCCACAAGGTCCAAAACTTGATTGCTAGCCATGGAATCCATCTCGTCCTTCATGGATTCGAGCCAATGTTTTGATATTGAGGAACGCAATTTTCACATCCATTTGGTGTAACTCTAAGTTGAAATGAGATACTAATGCCATGATTATTCGAAATGAGTCTTTATTTCAAACTAGAGAGAAAGTCTCATGGTAATCAATACCCTCCCTTTGAGTGAATCCCCTTAGCTACAAGTCTAGCCTTGTATCTTTTCAACATTACCTTTAGAGTCTATTTTAGTCTTAAAGATCCATTTATAACCAATAGGTTTAACTCCCTTGAGTAATTCTACAAGGTCCAAAACTTGACTTGCCATGGAATCCATCTCGTCCTTCATGAATTCGAGTTAATGTTTGGATTTGGCACCATTAACAGCTTGTGAAAACACCACTGGATCATCCTTAACCCCGATGTCATAGTCATATTCTTGAAGATACACTTCATAGTGTAAGGGTATTGCAGGTTTTCTTGTTCTAGAGGATCTTATTATTGGAATCTAAACATTATCATTTTGAATATGTTGTATTTCAGGTTCCGTTCCGATTGGCTCTTCATTAAGTGTCAAGTATTGAACCGCCACCTCTTCTTGTATGACATTTTGAGGAATGTCTCGCAAAGTGGGTAGTTCTAAAAAAAATGTGCACGTGTAGTTACTTGATCATGCCCTTCTTCAAAGACAATTTTTTGAAGGCTCCCACTGATATTGCCATCCTCTATAAATCTTGCATTTCTAGCCTCAACTATTCCATGTTCTTCAAGGAATTTTGCAAATGGACCTGGTTTTTGTCCTGTTTTTGTGTATCTTCCATAATATTCACCTCCTCTATCTGATCTTACAATCTTTATTACTTTACCAGTTTGCTCTCTACTTCTACTTTAAATGGTTCAAAGGAATTTAATGCTTCACTTTTATCATTAAGAAGATAGAGATACATAATCTTGTATGATCATCAATAAGGTGATGAACCATTTTTTTACCATTTAAACATGGAGGTGTAAACGGTCCACATATATCAGTATGAATTATTTCTAAAATATTGGAACTTCTCCTAGCACCTTTCTTTGTCTTGTTAGTCTGTTTTCCCTTTATACAGTCCAGACAAGTACCGAAGTCAGAGAAGTCAAGGGTTTGCAAAACACGCTCTTTCACTAACATATTTAACCTTGCAATGGAGATATGTCCCAATCTTTTATGCCATGTCATAGATGATTCTTCATTCACAATACTACATTTTATGCCAATACTTTCGATTGTTGTGCAAAGGTTATGGTTAAAAGAATAATCTAAATTAAGCTTGTATAAACCACTTTCAAGTTTTGCAAAACCAATAACAACCGAGTCTTTTAACAAACTTATTTTTTTTAATATTAATTTCAAAACCAAAAGGAAAAAGTCTTGAAACAAAAATAAGATTTCTAGAAAACGAAGGAATTAAATTATTTTTTTTCTAAATCCAAAGTAAAACCCGAGTCAAGAACAAGTCTAAAAGTTCAACATTTTCAACAATTAAAGGCATCATATTCCCAGAATAGATGCAACGTTCACTTTTTGTTGGTTTTCTTTGGCTAAGGAAGCCCTGCATGGTATTGACAATGTGGATTGTGAAAACTCGGGGGTCTAACAACCACACCCAATATTTCGTTCGGCAATCTGTATGGAAAACTGCAATACAATTCAAGAGAATCAACTAGACAGTCGGACTCAATCACGGAAAAGTATCCAAGAGTTATATCTCAATTTCTTAATACAATCTGCATTCGAACAGATAGGAATCTGTGAGCCTGATTGTTATGAGAAATAACTTGGATGGTACCAAAGACCAATATCCAAGAGTCAATCAAATTCTATCCGACAAGCATACCAATTGATTAAACTACGCACAAGCTGTGATATTTCAATTATATAAACAAATATAATACGGAAAAGAAATAACACGGATACACGATTTTAATTTTTCTTAACGAGGAAACCGCAAATGCGAGAAAACCCGGGACCTAGTCAGATTGAACACCACACTGTATTAAGCCGCTACAGACACTAGACTACTACAAGATTAACTTCGGACTGGAATGTATTTGAGCCCTAACCAATATCCCACTGATCAAGGTACAATCGCGTTCCCTACGCCTCTGAATCCCAGCAGGGCTCTACACACTTAATTCCCTTAGGTGATCTCACCCACACCTAAGAGTTGCTACGACCCAAAGTCGAAGACTTATAAACCAATCTGTCTCCTGAAGTAAAAGTTAATTCAGATAGATAAATCATCTCCCAGAAATACCTATAAAGTTTTGTTAATCTTTTTGATAAATCAAGGTGCATGCACATGAACCAATTGATAATCCGGTCTTATATTCCCGAAGAACAGCCTAGAAATATCAATCACCTCATAATAACTTAACTATATGGTAGTATAACAAGTTATTGTGGAATCACAAAGAATGAGACGAAGGGCTTTGTGATTACTTTTCATATCTTACCTATCGGAGATAAATCTCGAGAAAATCTTAGAGAAGATAGTATTCAATACGATAGAAAAAGTAAGATCGGAATACCAACTACATAGAAAATAATTGGATATGGCTTCAGAATACCAATGAAGTCTTCAAGTCGTTAACCTATAATGGTTTTAGGAAAAACCTAGGTTAAAGGAGAAACGACTCTAGTCGCAACTACTATCACACAGGAGGTGCGGGGATTAGGTTTCTCAGTTGCTAGAGTTCTCCTTTATATAACCTTTCAAATTAGGGTTTGCTTAGTTAGCTTTGAAACAAAGCATTCATTATTCACCGTTAGATGAAATCCTGATCCTGATTTAAGATACAAACTAAGTTTTGCTTAAAACTAAAGCAATATCTCTCCACCGTTAGATGGTCTTAGCTTGTCACATACAAATGAAATATACTTCATATAGATATGGGTAAGAAGTACCTAAATGTGTATATTGAGTTGGCTCAACAATAGTTAACCACATTTATCCATATGAACACTTTAGTCTAAACCACATTCATCTAATACATCTAGATCAACTATGATGATCAATCAAACATGAACGATAATCAAATGAATTTAATCGTGTTCCACATAGATTTTTTCAATTGTTCACTATCTTATAGAAAAAATATATGAACAAATCGAAGCAAAATTCATGAACATTTAAGCCACAGTTTGCAAAGATTGCATGCCTTAATATAAAAATATATTTGTTCATGAGTATGAAAACATACTTTGCCAATTTTAGAACTTGAACCACTTAAGTTTGCAAACCGGTATGCATACTTAAGTTCCGGACTTGGTCTTGACCAACAGTTTGCAAACGGGTACGCAAACTGTTGTTCCGGACCTAACTCTGATAGAACCGTTCGTAAACGGGTATGCAAACTTGGTTTCCGGACACAGGTCATGCAATACAGTTTGTACACTAAGTACGTATACTATGATGTTTTCCAGACATGGATTTTAGTTCTAAACTCCCATTTAAATCATTGGAACATTCTTAGAAGATGACAATGGCAGTCTCACACAAACCATTAGCTAATAAGAAATTTTCAAGTGATCGAATGATCAATACGAAACTTTCCAAGTCGACATTAATAAATGACTGTCTCATGCAAATCATGTAAGATGTTTCAAGGCAATTTCCACAAGATTATCTTTTGACATATAATGTCAAGAATAATGATGAACATAGCTAAGACAAAAAGCTACCAGCACATATTTCGAGAAATAGATAAGCGAGTTAAACTTAGCTCGAAATATCAAATGTGTATGATATGAAAGTCTATATAAATATACGACTTTGTATCAGGAGATAAAATAGAATAGAATATACTTCTGAGTGATAGATAAGTTTTAGTCTCCATATACCTTTTGTTGATGAAGTTCCTCCGAGTTCTTTAGTAGATCTTCATCTTCAGTTGTAAGCGCCGTGAAGTCTGTTATAGCATTGCTCGGTCGAACTTGCAAGCGTTGTTATCTCAAGCTTTTTTGTCAATGTTAGTGATCAAAACTATAAGTCTTGGTTTATAGTCTACTTATAGATGTCTCGGTCTAGGACATAGATTGTGTAGATGAACTTTAGATTTCACGGGGTTCATCATTTGAAGACGAAGAACTACTAAGGAGAGCTTGTGGAACTTCATCAACAAAAGGTATGTGGAGACTGAAACTCATCTATCACTTGGAAAGTCTATTTCTACTCTATCTCCTATATTGAGACATGTCATAGTGCTATATAGTTTTCTACTATGCACATTTGATATTTCATTTGAGTTTAACTCGCTTACATATTTCTTCAAATATATGTTGGTAAGCTTTCGCTTCGACCAAGTTCATCTTATATTCTAGACGAAAGTCAAAAGATGATCATGTGAAAATCGCCGAGTAACATCGTACATGGTTTGTGTGATACAATCATTTGGTGTAGACTTGGAATGTTTCGTAATGATTATTTTAATAACTTGAAAATTTCTTTGATGCTAATAGTGTGTGAAAACGGCTATTTTCATCCTCTAAGAAAGTTTCAATGATTGGAATAAGAGTTTAGAATACTTAACCATTATTGGATTGTGACATGTTGTGTACTCTTGCACATATGTAATCCATGTCCGGGAACCATAGTATACATACCCGTATGCGTACATGTTGGTTTGAGAAATCCAGGAACCTAAGTATGCGTACACGTACGCGTACTGGCGTGAGGTTCATGTCCGAGTTTTTCTGCTGGGATTTGTGGTTTACGTACCCGTTCGCATACTGGCGAAACCCAAACTCAATATGGGTATTTCAAGCATGCGTACCCGTTTGCATACTTGAAGGTTAAAGTTAAAATCGGTTGTGTACATGAACTAATACATTTATATAATAAGGAATGCAATCTTTGCAAACCGTGTCTATAATCGAGTGAATCAAACCGATTTTGCTTCAATTGTGTTCTTGTATACTTTTATGAGAATATAGCAATTGAACAACTCTTTAACTAGTTTCAGTTGAGTCATTTGAACTAGTTATGGTTAAGATGAACAAGGTTGATATGAGAGTGTTCATATGGCTAACTTCGGTTAACTATTGTTGAGCCAACCCCGGTGTACACGTTTAGGTACGGTTACTCAAACCTAAATGAAGGTACATTTCATTTGTGTATAACAAGCTAAGTTCGATCTAACGGTTGAAAGATATTATCTTGAATTTAATCAGGTTTTCTTCTAACGGTGAATATTGAATGCTTTGTTACCAAGGTAACTTAGATTGCAAACCCTGATTTGAAAACTATATAAAGGATAACTCTAGCAACTGGGAAACCTAATCCCCACACTTCTATGTGATACTAGTTGTATAAGCTAGAGTTGATTCTCCTTTAACCATAGGTTTTTCGCGAAACCCTGTAGGTTAACGACTTGAATACTTCATTGGTATTGTGAAGCTAGACCCGATATTTTCTCTGTAGTTCCGTGATTTGATCTTGATGTTTTTATCGTATTGTGTACAATCTTCTTTAAGATTGGATTGAGATTTATTCTCCGATAGGCAAGATAAAAAGTAGTCACAAGCATCTTCGCCTCATCATTTGTGATTCCATAATATCTTGTTTCGCTTACAATACCATACCATGTCACTCTCTTTCTTCCATACGATTAAGATTATTGTGATGTGATTGATAATACTAGGCTGTTCTTCGAGAATATAAGTCCGATTTATCAATTGGTTCTTGTGCACCTTGATTTATCAATAGACTTTTCTGTGTGAGACAGATTTGTTTATCAAGTCTTCAACTTTAGGTCGTAGCAACTCTTAGTTGTGAGTGAGATCAGCAAAGGGAATCAAGTGCGTAGTATCCTGTTGGGATCAGAGACGTAAGGAGTGCAACTGTACCTTGAATAAGTGTGAGATTGATTAGGGTCCAACTACAATACAGTCCAAAGTTCATTGGTAATAGGCTAGTGTCTGTAGCGGCTCAATACAGTGTGGCGTTCAAAGCTGGACTAGGTCCCGCGGTTTTTCTACATTTGCGGTTTTCCTCGTTAACAAAATTCCGGTGTCTGTGTTATTTCTTTTCCATGTTATATTTTGTTTTATAATTGAAATATCACAGGTTGTGAGTTGAATCGATCAATTGGTAAATCCAAACTTTGGTTGTTGATTGAAATTGATTGATCCTTGAACATTGGTCTTTGGTACTGTTCAAGTTAATTCTCTTTTATTAAATCGGGCTCGCAAATTCCTATTTGATGATTGCAGATTGAATTGAGAGATTGAGTTGTAATATCTTTGATATACTTTCCTATAGATTGAGTCTGACTGTCTAGTTGATTCTCTTGAAAGTATATTGGAGTAAGTCCTATCAGATTGCCAAGCGAATTGTTGGGTGTGGTTGTTACACACGTGATTTTTCAGATTGGTATCAGAGCAGGCAAACACGTAAAGCCCTCATAAGTCTGTGTTTGTAGCGATATGAATATGGACAGAAGTGTTATGTCCATAAACGTACCACCAGTCTTCGATGGCTCCAATTACTTATGGTGGAAAATTGTTATGCGTGCATTTCTTCAAGCGCGTGAGAATATGGCAATTGAACAACTCTTTAACTAGTTTCAGTTGAGTCATTTGAACTAGTTATGGTCAATATGAACAAGGATGATATGAGAGTGTTCATATGGCTAACTTCGGTTAACTATTGTTTAGCCAACCTGGTGTACACGTTTAGGTACGGTTATTCAAACCTAAATGAAAGTACATTTCATTTATGTATAACAAGCTAAGTTCGATCTAACGGTTGAAAGATATTATCTTGAATTTAATCAGGTTTTCTTTTAACGGTGAATATTGAATGCTTTGTTACCAAGGTAACTTAGATTGCAAACCCTGATTTGAAAACTATATATAGGAGAACTCTAGAAACTAGGAAACCTAATCCCCACACTTCTATGTGATACTAGTTGTATAAGCTAGAGTTGATTCTCATTTAACCATATGTTTTTCGCGAAACCCCGTAGGTTAACGACTTGAGTACTTCATTGGGATTGTGAAGACAGACCAAATATTTTCTCTGTAGTTGTGTGATTTGATCTTGATGTTTCTATCGTATTGCGTACAATCTTCTTTAAGATTGGCTTGAGATTTATTCTCCGATATGCAAGATAAAAAGTAGTCACAAACATCTTCGTCTCATCATTTGTGATTCCACAATATCTTGTTTCGCTTACAATACCATACCATGTCACTCTCTTTCTTCCATACGATTAAGATTATTGTGATGTGATTGATAATACTAGGCTGTTCTTCGGGAATATAAGTCTGGTTTATCAATTGGTTCTTGTGCAACTTGATTTATCAATAGACTTTTCTGTGTGAGACATATTTGTTTATCAAGTCTTCAACTTTAGGTCGTAGCAACTCTTAGTTGTGGGTGAGATCAGCAAAGAGAATCAAGTGTGTAGTATCCTGTTGGGATCAGAGACGTAAGGAGCGCAACTGTACCTTGAATAAGTGTGAGATTGATTAGGTTCAACTACAGTACAGTCCAAAGTTCATTGGTAATAGGATAGTTTCTGTAGCGGCTTAATACAGTGTGGCGTTCAAAGCTGGACTAGGTCCCGCGGTTTTTCTGCATTTGCGGTTTTCCTTGTTAACAAAATTCTGGTATCTGTGTTATTTCTTTTCCACGTTATATTTTGTTCTATAATTTAAATATCACAGGTTGTGAGTTGAATCGATCAATTGGTAAATTCAAACTTTGGTTGTTGATTGAAATTGATTGATCCTTGAACATTGGTCTTTGGTACAGTTCAAGTTAATTCTCTTTTATTCAATCGGGATCGCAAATTCCTATTTGATGATTGCAGATTGAATTGAGAGATAGATTTGTAATCTCTTTGATATACTTTCCTATAGATTGAGTTTGACTGTCTAGTTGATTTTCTTGAAAGTATATTGGAGTAAGTCCTCTCAGATTGCCAAGCGAATTATTGAGTGTGGTTGTTACACCCACGCTTTTTCAGTTGGTATCAGAGCAGGCAAACACGTAAAGCCCTCATAAGTCTGTGTTTGTAGTGATATGAATATGGACAGAAGTGTTATGTCCATAAACGTACCACCAGTCTTCGATGGCTCCAATTACTTATGGTGAAAAATTGTTATGCGTGCATTTCTTCAAGCGCGTGAGAATATGGCAATTGAACAACTCTTTAACTAGTTTCAGTTGAGTCATTTGAACTAGTTATGGTTAATATGAACAAGGATGATATGAGAGTGTTCATATGGCTAACTTCGGTTAACTATTGTTGAGCCAACCTGGTGTACACGTTTAGGTACGGTTACTCAAACCTATATGAAGGTACATTTCATTTGTGTATAACAAGCTAAGTTCGATCTAACGGTTGAAAAATATTATCTTGAATTTAATCAGGTTTTCTTTTAACGGTGAATATTGAATGCTTTGTTACCAAGGTAACTTAGATTGCAAACCCTGATTTGAAAACTATATAAAGGAGAACTCTAGCAACTGGGAAACCTAATCCCCACACTTCTATGTGATACTAGTTGTATAAGCTAGAGTTGATTCTCCTTTAACCATAGGTTTTTCGCGAAACCCTGTAGGTTAACGACTTGATTACTTCATTGGGATTGTGAAGCCAGACCCAATATTTTCTCTGTAATTGAGTGATTTGATCTTGATGTTTCTATCGTATTGCGTACAATCTTCTTTAAGACTGGCTTGAGATTTACTCTCCGATACGCAAGATAAAAAGTAGTCACAAACATCTTCGTCTCATCATTTGTGATTCCACAATATCTTGTTTCGCTTACAATACCATACCATGTCACTCTCTTTCTTCCATACGATTAAGATTATTGTGATGTGATTGATAATACTAGGCTGTTCTTCGGGAATATAAGTCTAGTTTATCAATTGGTTCTTGTGCACCTTGATTTATCAATAGACTTTTCTGTGTGAGACATATTTGTTTATCAAGTCTTCAACTTTAGGTCGTAGCAACTCTTAGTTGTGGGTGAGATCAGCAAAGAGAATCAAGTGCGTAGTATACTGTTGGGATCAGAGACGTAAGGAGCGCAACTGTACCTTGAATAAGTGTGAGATTGATTAGGGTTCAACTACAGTACAGTCCAAAGTTCATTGGTAATAGGCTAGTGTATGTAGCGGCTTAATACAGTGTGGCGTTCAAAGCTGGACTAGGTCCCGCGGTTTTTCTGCATTTGCGGTTTTCCTTGTTAACAAAATTCTGGTATCTGTGTTATTTCTTTTCCACGTTATATTTTGTTCTATAATTGAAATATCACAGGTTGTGAGTTGAATCGATCAATTCGTAAATCCAAACTTTGGTTGTTGATTGAAATTGATTGATCCTTGAACATTGGTTTTGAGTCTTGTTCAAGTTAATTCTCTTTTATTAAATCGGGCTCGCAAATCCCTATTTGATGATTGCAGATTGAATTGAGAGATGGAGTTGTAAGCTCTTTGATATACTTTCATATAGATCGAGTCTGACTGTCTAGTTGATTCTCTTGAAAGTATATTGGAGTAACTCCTCTCAGATTTCCAAGCGAATTGTTGGGTGTGGTTGTTACACACGTGATTTTTCGATTGGTATCGGAGCGAGCAAACACATAAAGCCCTCATAAGTCTCGTGTTTGTAGCGATATGAATATGGACAGAAGTGTTATGTCCATAAACGTACCACCAGTCTTCGATGGCTCCAATTACTTATGGTGGAAAATTGCTATGCGTGCATTTCTTCAACCGCGTAATTTTAAAACATGGATTATGTAGGTAATGGCTATGGTCCTCCGGAAGTTACAGAAGGCGATGCAGCAGTTCCAAAGGATATTGGTAAATGCTGCCGAGATTCTTGTTGCGAAGCAAAATTCTGACGGATTAAATGTTATCATTCATGCCATTACCCGCGAGCTCCAGCATCATGTGACTACTTGCATAAAGTCTAAAGATGTTTGGGATATCTTAGAAACCGTATTGAAGGGCTGTGAAAAGGAAGCTAGGCTTCAAAACCTAAATTCTGATTGGGAAAACCTTCATATGGCATATGAAGATTCATTTGATGAGTTCAATCACAAAGTGTCTGAAATTGTTAATGCATCTTTTGCATTGGGTAAGACTATTACTGAAAAGGACATTGTGATGAAAATTCTCAGATCGCTGCCATCTAGATACGATTCTAAGAAGCATGCCATCGTTGATGGAAATAACCTTGCAACTCTTTCCAGAAATACTCTGGTTGGGAAGTTAAAGATCTTTGATCATGAGCATAAATCCAAATCCGTAAAGGATGTTGCTTTCAAAGCACAAAAGAACACTAAATTACTTGACAAAAGTAAAAGTGTTTGCGTCTCAGAAGATGATATTTCTGAGGATGATTCATTAGATGAAGATCTTTAGAAGTCAGTCTCTTTGATCACAATACAGTTTAGAGATCTTCTTTTGAAGAGAAGTAAACGGTTCTCCAGAGATAAACCTAAGTCATCAGTTAATCCTCACAATCGTGTTCCTCTTAAAAACATGGATGTTGAAGAAAATGATAACGAGGATATGCCATAGTGCTTTAAGTGTAAAGGTTTTAGTCATTTTTCAACCGAACCACATAAAATACACTGGTGTTGATGGTGGATTTTCATTTAAGGCTAAAATTGTAAAAGCCAAAATTATGCGATAACATCTTGTAAAAGATAAAGCCATTAATAAGTGATGAATACTTCTTCACTTTACCAATTCACCTAGAATGGAGCATGTGGCAACAATCCCAGTATTCTGTGAATTAAATACACGAAATTCATCCAGGTTAGAGCATGTGGCAACAATCCCATATACCCGTGAATTTACGGCATTATTAATTAATGCATGACCAGCCTTGTATTTCGTACTCATTATCGGTGCGGCATGACGACCTGAGTGTTGTTCTCAGCAGAGCAACACGAACCTCCAAGCATAAATAATGAAGCATGTACGAAATACCCGTCTGCTGCAACTCTCGGTGTGTTATACTAGCCCGATTTAGCATATTTGAATCATGCTTGTCCATATCAGGTCTCGAAACGATCACGACCATCCAACTTCACCAGCATGATTGGATGGCTTAGATCGAATCCATGACCCCAAGCAGTTATTGGAATATTCACTACCGACCCAACGCGGGCCCCCGCATGGTCGGCCTCCCCAAAGGGTGGCATAACTTGCCAAACCGTCCAAGCCAAAGCGTATGGACGAAAAACCTAAATTAGGGTTTGCGGCACATTACATGTGTCGCAAAAGCAGTCTCAACCATCCATCTTCGCAGAGCATAGATGGAGGTGTAGATGTAGATCCAAAGGGCCCATAGCATGTCAACACGCTCACCGTAAGCCGCTCTACACACATGACCGATCGGTCGGGACCAACCATGGCTGGTGGTTCTAGATCGTGCGCCCAAAGTGGGCATGCCGCATGGTGACAAAACCATAATTAGGGTTTGCATTGATCGCAAACGCCCGTTTTCTCCCGATCGAATGGAGGGTTTAGGAGTCGGCGGCGGGTCGGTGAGCATCAACATGATCACCGTGGACCCATTTATCTCCATACCCGATCGGCCAAGGCATACCATGCCTGGTTGTTCCAATTCGCATGCCCAAACTAGCGTGGTCACACTTCCCAATCGCAAATTGATCTCGACCACTTAACTTCGCCGGACGAATTGAGTGGCTTAGATCACGTTCCTATGGGATAGTAAGGTATAGGAATGTACACCAGCCTGCCACTTACACGCCGAACCAATCGGCCGGGACCGACCAAGCTTGGTCGTCCCGAAACGCGCGCCTGAAGAAGGCATGACGCGCGACATTTGCGGCACCAAACTTATGTTGTAAATCAATCCTGACCGCTCTTCTTTGCCGAAAAAATTGAGCGGTCCAGATCACACTTTCACGAGACAATGAGGTATGGGCATGTATACCGGCATGTTGTCTACACGCATGCCCGATCGGCCATGCCAAAATCGTGTCCCAAGCTTGGATTCGACCAAGCTGAAAAGTGGTGCATGCGCATCTCTTCCAAAACCCTAATTCCACTAACGGTCGCAGATGAGTGTCTCAAAGATCATCTCGTCCGTCCAACTTCGCCGGCTTAGTTATACATCCCCGGTTAGGAGTTAATTGGTCAGTGAGGCGTCATGAAAATCATCACTCGTCACTCTACCACACCATGTGGTCGGCCAAGGAGGACTTGCTTACGCAACCTCCAAACCATCACATGAAGTAAATTTGGACATGATGCTATTTTGAGACGCTCAAACAGCGATGCTTCATGCACGCTGAATATACTCGATGCAGTACCTGCATAAAATACACACGATAGTTCACAAGTATCAACTTCCTAAATAACTTAGTTATTTAATCTAGCATTACATGCTACTTTCTATGGGTCCCACGATCCACACACTCGAGACATCAATCATGTCACAAACGGGGATACATGCGGGGTATTGGTGCAGGCGGTTTATAGCGTGCGGCGCACAATGCGCCATCACAAGAACGTGTCGAAGTCATGGACGGTTAGTGATGATGGGAGAAGTGGGCAAGACTGGTCGTGTGACACCAACACACGACTCCACTACTCCATCACTCTACTTTCTCCACTTCCCACGAGATACGAGGGTTAGGCTTAAAGACTTGTATAAATAGGTTCTCCTCCCTATTTTCCAAAAGAGAAACAAGGCAAGACAAGACAACAGAGGAAAGTGTTGATACAGTCGTATTCAAGCACCGGAACTGATAGCCTACATCCTGCAAGCCCGGTTGACTTTTCGATACAAGTCATACATAGCCAACACCTTCACAATCTCAACACCTTCTTCGCTTCCTCTCCAAGATCAACCCCATCTCCTTCACTTTGTGGCCGAAACAAGTCTGGAACGGCCATTTCTTGGTTTAGGTCGGATTTGCCTGATTGATTTCTCGAATCTACAAGCACTCCCGTGCGGTGCATTTGTTTAAGGTTTAGACTCATTTCTCATCCACACACCCCAAATTACCAAAACTGGCAGAAATAGTTTTCACCCATAAACAACTGGGAACAAAGGTCTTGCTGCAACTCTTGATGAAATGTCTGATCACTATGATTCCAATGAGGACGAAAAGTCAAGTGTTGCACTTCTTTGTGAAAATATTGATTTTGATTATTGTAGAAATACATACATCAATCTTGATATTGTTTCAGAAGAAACCTCAACCAGTCTGGAAGAAAATATTGATCTTTCTGTTGTATGATTTTTCAGGTTCCACTATATGTCTAGCAGCTACACGTCCTTGGCGTCTGAATCATCCTCCATGTTGACATCCTTTTATTGGTCTCTCAAAGGCATGAACTTTCAAAGTGTTTCAAGTACAAACACAATATGAGATATGTCAACAAATTTCAACGAAGAGCGAATCGATTAGCAAACAAACTCAAACTTGTTAAAAATTCGTCAGAGGTGTGTAAACCCTTCTCTTCTTCAAAGAAGTTAGTTTCTAAAGAAAATACAAGACCACTAGAGAAAAAAATATGGTCTAAACATTCTGAAAAAAGGGGTTCTATGTATTCCCTTTAAAAAGGTTATGGTGGACAGATTATTGTTCATCCCAGCACAACTTGATTGTGTTGATTGGTGCATCTTGTCTCATTTGCCTGATCAAAAGAGACAAGATTGTGCACACCTCAGGCTTTAGGAAAAGAGAAATTTTTTTAATTTGTCTCGATTTTTCTCTTCTTAGCTTTGCTGTGTTTTGCAAGTTTGGAATTCTTCCATCCTTTCATATCTAATTGATATTGGAAGGGACTTCCTGTTTAATCAATAAAAAGAGGGTTATTCTCGACAATTCTACTCTTTTTAGGGTTGTGAGTTGTGCGTGCGTGAACTTTTGAGTTTAAAGTTTCCGTAACCCTATATTCCTTTTCCTTCTCTGAAACTCTTTTTATCTTAAGACTGCTTGTTGAGTTTAAATTGTGATTTCCTCTCACAAATCCGTACGCATTGATACTCCAAGCATGATGTCTTCTGATGGAAAAGATGTTAATATGATTGCTAAGCCATCAATCATGAAGGAAAAAGATAGATCTTCGTTACCTCGAACTTTAAAAATAAAAAGAAGGAATGTGAGGAAGCCAAGAGTTGTTCCTTCAAATTCTCAGAAGTTTTCTGGTGTTCTTGAAGAGTTGAAGGAAACAAGGAAGGAGATTCAACAAATAAAAGCTATTGCTTTGAGAACTCTTGAAATTCAGAAGGCCCTGGTTCGACATCAGTTTAAGAGGTTTGTTGGAATTGACTCCTTTCTTCATGAACCTTATGTTCTCATGGATGTTGACGACAAAGAATTCAGGGACGATAAATAATTTTTCAGACGTATCAATGTCTAGGAAACTTCTTATGAGAATTTATTCTTGTGTTTTAAGAAGGATAACTAGGGTTTGGAATAGCCATTATTGTGAGTACACATAGCTATTGCCAACGTTTTCATCTTGCAATGTTTCTAGATTTATTTGTTTAAATTCTAAGTTATTTGGAAGATGATTTTTTTGCAGTATTAATCTTTATGGTTTCATATATTACAATTTGTTATGGGATATGTTTTTTACGTCCATGGACCTTGACTGTCCCATATGAATTAAAAAGTTATCTCTATTATATGTCGGTATGAAAGTATTGATAAAAGATAGAATGAACTTTTGACAACAAAAGTTAAGCCTATTATGTCTTTAATGATTGAAGATATGATGAACTTTTGTTTACAAAGATTAAGTCTATTATATGTCATTGTGGAAATAGTGA
The DNA here is from genome assembly GCA_023531295.1 of Papaver armeniacum. Taxonomy (NCBI): domain Eukaryota; kingdom Viridiplantae; phylum Streptophyta; class Magnoliopsida; order Ranunculales; family Papaveraceae; genus Papaver; species Papaver armeniacum. The sequence goes on from JAJJWW010008200.1 coordinate 709,080, forward strand.
TGAAAAATAGAATGAATCTTTGATTATTCCGCAGTATTGGTCCTACCCTGATCCACATCTTTGTGTATATACTGTGTTGCTCCGTAAGTTTTCTTATGTCGAGCATGGCCAATTGAATTGATCATTTTTCTTGTGGTTGACTCAGTTGAGATTTTTGGATACAAATTCATATTCTCATGTGATTTGATTATGTCCAAAGAAATCATTCTTTTCTTGTAAAAGTAAGGTCGATCTTGTTGTTCTTTAGGGAATGACATTTTATGGTGGAGAGTTCTTATTTGAACTTGTGCTTAATTGCCATATCTTTGTGGGAGTGCTGCTGTGGAATATTGTAGGAGTTTTCTTGTATCTTTATGTTTGAGGGTGAAAATAGTTTCTGCCGATTTCGGTAATTTCGGGTGTGTGGGTAAGAAACGAGTCTAAACCCTAAACAATGTACTGCACGGGAGTACTTTAGATTCGAAAGATCAATCTGTACAAGTCCGGCCTAAACCAAGAAATGGCCGTTCCAGACTTGCTTCGGTCACAAAGTGAAGGAGAATGGGTTGGTTTTGGGGAGGGAAGCAAGGAAAGTGGTGAGACCAGAATAGTTGATTTCTGTAAGAGTAGTTGTGTTACTATGACTTGTATCAGAAAAGTGGGAAGGCTAACAAAATGGTAAGCTAGAAAGTATTTCCTGAGTGTTGTATATTCCCGAATGAACTTGTTGTTCGGTGGAAATAGGTAAGACCTATTTATACAAGTCGAAGTGAAAAGTACTCTGGTCTCATTAAGGAATGGAAAAATGGGTAAGTAAATGGGAGGAGGTGGTAACGCATGGAATTGATGTTCCATAAAACCGTTAACGCATGGAATTGATGTTCCATGAAACCGTTAACGCATGGAATTGATGTAAAAAGCGTTTCACCATTAACTCTCTGTATTTACTAACCGCCTCACCCTTATGACACTTCCTTATGACGGGCGTAGTGTACGCCGCACGATGCAAACCGCCAAACCAATACCCAAAGAGGATCCCCCAGTTTGTGATATGTGTTGATGTCTCGAATGTTTTTGTGGAGAACATGTAGCATGTTGTTCTTGCATGGAAAGTCGTACTTGGGAGACTTGCTAGCTTGGTGACCTTCGACGGTCGAGATTTTGCATCTCAAGAGGAAAGATAGTCGTTGATCATTACACGCTTTCGTTTTGGTAGCCGTATAGGGAAGGCCAGCATGGTGGCGTGGCTATGTTGGCTAGGGCCAAGGCATGGTGTGGTTTGGCTTGGCATGGCGGGGCCAAGGGTTTGCCATGGGCACATGGTGCGGCTAGCTTGGATAGGTGCGGTTTGGCTTGGCATGTGGGGCCAAGGGTTTGCCATGGGCGCATGGTGTGGCTAGCTTGGCTAGGTGCGGTTTGGCTTGGCATGTGGGGCCAAGGGTTTGCCATGGGCGCATGGCGTGGCTAGCTTGTCTAGGTGCGATTTGGCTTGGCATGTGGTGCCAAGGGTTTTCCATGGGCGCATGGCGTGGCTAGCTTGGCTAGGTGTGGTTTGGCTTGGAATGTGGGGCCAAGGGTTTGCCATGGGCGCATGGTGTGGCTAGCTTGGATAGGTGCGGTTTGGCTTGGCATGTGGGGCCAAGGGTTTGCCATGGGGGCATGGCGTGTCTAGCTTGGCTAGGTGCGGTTTGGCTTGGCATGTGGGGCCAAGGGTTTGCCATGGGGGCATGGCGTGGCTAGCTTGGCTAGGTGTGGTTTGGCTTGGCATGTGGGGCCAAGGGTTTGCCATGGGCGCATGGCGTGGCTAGCTTGGCTGGGGGCGGTTTGGCTTGCCATGTGGGGCCAAGGTTTGGCGAGACCAAGCTAGGTTCGTGACCAAGCTAGGGTTTTGGGCCAAAGGTCGTTTGATAACCTCGAACGGCTAGGACTTGCTCCTGGGATTGAAGGGCGACCGTTGATTGTCGCACGCCTTCGTTTTGGTAGCCGCGTAGGGAAGGCCAGCAAGGTGGCGCGGCTAGGTTGGCATGGGGCCATGGAAAGGTGCGTTTGGCATGGCGCAAAGAGGTGTGGTGGCATGATTTTCCATTGGCACGGGGGTGCGGCTAGCATGGTTGGCATGCCTTGGCGCGGTAGGTGTGGTCGGCATGGTTTGCCATTGGCACAGGGGTGCGGCTAGCATGGTTGGCATGCCTTGGCGCGATAGGTGTGTACTGGCATGGTTAGCCATTCGCACATGCGGTGTGAGAATTAGGTTTTGGCTGTCGAAACCCTAATTAGCATAAAAAAGGTACCCGGTAATTTTCTCTGCCAGACAAATTAAAGGGTTCAATAAATGTGCTTGGTTTGGACATTATTACTCAAGTTCTGTGACGTCATTGTCTGACTAGGGTTTTACGATTTTACCCCTAAGCTAAAAACCACCATCAACATTATGTCCCCTGCTTAGCTCGGAACAGGTGCCTTGTTGCGAGGTAAGCATATGATGGTGACAGACTAGGACGGAATCAAGATGTAAATTATTGCAAAAATGGTCAGGAAAATCCGACTAACCTTTTGAGGGGTGAAGAGAGTTTTTGCTTCCCGTGTTGGCGGCCCTGCATAAGTTGTACTGGGGATGTAGACCGTGGAGTGGTGAGACGAAAGTTGTCGTCTTGGTCTGGCCGTACATCACCGAGGCAAAGCGGGCGCGGTCTTGGAAGCAAAGCATATCGGACGACTTGGCACGTGGGGCCAAGAGGTGGCGTGGTCTTAGGAAAATTTATTGGTATTGGCGGGTTCACTTGCACGGTGACGACAAAGTGCGCGTGGATGACTTGGCATGATAGGGCCGCAATAATGGAGCGGGTGGCCTGGCATGGTGCGGCCATGGCAAGGCTAGGCGTACACGGACGGCTAGGCGTGGTGGGGCCGCGGCAAATGGAGCGGAGCAGAAAAGACGAGCGATCTTAAGAAAGTCCCTTGTGCTCGTGGTACTGCAGGTTAGGCTGGAATGGAGCCACTAGTGTAGATTTGGTGTGAAGGGAAGCTGCTAGCACTGGTCGGCTTGGACTTGGAGCCGTTAGCACTGGATCGGCTTGGAATGGGAGACGCAGGTATCGTGCGGCTTGTAAAGGAGCCGTTAGAACTGGATTGTCTTTGAATGGGAGCCTCTAGCGTAAATTTGGCGCGGCGCTAATCCGTTGGCCTGGCATGGCGTGAGCGTTGGCTTCGGGAAGACAACAACTTGCTTCAGTGGGAAGGTGACGACTTTTTCGAGAGGTAAGGATAGTTCATGATCCCCGTGTTTAGAAGCCTTGCATAGATTTTATTTGTGGTGTAGACTGTGAAGCGGTGAGATGAAGATCGTCGGCTTAGTCTGGCTATGCATCATCTTGGATGGGTTAGGGAACATCATGACGATGGCTCGGCGAGTTGTTGGTGTTGGCGCATTAGCATGAAAGGCGCGGATCGTTGTAAAAGGCGAACGTGGAGCGGCGGGCAAGATCGGCAGCAAGGAAAGCGCGGATGTCTTGGGAGTGGCAAGGCTTGATCTTGTGGGACCGATTGCCTTTCTTCATGCGCGACTTTAACGGTGAATTCTTTCCTTATTCAAAAATGGAAGCGTTACACCCATAATAGGCGTTACTTCTCCTTTCCCGTTTTAGGGTTTGTGCAATACATATATTTGAGTGAAATTGTATCATCTTCCTCTTTCCAGCTTGTTCGTTGGTGAAGGTAGGGTAAAGCTCATTCCTCCTCCTGGTTTGGTATTGTGATGGAATCTCCTAGCAACGATCGTACCTCCTTTTTTCCGAGAAATAAGTAGAATCTGTGATCCTTGCGCCTTGCAGCTTTGCGTAAATCCTGGTATGGTTGTACGTCTTCAGGGATAGGCTTTTGGAACGCGAGGCGGAGCTTCTAGCATAGACTTGGCATGAAAGGGACCCATTAGCACTGATTTGGCTTGGAATGGGCGTGGGCTGCTTGACAAAGCGTTGCCCAAGCATGGCGTTGGCGAAGCAAAGGTGCAGACTGTTTACACGGTGGTGGATTGTCTTCGCGGGACCGATTGCCTTCCTCCTTACTTAGCCAGAATAGGAAATCCTTTCCTTATCCAAATTCCAAGAGTGTTATGCTTTCGGATGGAAACTTTGCTACCCGAGAGATTGCTGGGGAAAGTTCTTGAAGAAGCTCTGACAGAGGGGGTTGGCAACTCGCGCATCCGCTTTCTATGACCGTTTCCCTTTTTCTTGTTTTTTCTTTGTTGTATAGACGTCTTGGTGCTTTGCAGACTTATTGTTATCTTCTTGGTATTCATGGCGAAGTTAGGGTTTCGCCAATTAGCATCCCGCTTGCGGTTTCACATCTTTGAATAAAACTTCTTATTTGAAAGACTTCAATTTTCCATTATAATATGTTGTTCGATCTTCCATTCCCTTCAGAGCTCCTATAATTGAATAAGGCACTTCCTGTACGTTTTAGCTTTGCGTTCGTACTGGTGATTTGTTACTTCTTCCATGTGAAACTAAAATATGAAGGAGTACGGGTTCCATTCGTAGTGATTGCTGCTGCGGTGAAGCTCTGGCTGGTATCCAAAAAATGAGCGGCAACAGTTCTTGGTAGCAGATGTAATCAGAAGAGACTACATTGTCGTGGGAACAAAGTAAGTTGGCTAGAATCGTATGGGCATCCACGGAAGTAAAAGGGTTGGCTGGATGCGTAAGCGAGCAAACTGTCCTTGGTCACGAGTTTTGGCGGGATGGATCAAAAGGTGGCCATGACTACGAAGATTGGCTGGCTGCGATCATGATCCTTGACGTGGGGAGCGTGGTGGCACGACCCTTTGCAAGAAGGAGTGGTGTTGAAGCGACTTCGGATCTTGGAGAGGACGTTGATACTTAAGGAGCCAAATGATGACGCCGAAGCGGAGCGGCTGCTGGAGCGAACGTTGAAGCGGAGCGGTTGCTAAAGCGAACGTTGAAGCGGAGCCGGTGCTGGAGAATGTTGAAGTGGAGCCACTTCTGGAGAGAACGTCAAAACGGCGCCTTGAAACTCTCAGAGCCTTGACGGTTACAATACATTGGTTAGGAGTCCCCAGTTTCATCTATCGATCGTGCTTTCCGAGAGGTTTGAGGTTTGGGAACGGCTTCCCTGGCCTGGAAAAAGCTGCTTTCCTGATGCAGTGCGGTTGAGGGATGCAAATATGTCTTGACGCTACGCTTTGTAGAAATATATAATCTCATATAACTTTGCCTCGATTTTGGAGAAGTCGTTCCCGATCTTTACGTGTGATGAAATTGGATTGCTGACTCCGTTATATTGGGCGTTCAAGAGCAACGCGAGCCTCTTCATCTATAAATGCACGTCCTGCTGAAGTGCCTTTTGTCTTTTCATCAAATCAACGAGTGGTAAAAGGAGGTCGGCTTCTTAGGCTCTTTGGTATCTTGCCACGATGGTGGAGTAGCGTCTCCCAGTGACGGTTGGACCTATCATGCTTGAAGAAACGTTGGGGTGGCGGAAGCGGCTCTGGTTCAGTGATCGTAAGTGTATCGCGCAGAGATGACACAGTTTGATCACGGGAGTCTGGAGCCATGGCTTGTTTCGAAGGGTGAGGATGGCGTTGCTTTTTGGTTGTGGAGCGGAGAAGATGGTCGGGAAGGGCGCCAGATGTTAGCGGTTTGGAAGGATGCAAGCCATTAGCGCAGGGTGTGGTATTGTGGGCGGGCATGCGCGTGTGGTATGTGTGCCTGGAATACGCGTCACGGTAAGCGCGTCGGCATGCGTGTCACGGTAAGCAGCGTATGGGATAGCGTATGGCATGCGCGTCGGTGAGCCCAGCGTCGTAAGCCCAGCGTGCATGCGCGCGTATGGTAAGCGCGCGTCGGCATGCGCGTCACGGCAAGCGCGTCGGTACCACGTCGCATGCAGCGTCACGGTAAGCGGCATATGGCATCGCGCGTCTTGCGCAAGCGTCGGCATCGCGTCGCATGTCCCTGGTAAGCGCGTCGGCATGCGCGTCGCAAGCATCGGTAAGCGGGTGGAGGAAGCTTTGTCTTCGATTGACGACATGTGCAACGTGGTGGTCATCTGGATTTGAGGATGTAATCTCGAGCTGGAGGTTCCATCGTGTCATGTGTGTAAACTTTGAATTCAACGTTCTTTGGTTCGTTGAAAGTTTCTCTGAGGTCGAGAAGTTTCTGGTCGAAACATTCGAAGGTCCTTACGCATACATGGTGAAGAAGCAGGAAGCGGAATTCAAAAAATTATGCGAAGAAATGAAGTTGAAAGGGCGGCTCTCGAGAGCACAAGGAGGCCTTTGCTAAGAGGAGCAAGCCGCTTTTGGAAAACTTTCCTTGAATACATTTGTCTTTTGAACTTCTTATTTTAGGTTTTTTTTTTTTTTTTTTGAAAGGCAAATGGAAACGCTGGTTTATGGTTTTGATTTTCGGATTTTTGGGGTTGTGAGATAAATGTTACCTTGATGGTTTTGGATTATTCTTTTTGGAATGAATTATTTAGGAATGAATTGTATTTGGAAATGATGTTGTCTTGGTTATGATTGAAAGTGTTGCAAGCATCCCATGAAAACCATGGAACCGTGCGTTTGGTAGATGACATAGGGTGAAACATAACATGGCTATTGGTTTTATCATTCCCGTGAAAACTTGAAAGAGCAAACCATGTATCTTGTCTAGGTAGGACTAACTTGGTTTTTTAGGTCTCCGATGAAAAGGAAACCTTTCGGGTGCACACAACCGAGTTTTATGGGAAGCACCGCCAGTGATTGTGGAAAGTCCCAGCCGATTCTTGAGTTACACGATAACCGAAGTCAACGATTCTCGGGCGGATCGTTTGCTTACATTTTCTTGGAAGTCCCAGTCATCCCTTGTCGTGTCATGACCGATAATCGAGTCGTCGTAACCGTAGTCAAGCCGTCGATACTTGAGCAGATCGCTCGCTTCTACCATCTTGATGTCCTGGTCGAATGAGATCGATGGTCGAAGATTGACATTGTAACCAAAAAATCAATCTCCCACTGTGGTTGCCAATTGTTTGAGGGTGAAAACAGTTTCTGCCGATTTCGGTAATTTCGGGTGTGTGGGTAGAGAAACGAGTCTAAACCCTAAACAATGTACTGCACGAGGGTACTTTAGATTCGAGAGATCAATCTGTACAAGTCCGGCCTAAACCAAGAAATAGCCGTTCTAGACTTGCTTCGGTCACAAAGTGAATGAGAATGGGTTGGTTTTGGGGAGGGAAGCAAGGAAAGTGGTGAGACCAGAATAGTTGATTTCTGGAAGAGTAGTTGTGTTAGTATGACTTGTATCAGAAAAGTGGGAAGGCTAACAAAATGGTAAGCTAGCAAGTATTTTCTGAGTGTTGTATATTCCCGAATGAACTTGTTGTTCGGTGGAAATAGGTAAGACCTATTTATACAAGTCGAAGTGAAACGTACTCTAGTCTCATTAAGGAATGGAAAAATGGGTAAGTAAATGGGAGGAGGTGGTAACACATGGAATTGATGTTCCATAAAACCGTTAACGCATGGAATTGATGTTCCATGAAACCATTAACGCATGGAGTTGATGTAAAAAGCGTTTCACCATTAACTCCCTGTTTTACTAACCGCATCACCCTTATGACGCTTTCCTTATGACGGGCGTAGTGTACGCCGCACGTCGTAAACCGCCAAACCAATACCCAAAGAGGATCCCCCAGTTTGTGATATGTGTTGATGTCTCCAATGTTTTTTGTGGAAAACATGTAGCATGTTGTTCTTGCACTGGAAAGTCGTACTTGGGAGACTTGCTAGCTTGGTGACCTTCGACGGTCGAGATTTTGCATCTCAAGAGGAAAGATAGTCGTTGATCGTTACACGCTTTCGTTTTGGTAGCCGTGTAGGGAAGGCCAGCATGGTGGCACGGCTAGGTTGGCATGCCGTTGGCATGGCATGGGCGTGGCCAAACTTAGGTTTCGGGCCAAAGGTTACCATGCGTTGTCTGGTAACCTTGGATGGCTAGGATTTGCTCCTGGGATTGAAGGGGGACCGTTGATTGTCGCACGCCTTCGTTTTGGTAGCCGCGTAGGGAAGGCCAGCATGGTGGCGCGGTTATGTTCGCATGCCGTTGGCATGGCATGGTTTGGCGTGGCCAAACTTAGGATTTCAGGCCAAAGGTTACCATGCGTTGTCTAGTAACCTTGGATGGATAGGATTTGTTCATGGGATTGAATGGCAACCGTTGATTGTTGCACGCCTTCGCTTGGGTAGCCGTGTAGGGAAGGCCAACGTGGTGGCGTGGCTATGTTGGCTAGGGCCAAGGCAGGGTGTGGTTTGGCTTGGCATGGCGGGGCCAAGGGTTTGCCATGGGCACATGGTGCGGCTAGCTTGGCTAGGTGCAGTTTGGCTTGGCATGTGGGGCCAAGGGTTTGCCATGGGCGCATGATGTGGCTAGCTTGTCTAGGGCGGTTTGGCTTGGCATGTGGGGCCAAGGTTTGGCGAGACCAAGCTAGGGTTTTGGGCCAAAGGTCGTTTGGTAACCTCGGGCCGCCTAGGATTTGCTCACGGGGATTGAAGGGCGATCGTTGATTGTCGCACGACTTCTCGTTTTGGTAGCCGCGTAGGGAAGGCCAGCAAGGTGGAGCGGCTAGGTTGGCATGGGGCCATGGCAAGGTGCATTTGGCATGGCGCGGTAGGTGTGGCTGGCATGGTTTTCCATTGGCACAGAGGTGCGGCTAGCATGGTTGGCATGCCTTGGCGCGGTAGGTGTGGCTGGCATGGTTTGCCATTGGCACAGGGGTGCGGCTAGCATGGTTGGCATGCCTTGGCGCTATAGGTGTGGCTGGCATGGTTAGCCATTGGCACATGCGGTGTGAGAATTAGGGTTTTGGCCTGTCGAAACCCTAATTAGCATTAAAAAGGTACCCTGGTAATTTTCTCGCAGACAAATTAAAGGGTTCAATAAATGTGCTTGGTTTGGACATTATTACTCAAGTTCTGTGACGTCATTTTCTGACTAGGGTTTTACGATTCTACCCCTAAGCTAAAAACCACCATCAACACTTTATAAATTCCTTGATAGTGTACGTGGGGGAGAGTTCTGACAGTATAATATATGTGGCATACGTGGTGGCGTGGCATCATAATCAATCAGTAAAACATGGTTTCTCTATTTGTAATATAATTTGTGTACACCTTGTGTAATAAAATTGCTAGTTCCATTTTTGCAAAACTTGCGTCTAATGTCATCTGTGTTGACGTTCCAGATTCTCATTGCTATTTGGACCCCCAGGATCAGGAGAACAACTTTTTTACAAGCACTTGCTGGGGTGCTTGATATAAGTTTACATATTTGAAGGCATTGCAAGAGACATTCTGATTTATCATTGAGGCTTCTCTAGTAATTTTAGAGGAGTTACAGGAGGAATACAATGCTCTGCAGGAGAAATTTAAGAACAATATTGAAACCCTTCAAGATATTTACATCCCAGAATACGAAAAGCTATATACACCAAGGCATAAAAAAATGTTCCAAAAATTCCCCATTTTTTGGCTCGATGCTATAGTGGCAGATTCATTTCTAAAATCCGAGGCAATATTTATTGTTTTTTTATGGAAAGAGGGGTCGCTAAATTTTATTTAGTAGACTACCTCATTCAAATTGAGGTTTGAAGGACTGCATAGAAGAGGTGCTAGATAAACAAACCCTCTTATTTCATCATCATACATAATATATATTGTATCGGCTAATATATTATTGGTTTAGATTAAGACATGTTTATTTTTTTTGTTCTTTTTATTTTTTGATTGATTTTAAAGTGGTCATTCTGTACTTTGGAACATTTAACTAACATCTCCAGGGTACGAACGAATGACGGTTTTAAGCTCCAATTTTGTTTTCGAGACAACCCCAATTTTTTTAACCGTTAACTAAAAGTGGAAATCATCGAGAACGGTGATCAAGTGAAAGAAATTCGAGGGTAATTTTTTTTAATGCTAGCTGGTGGCTTCTTTCTTTTGTTTGTCATTCGATTCGTATTATTTTAGTTTTGAATTATATGTTATTAGTTTTTTTAGTGGCCAAATTAGTATACACAAAAAAGTCTAAAGCTACTTCATTGCTTTTTTTTTTTTTTTTTTTTTTTTTTTTTTTGTAACCCATATTTTTCATTTAATTTTAATTTTTTCTAAATTTTTTGACTTTTTTGTTAATTTTCTTTATTCAGTTTCTTGAAATCTTATTTAGCACTCTTTTGTTTACCTTTTTGAACACTTTATACCGTAATTTCAAAAGCTTATTTAACCTTTTTTTCTTAATTTCCAATTTCTTTAATGGTATATTAATTAATCATGGCGAAGGTTGAAAAAATCCTCATCATCCTAAATATAAACAATGCCGACTATTACTTTTCGAAAAATTTGAAGATTCAAAAGTCGTCGTAGTCTCTTATTTCAACCATGGCGATTTTTGCGATAATCTTCATTCAAAAATATCCCGACAATACTAGAAAAATCATCATGGTCATTATATTAGGACCCTGATGATTCTTTCTGCATTTTAACTAGAATGGATCAAGTCTTTTTCATAACAGTAGTCATGATCCTAGATTCTAACGACATTTTATATTTTTTTCCAGAATTTTATGATTGAAAGATTGTTATGGTCCGGTTTTTCAGCCATTACAACTTTTCAACATTCGTCATGGTCAACAACAATACCATGATGATACCAAGAAAATCGTCATGGTCGATATCTTAGGACCATGATAACCATTAAAATAAAATAAAAGTTACAAAAAAATGAAAAAAAAGTTTAAAATAGAAGTTAAATTTTAAAAATGATTATGGTAATTAAATAAGATTAATCATAATTGAGTAAGATTAGTTTTAATTAAGTAAGGATAGATTTTCCATTACAGAAAATACATGATATACAAACAAAGCTAGTAGCCGATAAACTTATGAGTTCTATGCGATTAACAATGGGTTGATATTTGGTTTCAGATGATGACAACCATGAAAAAACAATGAACGTCTATGACGAAGAATGGGAAAATTTATTTTAATGAGATGGAAACAAATGGTGATCTATTGAACAATGATGAGGATACATATTGGAAAAATGAAGAATCAAGAGGGCCAGAATTATCAACCAAATACAAATGATATTGATCAAGATGAAGAAGAGCCAAGGAGGCAAGAAGCATCATCATTAAATACAAATGAGATCGTCCAAAGTGAACTTGCACATGAAGAATATGGACCACTGAATATTTATGATCCGCGAAATGGGGTAACAATATTAACCAAAGTTTAAGAGATGTTTCGGTAAAGAAAGGTCCGATAAGAATTTTCTGTTTCCTTTTGATAGTATAATTGACGATTTCACGTCGGGAAGGGCAGGAATATCGATTTTTGTTATGAGATACGATATTTTGTTTGTGTTTTAGCTTTTTTTTTTCCTTGGTGATTCGTTTTGTTTGCGAATATATAATATATATTTTGTATCAAATTTCCAAAAAAAAAAAAAAAAAAAAAAAAAATCTTATATAGACCCCCATTTCAGTAAGTTCGCCTAGGGCCTCTAAAAACTCTACTAAGTCCATAACAATCAATGCATTAACAACAAAATAAAGTTTTCTCTGACTAGTTTTAATGCTTCTATGTGAAGTAAGAAAATCCGTGATGCAATCATTCTACGGGCGTGGTTCACTAGTGGAGTTGTTCGTGATAAAGTTATGGGTGTTGAATCTCTAAGAATGCTTCAGGTTTGTTGTTTAATTGAACGTTTAAGGATCTTAGTATTGTCTGGTGTTTATTTTTTGGTTCTAAAACATTTTAAAATTCTTAAAATTCTGCATATGTTTCAATTTCTTTTCTTTGCTTAGGATTCCATTGAGAAAGAAACAAAATATTTTGCTCGGAATCGAACTCTAGCATTGGATTATTAGCCAAAATCTAGGGGTTTCCAAGTAGAAAATGAATTAGAGGTCCTATTAAGCCAAAAACTCATCTTCTAAAATACTAAAGAAACAAATATACGCAATGAAAGAAATGATGTCTTATTGATCTGTTGTAGTACATTATAGGCTAAGAAGAGAAAATAATGCAATCCCGAAGAAAGAAAAAAAAGAAGAAAGAAAGGGGAGAAAAAGGAAAAAACCCAACGATAATATTGATCATAAATTACTGAATTGATAAAAAAAAAAAAAAAAAAAAAAAAAACTTTATTTTGGTCAAGAATTTCTAAATTACACCAAAATGAATTGTTTGTAAACATAATCACTCACAGAGATACCCCATGGATTGGGGTTAATAGATCTGTCATATAACAGTACAACACATTTGTTGTAACAAATCCATAGGAAAATGATTTTTATGGTATAACTTGCCTTCCCAATGAACATCTCTACCCCAGTAATAACTACAGCTCCTGTATAGAGTATTTTTGGTGTGTAAACTGCATTGAAAACTAGTTGTGCGTAAGCACTTAGGCATACTGCATTGAAAAGCATTTTTCTATTTGTAAACTTTCGTTGATTGCAAGACTAGAAAATCGTTCTATTTTGTTTATACGAGATACTTTTAATAACCATTTCATTCTAAAAACATCACGACTTATGATGTAACTAAAATAATTTGCGAACTCTTAAAGTTAGTCTCGGCAATCTGTATGTGTGTGTTTGTGACATTGTGCTGGTAATATGTGTAGGATAAACATATGAAACTGGAAAAAGAATTCCAGAAGGAAAAATTGGAGCTTGAAAAGAGTAACGAGGACCGTTGTAATGACTTATACACAAGGGTACATATTCTATTCTAAACACTTTGAACTATAAAAGTAACTGATTATTCTGGAACAATGCCGACTATACAAATTTTAATTAACCATGCGATTGTTGAAAAAATCGTCATCATCCTAAATATAAACAATGCCGACTTTACAAATTTTTTCTAGAAAACTATTCAAAAGTTGTCGTAGTCTCTTATTTCAACCATGACGACTTTTGCGATAATCTTTTTCTTTTTAATACGAAAGAAAGAGAGTTTTATTGATTACACAGTTATGTCTTTCTGAAGGCATAAAGCTAGCCAGGAGGGAATACTAGATAACCACTATTTTTTTTTTATTTTTTTTTGTGTTAATCTTTATTGTGTGACAAAAATACCCTGGCGACACTAGAACAATCGTTAGGCTCGTTATCTTAGGACCCTACAATTCTTTCTGTATTAATTTTAACTAGAATGGATCAAGTGTTTTTCATAATAGTAGTCATTGTCCTAAATTCTAACCATGACAACTTTTTATAATTTTTTTCCAAAATCTTATGATTGAAAGATTGTGAGGGTCTGGTTTTTCAACCATGACGATTTTTCAACATTCATCATGATCGACAACATTACCATGCCGAGACCAGGAAAATCGTGATGTTCGATATCTTAGGACCATGATGACCGTTAAATGAAAAAAAAATTACAAAAAAAAATAATAAACAAAAGTTATAGAAAAACGAAAAAAGTTTAATTTTTTTATTTAAAAAATGATTCTCCTAAGAAAATAAGATGTATCATAATTAAGTAAGATTAGTCTTAATTAAGTAAGGGGAGATTTGCTATTACAAAAAAAACATGATAAGGGGTGCGGAATCTACTTCAAAATGACCAGATTTTGGTTTATTCACTATCCCCTAATAGTTTTTGTATACCTTTATCCGCCCAATATTTTTTATTTATGAAGGGAGGACTGACAAAGTAACTAGGTATGTTCTAGGGGTATATATGGTACCTGTAGTTGGAAAGAGGAAAATTCATTTTTGTGTAAAATTAATGTTGATTTTGGAGTGTGTAACCAGGAGTTTTGACATTATTATATGCAGTGATACAATCCAATGGGAACATAAGAAGAATTTGACCAAAGTGCCCATCCAAAACCAATATATACAACCTCCTCCAGAACTCTTAAGCAAAAACATGTATTACATCGTTAATGCAGAGAAGAAAACCATATAGGATATTTCAAGTAAAGATATGAAATATGACATGATATAATATTTGGATAGCTTTTTTAGTCTATGTGATGGAATAAATCTTCCCAATGATGATGTGTCCGATCAAGAGTTACTAGAGAAAATGAATCGGCAAATGACTCGATATTATGATATTGCATAAGTTAATTCCATCACTTCTTTTTCTTTTTTTGAAACCATTTACATTTTTATTTTATTTTTGAAACTTTTCCATCACTTACTTATGTAACCAAAAAAGAAGAAAAAAATTGTTTAGCAGTTATAAGGAAGCCAACAATGTTGCCACCACATTGGCCATAAAAACCAATGCATTAGGAACCTCTATGGGATATCTTCCTAGTTATTTATTTGAAACCTTAGCAATGGACAGAAATCTAGTTTTGAGCCTGAAATAAAAGGCTAATCAGATATACTAGCTTGTTATATATTTGATTTCATTTTCGTATCAACAAAATAAAGTTGCCTCTGACTGGTTTTATTGCTTCTATGTAAAGAAAGACAATCCATGATGAAATCATTCCACGGGCATGGTTCCTCATGGTGAAGCTACGGGTGTTAAATCTCTAAAAATCCTTCAGGTTCGTCGTTTAATTTAACGTTGCCAATAGCAGAAATTCTGCATACGTTTCAGTTTCTGTTCTTTGCTTAAGATTCCATTGAAAAAGAAACATAAAATTTTACTCGGAATCAAACTCTAGCATTGCGTATAGTTGCCCAAAATCTAGGGGTTTCCCGGTAGAAAATGAATCAAAGGCCCTATTACGCCAAAAAAATCATCTTCTAGAAAACCAAAGAAATAAATATACTTATTGATCTGTTGTAGTACATTACAGGCTGAGAAGAGAAAATAATAAGAAAGAAAGAAAGAAAGGGGAGAAAAAGTAAATAACTCAACTATAATATTGATCATAAATCATTGAATTTGCGAACTCTTCTAGTTAGTCTCGGCAATCTGTGTGTATTTGTGACAATATTGTGCTAGTAATATGTAGGATAAACATATGAAACTGGAAAAAGAATTCCTGGAGTTTAAATTGAAGCTTGAAAATGATCACGAGCACAGTTGTATTAAGTTATACACAAGGGTACATATTCTATTCTAAACACTTTGAACTATAAAAGTAACTGGTTATTGAAATAGTTACAGTAATTTTTTTTTAATATTCGATAATATAATATTCTCACTAAAATAATATAAATTTTTTGGTCCCAACTCGGGAACCTAGTGTAAAAATAATAAATTCGATAATACTATAATATAATGCATTCCAAAAGTTCTCCTTAAACACTAATAAGTCCCAATTATTATATAACATAATAACTCTATTAGAAAAATAAAAAATAAGTTTCATCGTATGTTAAATTGAGTTGTAAATTATGTGTTAAATATTATTTGTATTTTATTAGGGTTTGCGATTAGTATAATATTAATATTTTTGCAACTCCCAATGGTTTATTATCTAGAAACTTCTATCAAATTAGTTAATGGGTGCACATCTTAGATACTTTGTATCAAACCACAATTGTTCAAGTTCAAAAATTTAGAAATTATTCTTTTAATTAATATGTAGAAAACCTTTAATTGCTTTTTAATAAAAGCCCCTTGTGGCAGTCTTTTTATTAATATGTTATTAATATATATATATATATAATAAACTATTAAATTATCGATTATATTATCTCTTTAAAACAATATGATTGGGTGGTCCCAAACCTATTATTTTATAGAAATTTTACTGTGAGTTTCATGACAGAAGCCTGAATATACTGAAAACGTTCCCCAGTTTTGGTTCAAATTGAAAACCCTGGATCATTATTGCTTCTTTACTACTGTAACAACTCCAGACCGGCTTTGGGACACTTCCAAATGACCCGACTCACCAGACGCCACATTACCATTCGAAAATGTCCCAATTTCAAATTCATGTTGCCAATGGAATCACGCGTAGGATCTTGACCAAGGATGTTAAAGTTCTTTAGCAACATACCGGACGCCTCACTTGATTAATTTTAGAAGTTCGTAGCCAATCAAATATAATCATTATCATTTTATATTTAGTCTAGACTACCATGAATTAACCTCATGCAAGAAGAAAAGGAAGTTTCTTGTGAAAGAACTTGTTGGAATGTGGATGGCGAGTCTACATATATAGCTGATGCACACTTGAGTGGAACGAAATGAGTCCAAATTCTACTTTTACTCCTACTAGTTGCAAACCTTCTTCTTCCCGCAAGAAAATTCCGACGGTGTGCACTTCTCTGG
Organism: Papaver armeniacum; assembly: GCA_023531295.1. Lineage (NCBI taxonomy): Eukaryota > Viridiplantae > Streptophyta > Magnoliopsida > Ranunculales > Papaveraceae > Papaver > Papaver armeniacum. Next base: position 725,326 of record JAJJWW010008200.1, read on the forward strand.
AGGCATAATTTAGGGAAACTTATTTAAATACTTTTGCTTTTTCTTTTCTTTGTAAAAATACCCTAAGGGGTATACTTTACTTTTGCATAATTTAGTATGTTCTTGACGCGTGAAAACGTCAACTCAACCTCCTATGGAGGTTGAATTGACTCAATATAATTTTAGATGTGCCAAAAACTAGACCCTAAAAACCTAATATATACCCCTTACGGGTATTTGTGCAGGACTCAGAAAAGGAGGGTCTTTATTCAATTTCCACTATAATTTATACCCTTTTTTATTTAGTGCTTGATCCGTTTGTCTTTTGTTAGTTTGGCTTTCGTGCAATATCCATTGGTTCTCTTTGTATGCCGAGTTGGAAGCTAATAAGATCAAGCGCCAAGGTTGTCTGCAGAGTCGAACAGTTTGTCTTCATTTTCCTTTATATGTTAGCAGTTAGAGTCGGCTGTGGTTTCTATATTTTGATGAATTGCACAAGGTTGCCGAATAGGTTCACATCTGATTGATATTTGCACTAGGCTAAAATAAACCATTAATAGAAAAAGAAGGAAAAAAGAATCTTTTTTTTTTGCTCAATCAAAATTGTTTTTATTGACTATTATCAGAACAAAGGATTACAACAAAGCCAAGTAGGCAAAATGAAGTCAAAATAGAAAAATTAGACCTCAAAGAGAAGTCTAATAAAATCTATAGTAGGTCTTATGAGGGGATTCTAGGTTAAGGGCACTACACTCAGCATAAATTTTGACACAGTTTCTATTAAGCCCACTGCCTTCTTTAGCAAGATTATCTGCACTAAAGTTTATTTCTCTATAGCTGTGTTCATATACAATGTTACTAAGTTTAGCACAGACATTTTTCCATCTTGATGTAACAAACCAAGGAAGTTTGTTATTTGTAAATGCCAAGACAACAGCTTTAGAATACGATCTCGATGCATATCTCAGAATGCTTATTTTGTGTGACCCATTCCCCGCACGAGATAATGGCCATAACCTCGAAGATAATAGTTTGTAGCAATCCCAACTCCTCCTGCCACTGCAATTAAGAATTCCACCCCTTTCCTTGCTACAAATCCATATCCAGCCGTACATGGGTTCCCTTTAGATGCGCCATCACAACAGATGAGGACTGTTGGAGGATTTGGTAATGTAAAATGTAACTCCATTACTCTTGCAGAATAAATCTTCCGTACTTGACCCAAAGAAACTCGGAATTTGAAGATCATTCATGCACTGTAGTTAGGAATTCACCTTCACCTATTAAGAATATGATCTTCTTTTTAATCTTGATCAAAGTTTTGACTTCTTCTTCAAAACCGGATTATTCTGAAAGAACCAGATTTCTCTCAATATAAGGCAAGTTGCTGCTATCCAGATTTCTTGTATCAGCGAGCTTTATCTTGTGCAAGACCAAGAATATCATGAAAAGAGGGATTTCTAAAGTTGAAAATATTCCACATCCATAGCCAAAGATTTGTCTCGAAATCACATTCCCATAGCAAATGATCTAGAGTTTCTTCATCTATTTTACGGATGTAGCATCTTGAAGCCATTTGTACTCCTTTATTCTTGATTACCATCGCAGTTAAGAGATGTTTCTAGCTATTTTCCATACAACACCTTTAACTGAGGGGTGTACACAGGCTTGCCAAAGCTTTTTAAGATCCATCATTACTGGGAACTTTTTCCTTATGCACTGAGTAGCTGAGGAAACATTGAATTTACCTGTATTTGTGCCACTCCATATTTGCTTATCTGTTGAGCCATCTATTACAGGTAGATCTTGGACTTCAAAGAAAACCAGGAAGTCAGATGGAATGTTCCACACTCCATCAACTAACATGGAACCTGACTTTCATTTTTCGATCTTTGATGCATGAATTCATTGTCGGGGAAAATATGACTTAGTGGCTTATCCTTAATCCATGAATCATCCCATATGTCAATGCTTTGACCATCTCCCACAACCCATCTTGTATAAGAAATCACATCATTCATTACACTTTTTATTCCTGGCCAAATTGATGACTTCTTATAATAGGAAATCCAATCACCATTTTTCTTCTTGAATTTAGCTTGAAAGAAAAGGGACCATTCCTCTTCACCTTTTTGGACTTTCCATGCCATCTTCATCAGAAGTGCTCTATTTATTATATCAAGCCTTTTGATTCCCAAACCTCCTTCTTCCAAGGGAGAGCATACATTGTCCCATTTGAGAGTAACACTCTTTCTTACTTTTGGATCACCAGACCATAGGAAATTCCTAATAATTTTTTCACATTCTTTAATCACACTTCTGGGCCATCTATAAACATACATTCTTTATATAAAAATAGAGTTTTTTCGAGCGTTGTGGTTAACTGGAGCTTCTGGTTGATTCTCGACCCCACCATAATATCTTTTTTTAGTAATTTTTCAATATATTTGGTTCACAATATATTTTCAGCCAATCACAACAAATAAACAAATTACCTAAAATAACTAAATATAATAAAATCTAATATAATGCCAAAAATATTTGAAAAATCTAATACATTTAATGCTAACAAACAAAATTAAAATAAAACCACATCAAAAAGAAATTGTTGATCACGATTTCATCACAAAATTATAAAAATAAAAAAATATCCATGCGTCCAGTTATAATCTCCAGCTAATCACATAAAAAACTTTTACCTAAACAATCTTATAAAATCGCGGAGTATTGTTCATGTGATTTCATCAGGAAAAAAAATTATATCGATAAACAAAATTATAAAAAATATTCCCAATGTCCAATGTCCGATTACACTTTTATAGTTACACTTTTTGAGAGTAACACTCTTTCTTACTTTTGGATCACCAGACCATAGGAAATTCCTAATAATTTTTTCACATTCTTTAATCACACTTCTGGGCCATCTATAAACATACATTCTTTATATAAAAATAGAGTTTTTTCGAGCGTTGTGGTTAACTGGAGCTTCTGGTTGATTCTGACCCCACCATAATATCTTTTTTTAGTAATTTTTCAATATATTTAGTTCACAATATATTTTCAGCCAATCACAACAAATAAACAAATTACCTAAAATAACTAAATATAATAAAATCTAATATAATTCCAAAAATATTTGAAAAATCTAATACATTTAATGCTAACAAACAAAATTAAAATAAAACCACATCAAAAAGAAATTGTTGATCACGATTTCATCACAAAATTATAAAAATAAAAAAATATCCATGCGTCCAGTTATAATCTCCAGCTAATCACATAAAAAACTTTTACCTAAACAATCTTATAAAATCGCGGAGTATTGTTCATGTGATTTCATCAGGAAAAAATTTTATATCGATAAACAAAATTATAAAAAATATTCCCAATGTCCAATGTCCGATTACACTTTTATAGTTAAACTAATTATATAATTACATTTCCAATCCTCTAATAGTAAATTAATTCTATCAGGTAAAATTTCCTTCAAATAAAATAAAAATAGATAATCGATTTACAATTTCATTACAATTTTGAAAATCTTTGACCAAATTTAGAACTATTGAAATTCAAAATCAAAATACCTGTTTGTCGGAGGAGGATCGATTCTTCGCCTTTGTAAATAACTGAATCATTATTCCTGTCCAATGGAAAAAGTACAACATTGTTAGTAAAAAAAATGGGAAGCATATGAAAAGAACAATAAGAACGAGAAAGAAAAAGGCGCGATAAACAAGAATGAACGGTTTTCTATACTATTTTGTGACTCTTAATATTGTTCATAATTAATGTTTTTTCCCTTCTAAAAACAGACGTGTAAGAAATGAAAAAAAATTTCTTTTCGAGTTTTTTTGAAATATGGAAAATTTATTTTATTTTTCACTCCAAACTAAACCCTACTTTGTTAATAATTTGTAATAATGTTATGAAAAGGAGATATATGGCCACAAAATATTATTTTTAGATTTTCTAATACAAACTATCCAAAACAGTATTTGTTATGTTTCATTTTTTCATTTTATAAAAAGTGAAAGAAACCTATCAATATTTAATATTCTTGATATTCCTAATTCCATAAAAGTAAATTTTAATTCTATTTTGGACAAAAATAAATGTGACTATCCGAAAAGATAAAAAGTATTAATATTTTTAGGTATTGATAATATTATTACCATAACAAAGTTTGTTGTTTTATGGAATTTGTGGATTTGGTGTCTATATAAAGCATTCATCCAAACGCTAAAACCTATTGCTAAATTTTTTACGTATTGAGATAGTTTGTTTTCTTATAGGATACTGTTAGTTCTTCTATTTTTCTTGCGATTGCGATTTCGGATTTATTTTTGTATGAACTACTTTTGTTCGTTTTGCAGGTATCAATCATGCACCTGTTGTAGTTGCTTCAACCTGGCATTCCTCAAGCAATATCAAGGTATAATTCAACTCATCCATTTTTATGAATATGCTTTGTTCACTTTTATTATTAATCATGTTTATACTGTAATTACTAATCGCGTTTATAATGTAATTACTACTGCTCATGTTGATACTGTTTGTTCACTCCTTTGTTTATTTCTCTTTTTATGCTGCTAAAAATCATGCATGACCCTTAAAAACATGCGTCACTCACAAGGTAGTTTCACTTTCCTCAACATGGTTTTTTTTCTTTTTAATATTTTACTTCTTTTTAAATTTTACTTCGTTTTGATTTGGTTGTTTGATGGATTTTGATTAAGTCATCTTATCCTAAATCTTGTCGTACAAACAATACTCCCATCTTTATTCTTTTGCTTTATATATTCATCTTTCTTAACTTATTTCTTTCATATGTTATTTATTTACTTTTAGGGACTTTTTTCTTTTTTATATGTAGTAATTTTTGTTTCTTATTTTTTCCCTGGTTCGTATTATTTAACCCCAGCTATACCCTCTTGTGTGATCTATGCGTTTATTGTAGAAAGGTTTTTTTTTTAAATGTTTCTACACATGATTTCGGGTAACTTGGTTTCATTATATTTTTGAATGAAAAAAATAATCGCGAAATCCAATTTGTATATATTTGTGATTCCATGGTCCATTGGGGTTTGTACATATTCTTGATTCCGGCATTCTCCATTGCGGTTTAATTTGTTTATTATTATTTTGACTTATGGCTTTCCGCGATTCCATCTTCCTACCTTCCTACCAATAGATGAAGTGATGCATTCTTACCGTTTAGAATTTTATAACTGGATTCATTATTTGGATTATAAACAGATTTTTTTGAGAGTTAACTTGGTATGTTTTTGTTCATTTCCATTACTTATACAAGTATGAGTAGAAGAACAGTTCCAGATTGATATAAACCTTCCAACATTGTTATTGTTATTAGCCTTTTTAACAGATGTGTGTGTTCTTTTAGTGTGCTTAAAAGGGATTGCAATCACATAATGGAGCTAAATTGTCCGATGGAGGAGAACTGATGCGTTATGGTTGAATTTTCTCAGCAAGGTTTTTAGATTTTTGGAATGTGTAACTAGGTTGAACAATCTACTTGATCCTTAATTCATTTTTAAATAGAAACTTTGTGTGTTTCTACAGAGTGATTTATGCTCATTGTAATCAAAATATTGTGGCCAAATTAAAATGATTATCAATTCAATAAACTTGTGAAATCCTGCTTCTTTCGGTTTAGTGTAGCAAAGTGTGATCTGTGCGGTTTCATCTCAGACAACAAACAGTTTAATGATATTTGCAGTAAACACCATATTGAAAATATTTCTTTCAAATTGATGATTTTGGAAATCTATAAAATATTTCTTTCAAGTTGATGATTTTGAAAATTTATAAAATATTCTCATTAACGTTACATGTAGAATATTCGGTTGCAATATTTACTCGATTTTGACCTATGCTAAAAAAACATTTCTATTGAATTATTTACTCGATTTTGGCCTCTTATATGTTGTGATAAAATGATTTTGGCTAAAAGGAGTAAGAAAATGTGAAAACTTTGTATAAAATGATTTCGGCTAAAAGCAGTAAGAAAATCTAAAAACTTTCTAAACTTGGATAATATTTTATTTGGAATTAAATCTACCCTTGATGGATTACCATAAAATATTTGAAGGATTTTTTTTTCTTTGTAAATAATGACTTTATCAAAAGCTCATTTTTGGATTGCCATAGAAATACGCTTTCTCTGAGCTTGGGATGTTTATTCGACGTAGCAATTGATGAGAGAAATCATGTTAAATATGGAGGACATCTTTTCCCTGATCCAAGTATATTTGGCATGCACGTTCTTATAGCCTCTCATGCATCATCTAATTCAGTGCATATATCCTTTGATTTTTTAGAGATCCTTGGTAAAGAAAAATTGTTCATTTTTTATTTTGACAATACAATAATCCAAAAATATATAATAATCCATGCAATAGGACTATCATAGAGTACAAGGACTAAACATTAGAGCCAGTAACTCCAGAAGAAGCAAGAATAAATCGTTTACTGCTTATGGGTGTAATATTGGAATGAAAAACAAGAGAAGACAGCGAATATATTTGAACTCGGATGCAGGTGAATATATATGTGTATTTACAGTGTGCATGGAACTTTAAATTTCGGTTCAGATTTTATTTGCATTTTTGTTGAATCTTGGTTCATGTAGCAGGAAAATACTCAAGTAAATCATTTGAATATGTTGAACCATGCCAATGACTATGGAAGAAGCAAAAGTAAATCGACATATGTATGTCGATATTGGAGAGGAGAAATAAGGGAAGATGAGAAGTGCATACCAAAAACTCGGATATAGGTGTATATATATGTGAACAGAGTTGTGGATTTTAGTTTAACGTGCGTATCAAAATAAGTAATTACTACCTTTTATAGGGTTGAGCTGTATACATGCTTGGAGGAAATAATCAACCACCACTATTCAGGCTGAGTTGTATTACCAATCACAAGATGCATTACTAAGAAGAGACACTGATGGAGCAACCAATGGAAAGAGAATAGTATTTCCTTGCGATTCTTGGAGTTTCAAGGAAAAGAATGTTGTATCACTGGAGCTTCAAGACCTTGCGATTCTTTTCAGCAATTATTTCAACCCTTCCCAAATAATTAGCGAGTACAATCGGTCAGCGAAATATTGCTGTCAGAATACAATGAAGCCCTAACAACGTTGTTGGATTCAAAATTTGTACTCCCTTGACCCAACCAAGAACACACTGTAGAGTTTTTTTTTTTTTTTTTTTTTTTTTTTGGAATGGGAGAAAACCTTCCCTATTTAAAGAGGAATTCATTCCTTTTGGAGATGACTTTTCATATCCAACAGACGCTTTTAACGGGCATCCGTTAATGGTTTCTCTTGGGAAGAAACCCTATCGTAAGAAACGTGTCGACATAATTTTCTGGAAACCGAAATAGGTTTTCAAAATTCAAAACCAGAAAAAAATTCTACGAGACGTTGTCTCGCACTCTGCTAGGTCGAAGTCAGCCGGGAGGGGCTACGTTCCTCCGATAGCGGCAAACCATATTGATTATATCCAACAACGTGAAGATGCTAAACCAGATATTGTGAGTAGAGTTTTAAATTTGAAGTTAAAGGAGTTGATGAAAATTCTGCTTGAAAGAAGCATTTTTGGACGGTGACTGCAAGTATGTGTTATGATTTTTTAGTATACATTTGAACTTTGTATACATCCATTTAATCGGGTTGTTGTTGTCTATTGGTAGTTAGTTGTCGATAACTGCAAGTTTTGTGGTTTGTAAGTCTCACTAAGCATTTATTTAGGCATGAAATCTGACAGATCAAAATAAGTAAGTACTACCTTATATAGTTTGTTTCAGCAGTGACTTGATCTTTCCCCTTTGATGTGCAGCAATATATACAATGGAATTTCAAAACAGAGGATTGTCGCATGCACATTCGTTTTATGGTTGGATAGAAATAAAAATCCACTGGCTCAATCATAAACTGATTGTATTATATTGATACCTAAAAAAAAAGATGGTTCCAGGAGGCTAAAAAGTTGTTGTTCGGTCATGCTGCATGGGCCTTTCAGAATTAACAAACCTGACCAGAAATGTATGTGAAACAAAAAGTGTTCGAAACACTATCCAAAGGAGCACATAAGATTAATGGTATGTGGGATAACAGTGGATGTAAATGGGTATCCAGTTTATCGGAGGTACAAGAATAATGTGTATGCTCATAAGGATGGAGTAGATTTCTCTAACCAATGGGGCATTTCATAGACTTGATTGTTCAATTCAATGCACACTTCAACCGGAGAGGATCTTTGGTTAAGTACCTTTTAAAGTACATACACAAGGATAGGGACCGAGTACGGCTATCATTGGAAAAAAAAAAAGTCCCAAAAAAAAAGTTGGAATCAAGAACCAAAAAATCTTGGAATGGGGAAAAGGTTATCAATAAAGTAAGTGATTATTTTGCTTTTCGTCGAGAATCTGCAGCAGAGTCATGTTGGAGGATTTCGTGACCAGAATCAAACAAATATTTATAGCTGGGAGACATAGAACAAAAATTCATACTTCTATATACAGTATCGCGATCCAAGTGAACGGCTTCCCTGCCATTTAGAAGGTGAGCAACAAAATAGGGATGACTAATCGGAAATTTTCGAGGGTAGAATCGTACCGAATCTAGAACATAAATGCCATAACATTTGTAAAGGATACGAATAAACGAATTATTTGACCAACAAAGATTTTTTTTTTTTTTTTTTTGGTACATTTTTATGTTCTTAAACACAAACTAAGGTTTATTGATTATTTATTTGTAAGGATAATATTATGGTTTCTCATTTGTTACCCATTTTTAAGCATAAGCAAAAAACAGACCCGTGCATCGCACGGGTGAGAAACTAGTATTATAAACAGGAAGGCTACAAAGAACTGTTTTTTATGAAAACCAACCTTTCTTGGAATGCCAGCATCTCACCCTTCCATCCAGCAAGATATGATTGTAGTTGCTCAACAACCCCCAGACATGACATGATTTAACTCTTCCTGGGAATAACATTACTCCCAAATATTTATCTGGAAGAAAGAATCTATTATTATTATTCAACATTGTTTAAGCATGCTTCTTGAGTATTTTGTAAACAAGGAAATTCGACTTCTAAAGAGAGAAAGTTTCAATACAATGTAAGTAATGAATGCGAATTTCTTTCTTTCTCTAAGCTCTTAAATTTCAAGCAAACTGAAGATTTATGGTTTTGAATACAAAGTAGTACAGTATCAAATTAGAGTAATCATACCACTTTCATAGCTCAATCGTTTTAAAGTCTGATCCTCAAGGCTAGTAAGCTGTAAGACTGGTGGGCAAGAGTGCAGCTACTGCATCAGTAACACTAATCTTAGGTCTTATTTTCCATGTACACATTTTTCTTGGCATACTCAAAAACAATATAATGAGTTGCACTAGAAGTACATTGATTTCCTCCCTGTTTATCATCAAAGTGCAGAATGAAGTTTAATTTGTTGTTCAGCCCAAAATAATCAATCTTAGTCCACTGGTAGTATTTTTATGGTGCAGCCGAAGCACCATACATCCATATAAGAAGATTCCAGTGGTAATCATAGTTATCTGTTACTTTAAAAAGACACAAGTTCTGCTGACTCTCTTCTTGCACCATACATCTAAAGTAGATTTCCAACCTATTTTCTTGCAGACTCTCTTCATGCAGCGGGACACCAAGTAGGTCTTGAATTGCTTCAAAAAAAAAAAAAAAAAGTAGGTCTTGAAACAGAAGGGACACTAACTAGGTTCTGCAAGTGCAGTGGGACTCCGTCTAGTGAAATTATAGTTTTGCAGCTCAAACAAGATGGTGCTAGGCCAGCTACATGTATTTTTAACGGCGGTGGGAGACAAAACTAAGGAGATTACTCTGAAACATACTTATAATTTAGATGCAGCGAATTAGAGATTTTGCAATTTCTGCAACTTATTTGTAAGATCACATGACTTGAATTTTCAAGTAGTTACTGCGGTAATTGTGGTTGAACATCTCATAGAGGAAGTATATTTTGCCTCGCTTGTTAAAACGCAGGACTCTCTCTTTACACATTGGCCGATGAACATTTGAGAACTTGGTACTGATTCAAGACTAGTCAACAGTGTTATGACCATTTGCATCACCTACGTGTGTGATGATATGCATTCTTTGGATAACCCCATTTGGAATAGTAAACTCTAGGAAAATCGACTGTGTAGTTTGACGAGAGTAACTGAGGCAGTGTTCAATGCAGTCCAGTGTGTGAACCGGGTCAGACATCAAAAAAGGCAAAAGGATCTGTCATCTGACTCATTTGAGTCAGACACCGAGTTAGATGTAGGTCTCGAGTCAGATCTTACCCCGGAAAAAGAAAATACCCAATAAGTGAGGAGACGAAAAACACCGTCAGCCCGATATTAGGGCGTTTCTTTCAATTCCAGAAAGCAGCAGCAATGGCACCTCTGAGAAACACAGGTGGTGCTATTGTTGCAGCAGCAATATCCATGGCCGCCATTCTCACCTACTTGTTACAAAACCCTCGACCAAAGTATTATTATTCCATCGGAAAAATTTTATCATCGAAGAAGAAGAAGAAATCAAGAAACGGTGGAGTCATTGATGCCATTGGCAACACTCCATTAATCAGAATCAACAGCCTTTCTGAAGCTACTGGATGCGAAGTATAAATTCCTAATTTCTCTTTAGACCCCATTTGAATTTTTCACTGGTTACGTTCTTGTTTCATAGTTCAGTTTCTCAATTTTGATTAAAAAGCTGAAATTTTGATTGCTGGTTCCTTTAATTTTGTTGAGATTCTTGCAAAAGCTGAGTTTTTGAATCCCGGGGGCAGCGTGAAAGATAGAGTAGCAGTCAAAATCATTGAAGAGGTGAAGTAATCCGTTTCAGCTTTCTTCCGAATTTTTCTTTGTGGGATTATTATTGCAAAAGCTAAGTTTTTTTATTTAGACTATCAATAGATTCATGAAATTAAGCTCATCCTAAACGTGATTCCTCTAGTTGCAGTTATTATTGTAACCCTTTAAGGCTTGTCCGTGCTTGAAATTCAACTACAAGCTAAAGTTTTTGTGAACCTCTATAGTTCATCTTGGTTGCTGTATGATGAGAATATTATCAGCCGCAGATTTCTGTTACGGGGATTGTGTTTTGTCTCTCAAGGCTTTAATTTAGTATTTTGTTTTGAAAACTTGAATTTCTGTTACAGGCTCTTGATTCTGGAGAGCTTGTGCGGGGAGGAGTTGTTACTGAGGGCTCTGCTGGTAGCACTGCTATAAGTCTTGCAACTGTGGCTCCTGCTTATGGGTGCAAATGTCATGTGGTTATTCCAGATGATGCTGCTATTGAGAAGGTATTTATGCCTCTAGTCCTCCTAATTTGAGATATGGCATGTTTTCTACTCCAATGAATTAGAGTTCACTAGAAATTCAAAGCTTGACCAAATTCTAGCAAAACGGAATCAGATTAGTGGTAACCTAGGGCTTAACAACATAATAAATTGCACATTTCTGAGCTCAAAATGGCCGGATACCTTGCCTGATAACATCTGAGCTCACCTAACTTTGCTAAATTTTGCCTAGTAGACACAATTTTTTGTTATGATCCAAGGTCTTAGACCAAGTAATGAAACCATATACGTGACCGTCATTGTTCTTCCTTATATAAACTACATTCTGTTGAATCTGGAAAACTGGTACCAGTTGTTACTCAATCCCATAATCCAGTTCCACAATATAATTTGTTCACATCCCTTCATCAATCCTTAACTACACGATAATTCATGTGAATGACGGAAACCGCTCAGACTAGTCGCTGATACTTTAACTTGCTGCTGCAAAATTCTAAAACTTCTCTAATGCTGCAATCAATCTACAGACTAAAGAGGGATATAGGGACACTTAATTGAATAAGAACATAAAGTTGTTATTTTGTAATGCCTGTAAGGAACTTTGATAGTTGTTAAGATAGTTCTCCATAAAAATGATTCGATATGAGGATTGACAAAATGAAGTTTCTCCATGTAGTTTGCATTTGTTTACTTACCTACTTTATAGGGTGGACTTCCTTCTAAATTTATATTTCCACTAGTAAGTAGTGTATGAGTTTCATTGAAACATCAACTCATTGAAACATCAGCATGAATGAGGATAAGCGGAAATACTGTTCGATCTTCCTAATGCACATGGACATCCTTTCTTTATCCAGGACAGTAAACTTTTACTCTAATGTCATGTCTACAGGAAGAATATGCCAATGGTCGTAGGGTGTAAACATGTGCCTACAACCTATCAAATTATACTTTTCTTCTTCCAATTTCCTAGCTTCTGTTACAGGTTTATCTTTTATATCTTAAACTTGCTGTAGGCTCAAATATTGGAAGCTCTAGGTGCTACCGTTGAAAGAGTGAGACCTGTATCAATTACGCATAAAGACCACTTCGTCAATATTGCAAGGAGAAGAGCAAAGGAAGCCAAAGAATTGCCATTAAAACAGCCAAAAATTGATCAGCTTGATGCTGAAGACTCGGAGAAAACCAATAGTCACATATTACAAGGCGATCAGAATCCACTTTCTGTTTTCCCTGATGATTGTAAAGGGGGTTTCTTTGCTGATCAATTTGAAAACCTTGCCAACTTTCGAGCCCACTATGAAGGAACTGGGCCAGAGATCTGGGAACAAACAAGTGGCAAATTGGATGCGTTCGTGGCGGCCGCAGGTACTGGTGGCACAGTTGCTGGTGTTTCCCTGTTTCTTCAGGTATAGTGCTCCGTTTGTCTGAAAAGGCATTAACTTAGTGGACATGCGGGTTAAGTCTGTCTTTTTCTTTCGCTTTAACAGGAAAAGAATCCAAAAATTAAGAGCTTTCTTGTTGATCCTCCTGGTTCTGGTCTGTTCAATAAAGTAACAAGGGGAGTAATGTATACCCATGAGGAGGCTGAGGGCCGAAGATTAAAGAACCCATTTGACACCATAACTGAAGGAGTTGGAATCAACCGACTAACGAAGAATTTTATGATGGCAAAACTTGATGGAGCTTTTCGATGTACAGATATGGAAGCAATTGAAATGTCTAGGTAATTTTGGTTGTTTCACTCTCTTCTTCAGTACACTGTAAAGCTGTTTTGTTTCACTCATAGCTGACTTGGAATTCTACATATATAACTCTAATAAACTTATAAGTGCTGGTCTGACTATAGGCTTTTGGTCTCGTTTAGGTGAGTTAGGTATTTGTGTCACTAAAGAGGACCCAAGGACCTGATTGATTGAGATTCTTTTAGGCCTCCGGTGCATAAATAGCCTTAACGGATCCCCCATAACCTTACTTTAACAGTCGTGTGCCCTTCTGGACCTTTAGAACAGCCTTGCATGAAACACTCTGATCTCCTTGTACTGTTTGAATGAATTGTACCAGGTTTCTTTTGAAGAATGATGGATTATTCGTTGGAAGTTCTTCAGCCTTGAACTGTGTTGGAGCTGTTAAAGCTGCAAAGAAAATGGGCCCTGGTCACACAATCGTGACGATTTTATGTGATAGTGGGATGAGGCATTTGAGTAAGTTTTATAATGCTCAGTATCTCTCTCAGTATGGTTTGACACCCTCTGCATCTGGATTGGATTTCATTTATATTCGCTGATTCCTTCAGCATGGGGAAGATTTTTTTTTCACTGGAAGTTTGCTTTCATGTAAAATCTTGATTGGCACGTCCCGGATCGATGAATGGTGGAGAAGCTGCAGACATAGCTACAACCTTTCGTAGTCGAACTCTTATTTTTGTGAGATCACAGATGTTAAACTGAAGACACATATTATCGCAGTGGATCCTCTCAGTTTCATGTTATCTACTGCCTACTAATTATAGAGAAAAGTTGGTACTAACTTTTGGTGAAAATGGTCGAAAGTAATTACATGCCTTTCCCTGTTCACTGCAGTGTTTATCGACTCTAAACCATCAACAAATTGAGACTACTAGCTAAGATTTGGGTCAGGTAATCTTCATAGAGAAAGAAAAAGAGAATACAAATTAATTTGAACATAAGGCGTTATAAATTTTATAAATTTACATACTACTGTAGTTGAATCATGTGGGATTACTGCATTTGATGCTTCACTCTAATTATTCAGATTGGCTCTACTGAATGGCTGCTAACGGGGGTACTGGTTTGCCGGGAGAGTACCAAAACCCATGTAAAATCAACTTGGCGAGTCTTGCGACTGTACATTATTTCTGCACAGATCATATAAATCAGCCATTCACCTTTTTTGTTCTACAGCGTGGTTCAGAGAACTTCAGACCCGAGGATTACACTTTTTTGCCTGTACAGTCTTAAAATATTATTTCCTCCGAAAGTATCACTTTTCTAAAAACTGTGGGAGTATTAAAAAATATTATTAAGAAAAACAAAAAGTATAAAAAAGAAAGGAAAAGAAAGAAAGACATCAACCCAACCCATTAACAGCAAAGTATTGGAAGTTGAATTCAGTAATGAATTGCGTTGTTCATATCATATCTCTTAGAAAACCCCATCAGTCGCAATAGAAACCCTAGCAGTTGCAGGAGAACTTCAAACTCTGTATAAATCGCTTGAAGAACTTACAAACTCTTGTTTTGTTATCAAAATGGTTGGACGAGTAGCAGGAGCAGCAATAGGAATAGATTTAGGTACGACATATTCATGTGTTGGAGTATGGCAACATGACCGAGTTGAGATTATCCCTAATGATCAAGGGAATAGAACTACTCCTTCTTATGTTGCTTTCAATGAAACTGAGCGTATGATTGGTGATGCTGCTATAAATCAAGTTGCCATGAATCCCACCAACTCCATATTCGGTAAGGGTTTTGGCGTTTTTTTATATCTAAATTTCAAGGTCAAATTATAGTGTTACTAGTTAGTTTTTATACTATTTGTGTACTAAGTTCTTCGAATTTGCATTATATATGTTTCCATGGCTAGTTTCATCATGCCTTCATAGGCGTAAAGATATGATCCTTTTCACCTCGAGGGGTTGTCATGAGTTTAATATGTATGTCACCTGTTTCTTTTCATCTCGAGATTGTCATGCCTCTGTTATTGTGGTATCCTGCAAGAGGATTTTCAAACACACAACCTACATACTATGAGGAGAGTGTTTAGTTAGCAGCCTTCCAGATTGCCACTATCTGGGTCTGCCTGACTGTGTTTTTTTCTCACTTAACTGCTAGATAAAGAATTTGAAATTATGAATTGTTTCATGGGACTACTAGTATTTTTGAGTGATATAAAGTTTGCATCTCAAGATCGTCTTCTGAATCTGTTTTCTGTTTTGTAGATGCGAAACGTTTAATTGGCAGGAAATTCAGTGATAGCTTTGTTCAGAGTGATATGAAGCTATGGCCCTTCAAAGTCGTTGCTGGCGTAGATGATAAACCCATGATACATGTCGAATACAAGGGCAAGGATATTCAGTTTTCAGCTGAGGAAATCTCATCTATGGTTCTCATTAAAATGCGAGAAACTGCAGAAGCTTATCTTGGCTCAAGTGTTAAGAATGCTGTTATTACCGTCCCTGCTTACTTTAATGATTCCCAGCGTCATGCGACTAAAGACGCCGGTGTTATTGCTGGGCTTAATGTAATGCGACTCCTCAGTGAACCAACAGCGGCAGCGATTGCTTACGGTCTTGATAGGAAGGGGACAGGTGCAGGTGTGAAGAATGTTCTTATCTTTGATCTTGGTGGGGGTACTTTTGATGTTTCAATACTTACTATTAACGAGGGAAACTTTGAAGCCAAGGCTACTGCTGGAGATACCCACCTTGGGGGAGAGGATTTTGATAACCGGATGTTAAATCACTTTGTTCAGGAGTTCAAGAGGAAGAACAACAAGGACATTAGTGGAAACCCAAGGGCCCTTAGGAGGTTGAGAACAGCATGTGAGAGGGCAAAGAGGACCCTCTCATCTAATACTCGGACTATCGTTGCTGTTGACTCTTTGTATGAAGGAATTGATTTTCATATGTCCATTACTCGTGCTAAATTTGAAGAGTTAAACATGGATTTGTTCAAGAAATGTATGGAACCTGTTGAGAAGTGTTTGACGGATGCTAAGATGGACAGGAGTGTCATTCACGAAGTTGTCCTCATTGGTGGGTCAACTAGAATTCCGAAGGTTCAGTCTTTATTGCAGGATTTCTTTAATGGGAAGGAACTCTGCAAAAGCATCAACCCTGATGAGGCTGTGGCTTATGGTGCTGCAGTGCAAGCTGCTATTTTGAGTGGTCAGGATAATAAGAAAGTGCAGGACTTGGTTTTGGTTGATGTCACCCCTCTTTCCCTTGGTATTGAGACAAATATAGTAGAGATGAGTGTAGTTATCCCAAGGAACACAACTATTCCCACCAAGAAGGAAAGGATTTACCACACACTCGAGGACAATCAAACAACTGTGAGGTTTCCAGTGTATGAGGGTGAGAGAGCTATTGCCAGTGAGAATAACTTGTTGGGTGAGTTCAAGTTAACAGGTGTTGCTCCAGCACCTGCCGGTGTTGCTAAGTTCACAGTATGTTTTGATATGGATGAAAATGGTATATTGAATGTGTATGCGGAGGAGCAGAAAACAGGAAACAAAAATATGATTACTATTGAAAATAACAAAGGGAGGTTGTCTAAGGCTGAGATTGAGAGGTTGGTTTTAGAGGCTGAGAAATACAGGTTAGAAGATGAAGAACATAGGAAGAAGATTGAGTCAAGGAACTCCTTTGAGAATTATGTATGCAAACTTAAGAACTTGATTAATAATATCGGAGGGAGGCTAGCATCGTCTGACAAGAGGAAGATCGAGGATGCAGTCAACAATGCCGTTAAATGGTTGAATAGCAATGAATTAGCGGACGTAAATAATACTACCAGCCAGATGAGGGAGTTGGAGAATGCATGCAACCCTATCATGGCCAAGTACCAGCAGGAAGTCTGAGTAGACTGTAGAGTGAAATCTCTGGTCTACTTTTAGTTCAACTACATACTTGTCTTACCAATCTTGACGTCTTACTCCTTTCTTTTGATCACATTTTCTATTTCGACATACCTTTGATTCCATTATAGTTGGGAAGCAGCTTAGGCTCTAGGCATTTTGCTATGTGCAAAGATATTTTGCAGAACTTTTCTTCGAGTGGTTTTCAGTTTCTTTTCCGCAGGTGTTAGTTTTGTCAAGAGAATGTGTATGGTGTGTGCAAAGGTATTACGCAGAACTTTTCTTCAATTGTGATTTAAGAAATCTCGGTTTCGGATGATCGCAGCATGGAAGAGCATGAATGAGATATTTCATATTTTATATTTATTAAATATCAAATTCAATACCATTTACAACTCTTGAGTTCTTGTATTCCTGTTGTTTGGGGCCAGGCTGTTTTTTCAGTTAGCAAAATCTTAGCCTTTTCTTCAATAAGAAAAAATTGCAACTCTTAGTTCTTTTTTCAAGATTATTACTTGTCACATAGTGTCTGTGTGTATGTTTTGCAATTGCTAATTTATGTACTCCCTCAGTTCCTAATTAAGGAAATTAAGAGAACTTATCATTGAAAGTGGTCCTCATAACACTTGTCAATAAAAGAAGTGAAGTGAAATGGTCCCCATGACCACTTATCAGCAAAAGAAGTTAAGAGAAAAGTGGTCCCACAAAACTAAAGTAACATTTGACTTTCCCAATTAAGAAACCAGCCTATTATTTAGGAACGGAGGGAGTGTTTTTTTAGACCCGGAGATAAAGAGCTCGCACTCTGTAATATTTAGCTTGCAGGTACTACTAGTTCAGAATTGTCTACAAGACGATTATTTGACCGGCAGGTTTACTTTGGAGAACACGTGTGTATAAGCATCAAAGCCTTTTCTAAATCTCTGAGGGTCTTCAAGGAGACAGCATAAATTTCATGATTTGTTTATGTTGGCAAAAATAACATGATACTATAATCTTCAATTTTTTCATTGAAGAGGATGGTGATATACTACTCTCGGGATCTATGTTGTGTTAGGTGTTAGGCGAGCGCCAAGCCCATTCGGTCACTTTCTTTTGTACATGTTACCCGATGGCTAATATTTGGATGTCATTTGGTGACAGCACTTTTTTCACCCATTGGTATTGGTAGGTGCATTATCCTATGTGTATTGACTGTTGTTAGGCCGCATTTGCATTGAGGTAAGGTTTAGAGTCTTTAGACTGCATTTCTTGCAGTAGAGAACATTGAATAAACCTAAAAGGCTACGTTTATAAATTTCATACGAAATGCTGCTAACAGAGATTGAATCATTTGTTGCAACGTCCAGTAGCTCCAAGTTCATAGAACTACAAGGCATTTGCATTGATGTAATGTAACATTTAGACTGCATTGCAGTAGAGAACATCATGGAATAGATCCAAAAGGCTATGTTTATACGGACCAGGCATGCAAACTGAAGCAAGCCTAGCGCCTAGGTGTTGCAACTTTGCAAATTCATCATAAACCAAGGTTATTGACCGACTCTTAACCATCAAATTGAGATTTGAGGCTACTAGCTAAGATTGGGCAAGGTAATCTCAAAAATAATACTAATAAATTGAGATTCAAGTCTTAAAGAACCAAAAAGCATACACATCAATTTGAACAACAAAGATACAATGATCCCATTATAAAAAAAAAAAAATCATAACCATTTTACAGAATACATTCTATGTTTCACTAAAGGTTACACAAAATAACCACAAATCTTGTCGCAAGAGTCGAAAACCCAACGAAACCACCGTATGTTCCAGAAAAATCCACCATAGTCTTCCAAACGATGATGAACAATTGATGAAACCCACCGAATTTTTTCTTGCCAACTGAAGACAAGTTCCGAATTTAAGATTTAGAGAGGATAGCTCATTATGACTATAGTTTTTTTTTTTGTTGATGATGAAGCATCTGCGATGACATTGCTGGGATGTATCAGCCGCCATTGAAAAAAAGATTGTTTAGGGTTAGGTTTTCCAGTCTTTCTCCACTCAAACCGGATGCAGTACCCTTATATAAGGGTCGGATCTTCCCTTTAAATTTAGGGTTCATAATCTTGTTATAGATGGCTGTGACATGTACATGTGGAAGATTTGAACGGTGATCCTTACATAACAGTGTGTCATCGGAGTATAATTCATGGATATTTTGATACAGCCAAAGGCCCAAAAACATTTGGACTTCAATATCTCCTCGTCTGATTTGTTAAAAATTCTTCTGCATTTTCAAATTCATCAAAGACTTCTTTCGGACACAAATGGATAAATCTAATAATATAGGTACAAGTATACAATCACAAGCGAATACATTTTCTCTTATGCTGAACCCAACAAGCTTCGAAATGTCATTAACTAAATGGAGTATTGCAAAATGGGAAAATTATGCTAAGGCCCGACCCATGGATAACCCATAATATGAGGCCCTTAATTAAAAGAAGTTTAAATCTAGGCCCGGAGTTATTAAAAGACATCCAGGCCTTTTATATATTATCAGGATAAAAAATAATTCTAAAGTCATGTTTTGTCTCACATTCCTTCTTTGCCAAAGATCTATCATAGGACCTTTTTATGATTTTAGCATTTTGAAGGTCTAAAATTCTAGCATACATTTGAAAATCATACAGATATATATCATTGCAGAAGATATGGTGCTGATAGCTTGCAACATAATGGGTCCCCGACAATTTAGGGTTGTTTAGCATTCAAACTTTGTGTCCGGGGTCCATGTACCTTGAACACTCGGGTGTTTAGTGACATGCCTGGTCTTCAGCTTTACCACCTTCCTTCCTAATGCATTTCTTAGCCTTGTGGCATGTTTGAGCACGTCCTCAGGCGTCAGATTCCTCACGCAGACAACACGTTCATTCTTGTTCTCTGTTAAGGTAAACAGAATTCATAACTTTAAAAAAAAAATGAAAAAAATAAGATGGTCTCACCATTCACACAAAAATTACAATACCCACAGGAAGTTGTTTTGTACAAGCACAGTGCCACATTTAGGTTGCACATTTGGACCAAGACAAGTTTAACATAGATCAAGGCAGCCAATCACGCTGTTTTTCAGAATGTCAGATGACTTGACAAGAGAGCGTTGACGTGCTTGTTGCGAAGGTGAGCAAAACCATGTGCAAAACCATGGGATGGTATAAAAGTAACCACTGCACTATGTCATGCAAGGTTTTAATCACCCATACTACAAGCAGATGAACAAGTCACCGAGCTTCTATAATATACGGCCCCATATACACACAAAGAACCAACATCACAAGTATACTAGAACAACCAGACAAGACAGAGACAACTGAGAATCTTACTGTAAAGTGCTTTTAAAAATGGATGCCGACCACGGTTGAGTTCAGAAACAACCTCTAGTTGAGGATTGCCCTCTTTAAATGCAGGTAGTTCAGATTCCATGAATGCCCTGCAATTATAATTTTCAGCAAGATTTTTATATTTTGAACTGCGATCCCATAAAAATTATCCAATTGCCTTTCATATGTCAAATATGAGCTACATAACAATTACTTTTGTCCTGCAACCATGACAAAATGCTGTACTTTTTTGTCGGCCAATCTTAACAAAATATTGAAAGAAAAGAAAAGAATTCCATCTTTCATCATCTCCAAATTGCAGAAAAGTTTCTAAGATATTTCATGTGACATTAAGTTGCTCGACTTTTCATATTTAACCATCTTACAAAAGTTTTACGCCTTCATTCCATTATTTGATACTATTTCAAAGTGTGAATACTGAGACAAGCGAAGTTCCGTACAGTACTCAAACTAAGATAGGATACAAGTAGCACAGGGTTATAGCCTCTTCCACCCACAGGTATATCATCAACACACCACCACGGATTATAACAACTTACACTAGGACAATAACTATCACGAAATTCTCTTATGGTTGATTGACCTAACCAGAATCCATGACATCGAAATTCATAACTTGTCATGGAAATTTCACATTATTTTGTTCTAATTCAGTAAAACACTGAAAGACATACCGGATACCTCGACTACTTCCTCCCCAATCACAGTAGCTCACAACCAGCTTCTTCAACTGCCATACTCCTCTCAATGCCATATCCTCACTACAATAAACTTGACAAAAAAGAAAAGAATTAAAATTTATACATTAAATCAACTAGATTTCTTAATTATCGAAACAAACTACAGTAAAAAAATTCAAATCGAGCGATTCAATGATAGTTTCCTTGTTCGAATTTGACTAATCGATTGATTAGGTTAAGAGAGAATTCACAGTGGTTAGAGCATTTGCATCGTGAAATGAAGATCTTAACCAAAATGATCTACGGGTAGGGGTTCGAAGTTGAAGTACATGCATACGGGTAGGGGTTGGTATTTCTAAAAAAAATAAAAAGATCTAGTTTACATGTTTTTAAAAGATTTGGGGTTTTTGTATCACTTTTGTTTTGTCAAATATGGAGTTTTTATGGAACTATATTATCGTTGGGGTTTTTGTGTCGTAAAAGTGGTCACCTTGGTGTTTTAGTTTACACCATTTTATGTATGAAATACTGGCATGGAAAAAAAGAGGATAAAAACAAAGTATGTATGGTAAATTAACCAAGCAAATGAGATCGGTGCAGCTAATCTTGCGAGGCAAAAACACATGATTTTGCAGAAAGAAATAAATCTTTCTCGCATAAATTGGTCAGAGTTTCCTTGATGGTTAGATTAACCAGAGAAGCTTTCAAATGTTGACAAGATTGATTTCCTGAAAGCGTTTTGATCGTGTTAACTAAAATTCAATTGACAACATGGTTGCAAGATTGGTTTCATTAAAACAACTGCATCTCATTATATAGTACTTTGACCTAAACTTATCAAAGGGTTCGTACATGGCACTCCAACCACGACTTAAGCAACAGATAGGTAAAGAGACCCCATTGAATCATATCCTATTCATCACTATTGCTCACAAAACAAAAGATACAAAATCATTTAAAAGAGATTGATGCTTAGTATGCTTGAGAAGTTTTGGTGTGAAACTGAAAGGACAAATGATGTCTAATGTGCAATTGAACCAACCCATCAAATTCACTGTCAACTGTGAGACACGGCATGTGATCAGAGTACCACTCACTTGTCAGCTATAGTTCCCTGATTTTTTTATAGCATACTACAAAACCCTTACAGTTCTTAAGAAAGAGAACTCAGTAAGTCAAATTCCCCAATCAGAAAAGAGGCTCAAGTTTAAGCCAAATTCGGTAGTCAATGCAAACCAAAATTGAAGTTTGTTTGTACACTCAAGACTAATAACATGAACAAGATATCCACAACACATAATAGGCTGATTAACTAATGAAGGAGGCAAGTGGAAGAAATCAAAAGAGCTTTATTTCCTACACAAGGCTAGGTTCTGTATTAGAATTTCTTCTTGCAGGACTCAGAATTATGCTCATTTCATATATCTTTTTACTGTGTTCTCTTTTTTATACTTAATTTTCTGTTACGTTTAATCACTTATCAGAGCAGAATAACGTTTTTCAGTAGTAATCATGTTTAGCACATTTGGATAAAATGATCATGGCTGAAGTAATTCACGATAACTCTAGAAACATAGACACAGTAGTACAGTTAAAGAACTGCCCCACTTAAAGAGTAATAACTGTATAGCACAAATAAGTGGCAACAAGATAGCATTACAGTGAGGCTATCTGTAAATTCAAACTACCAGCAGAATTATACAGGAACACAACCTAACATACGAAACAACTACTCCAGATATAGACCTAAATCTATAGATTCAACAACTACCATTCCATGGAAGGGTTTTGGACAGTAAATTCCAGGGTTTCATAATCATTTTAGGTCTAAATTTCATGACATGAGGGGTTTCTCGATTTGACTTTCTAGGGTTTTCATTTGCACAATAATTTCTAATCAATTTTGGGCACCAAAAGTAAAAAGGATGGATTTTTTTTTCATGAATTTCATACAAATAACACCTCAAATTCCACTTAAAAACTAAATCATGAAAAACCCATTTCTAAACAAACGAGATTCGACGTACTAACATCATAATCTTCATCACTAAAATGATATCACAACAATCATCCAGAGAGGCGAAATTCCAACCAGTCGTATCAGTTCAGTAAAGAGAAATACAAGAACTTACTAAATGAAAAAGTAAACTTACCGGTGAAAACGAGTGCGGAGAGAAGGATTGAACTTTTTTCAGGTTGGGTTTTTGTTTTCTCTAATTCCTGGGATCTCCACCTTAGAGCGCGCCAGTGAAGTGTAGAGAAAAAACGAAGGGTTTATGGTATTTTTAGTTGCCGTGATGGCCGACATGGCCGCATATTGGCTGGTGCGCGTCCACATTAGTTTAGTTTCTCCAACGGCCTCGTGGAATACATCAAGAACAAGAAGCAAAAGGCGAAGGTGGTCCGCATCTTGAGCAACAGCTATTCCGTACCAATGATAACCGAACCCTTTTGCCCAAAAGCAAGTCCCAGGTAGGCAAGAATTTTAAGTGGGAATGTTACTTATGCCCTTACTATCCATGGGTCACGCATAAATACCCTTTAGAGACTTTACAAATACCCTTAATGGCATAATTGAAATTATCAACACAAAAAATAGTTCCAGAATCCCATTTTTAGCCTTTGCCTTTTATACTTCAGTTCGCCTTGTTTCTCATTCGGAAAAATCAATCGAACTCACACCATCTCCACCGCTGCTACCACCATCACCGCCTCCATCTCCATCGCCACCATAACTAAAACCACCAGCACCATAATCATATCAATCGTCATCATCACCATCTTGAAACAACCACCACCAACTCCATCTAGCCACCACCATCTCTACTGCCATGCCATGGCCCGACACCATCTCAATCACCGCCACTACATTTTATGCGTTTGGTTTTCAACAGAACTAGAAATCGAGATTTAGGTTTTCGACTTCAATCAAATCTAAATCATCGACCTGCAATATTGCAATTTCAGTTCAAAATGAAGAGATGAACAAATTCAAATATCGAAATCAAATCTCGAAATCACTGGCCTGGAATCGATGAACACATGAGTAGATGAAGGGATGTGATATCAAATTAGGGTTTGTGGTGAATATGAGACTTACAAAAATTCAGAGACCAAGAGAAATCAGATTTGAAATGGAAGAATCGAAGATGGGTTGAATTTGAGTTATCAATAGTGAAGTTTATCCGACAGATTCGAAGATACAATTTCTGTTTGATGAAAGGGGTTGTCTTGAATTTGCGGTTGATTACAGAGAATGAAGAGTGATGGGTTTGGCTCAGATCTGGTGGTTTATGAGTCTCAGGCAAGAACTTAACTGAAGAAATCAGTGAAGGAAGAAGAACGTCGATGAATTTAATTTTGGGTGATTCAGTGAATGTTGGTACTGTTGGGGGTTGTTGATTTATTATGAAATTGTGTTTAATTTGAAGGTTATGTTAATGGCAGAGATGGTTAATTGCAGAATGGGTTTTTGAGAATTGCAGTTCAAGTTGAAGTTGATTGTGTTATTTACTGAATTTGTTGAGTGATGGATGAAATGGGGATTGCAGGTGTCATTGGCCTGAGATGGAGCAGCTGAATACTTGGTGATACTGCATATTACAGGGAAGTTGTGGACTATTGGAGGCAGTGCCTAGATGTATGTTAGGTACTACAGATTTAAAGGTGCAGTGATTGCAGGGAACTGGAAGGTGGCATGTGCAGTCTAGAGCAGGGATGGTGGTGCTGAAACAATGGGTTTTGAAGTTGAGATTTTTGCCTGTGTTGGTTGTGCTGTGTTGCAGTGCAGCTGAAGTGGGGAAGCTGTGTGTGTTGATTTACTAATGAAGATGATTAGGCATTGATGCTAAGAGAGACTAATAAGAAGAAGTGGGTCTAATAGAAGCCGAGTTTACAAGGATTGTGACTGATGGTGAATGCACAGAGAGCTTGTAGATGGTTTATGAATGGCAAAAATTGTTGATATGAGTGCAATGACAGTGGTGGATGATTGAGCAGAATTAGATGAATTCTTAGGATGTCTCAGTTCATTGTTGAAATGGGTTCCTACGGAGTTGATTGCGAAATGAGTTGAAGTCAGGTTTAGTAGATGGGTTCGCTTGATAATTGTTGTTGGCTGTAAGCTGTGACTGAGATGGAGATTGCAAGGGTTCTGATGCTGCTACTATGGTGGCAGTGGAGGATAAGAAGGCCTGAGATGATGGTGAAGTAGTAGCATAGTACTTGGTAATGTTGCAGCTGAGAGATGAATGAGCATGTGGCAGGAAGAGATGTAGAAGCTATGACTGTGATGTGAAGAAGAGTCTGCTAGCGAGATGTGCAATTATTCTTTGCCAACAGTCTTTGGTGGATTGCGGGGAGTCAGGAAGGAGATTTGAGGGTTGCGGTTGTCAACGCAATTGATGAAACGCATGTTGGCTGTAGATGTTGCTATTGTTGATACAAGGAATTACAGGGAATGGTGGAAGCTGGTGTTCGAATGGAGTTATGGAATGAATGAGTTGCAGGAGGAAGCTAGAGAAGGTCGGAGAAATGCTGCTGGTGGAAATGATGCACCACCAAAATGGATGGAACTAGTTGTGGTGCAACACAAGACTAGGCTGTGCAATATTGGCTATGGCCTTGGCAAGATACAACAGAACTTGGTAAATACTTACTTGCTAAGCAGTTCTGCCATCATGTCTGTTGCTGTCTTCATGGTATTTCTACGCCTTAATTACCATTTTTTTCTTATTCTGTAGCTGGCACGTACTTGTTAAACTAGTGCATGTTAGTATGTGGTGTAGCTTAAAATAAAAACAAAGTTTTTTAGATGTACATTTACGACAACTCCTGCGGAAACTATGTGTTAGTTTTTTTTTTTTTTTTTTTTTGAAGCATATGTTTGTTAGTTTTTGGTGCTTTGTGTTTAATAATTGAAATAGAATCAGTTTATAAAACAATGCAACTTCATTTGATTTTCCGAAGAAATGTTACTAGGAAGGCATGTAAATGTATTGAGGTACGTTGAATTCATGTACTTATATTTGATCAGGTCTGGATATTTATGTGATGAACTTGTGGTGCAATGGTAGCATGGCTGATTCCGTGTCGGGAAAATGTGTGTTCGAATCATGCCAGGTTCACTCATTTTAGTAACACTTTGGAGACAACTTGTGCTAGTTGGTTTCATGTTTAGAGACAACTTGAACAAGTTGCTTCTATATTTGGAGACAACTTGGGCTAGTTGGCTTCAGTTTTTAAGCAACTTGTCCCTATATAGATTTTTTTTTTTGTAGAAAACTTGTGCTAGTTGCCTCCGTATTTGGAGAAAACTTGAGCTAGTTGGTTCTAGATTGGAGACAACTTTGTCCTAGTTGCTCAGATTCGGAGACAACTTTGTCCTAGTTGCCTTCACTTTTGGAGACAACTTGAGCTAGTTGTCTCAGATTCAGAGACAACTTGAGTTAGTTGGCTCCATTTTGTTTTGCAATTTTTTTTGTGTACACTATTTGTTGGAGACAACTTGAGATAGTTGCCTCCACTTTTGGAGACAACTTGAGCTAGTTGCCTCCACTTTTGAAGACAACTTGAGCTAGTTGCCTCTGATATGGATACAACTTCAGCAAGTTGACTTCACATGACGGTGGTAGTTGGCGGCGGTGGCGGTGGATACGAGGAAAGTGGTGGTGGTCTGCGGTGGCGGAAAGTGGTTATTGGCGGTGGCGGAAAATGGCGGTGGTGGTCGGCGGTGGCGGTGGCGGTGGTCGCGGTGGTGGTCGGCGGTGGTGGTGGTGGTCGGTGGTGGGCGGCGGTGGTGGACAGTGGTGGTGGTGGACGGTGGTTGGCGGTGGTGGTGGACAGTGGTGGTGGTTGGCGGTTGGCGGTGGTTGGCGGTGGTGGTGGAAAGTGGTGGTGGTTGGCGGTGGTGGTGGGCAGTGGTGGTGGTTGGCGGTGGTGGTCGTTGGTGGTGGTGGTTGGCGGTGGTCGTCGGTGGTGGTGGTGGTGGTGGTGTTCGGCGGTGGTGGTGGTTGTCGGTGGTGGTGGTGGTGGTGGTGGTCGTCGGTGGTGGTGGTTGGTGGTGGTGGTCGTCGGTGGTGGTGGGAGGCGGTGGACAGTGGTGGTGGTTGGCGGTGGGCAGTGTTGTGGGATTAGAGATTTTTTTTATTTTTTTATTTTTTTTTGAATAGTGTTGGTGGTGGTTTTGTATATATACTATACAAAAGAGGGTATTTTAGTAATGTATTAGGCTTAGGGGTATTTGTAAAGTTCATAAGGGTATTTTTGCAAGGGGTCTCATAGTAGGGGTATATAGATAATATTCCCAAATTTTAATCTCATAATAACTTTGGCTTTTGTTAACTTGTATACCCGTATACATGTTAAGGTTTAATAAAGAAATATTTTATTTCTTTGGAAATTGTGTATTTTTGTCTTATTCTACTAGAAATTGGTTTTTCTTGCACTAAAAACAACAATTTTTGTTCCCAATGCAAAAAATTGTTGTTTTCAATGCAATAAAACAAACAATTCTTATTTCCAATGCAAAAAATTGTTGTTTTAATGAACCTTAACATGTATACCGGTATACAAGTTAACAAGACCCACTAAATTTTCTCATAAAAGTATGCAAAAGTTTTACGTCGGCATGCTTGCCTACCTGCATAAAGGCACGAGCAAATATTTGGCATTGTAGTTGCAGGAAATCCTACAACCTCAACCTTAATGTTATCTAAAGGACAACTCAAGTGATCATCATAAAATTCATAAGAACATTCATTTAAAATTTTAAATTGGATACACGATTATGAGAGAACTCTAACTTGGAGAACAAATAAACTCTCTCTCTCCTAAACTGAGAAGGATCGGGTTGCTCTTAATGGTGCAAAAGCTTTAAAGGAGTTTCAAGATGCTATTCTCCAAGTTCAAGTGGAACTAGATCAAGCTTTAAGCGAGAAGAACGTACTTATTGAACGAGGGAACTTGATTCGTTCTCGACTTCTCATAGAAAATGATGCTGAATTTGAGTGGGCTGCTAGAGTCTTAGATAATGCTAGGAATGATCTTGCTGTGAATATCAGTCTCGAATCGGATCATACTGCCTCGATTAAAGATATTATGTCTAATATAGAAGGTTGTTTATTATGCTCTTTCGTTTATCACTTCTTGAAAAATATTCTTAAGTTGCTTTAATCTTCTGATTCCTTTTGCAGAGGCTGTGAAGGAATTTCGTGAGCAAATTAAGGATCTAGAGGAGAAGCTTGCCGCTCATGATGGTCTGGAGGCGAAACTTATCGCTTGTGACTCCAAATATCGCAGGCTCAAGAATCAGTTGGTTGTCACTGTTTACAATAATAGTAAGGATGCTACTCGTGTTCGTGATGCTGCTATTAAGAAAGTCTGTGCTGATAATGACATTCCTCTTTCGAAATATCATCTTGTTGACGTTCCCCATAATGAAGAAACTTCCGATATCTCTGATAGCGAAAGAGAGTATGAGGAGGATGAGGCGACTAATGAAGAAGATAACGAATCTGAATCTGAGGAAGTAAACGAGGACAACATAGATGAGAAATAGTTCTTTTGTTTTCGAAGAAATAGGGAGAGATCTTTTCTGCTTTATCTCGTTTGTAAATCCTTTGTCAGTTCTTTGTACATGTATCATATTTCCCAACTTTTAAATCTTCTTCTTTGATGTAAGCTTCTTGAATATCTGGAATTCCTTTAATGTATAGTTTCCTTGGTATATATCTGTATTTACAAAAGAGCAAAAAAAACTGTTCTTTCCAGCAATTGGGATTAATCTGGCAGTAATAACATGTGCGACAATATTCGCTCAGGATAATAAATAGCATATGCGTAAGTCTATCATATGGGGACGAATAACATCCTTCTATATCCTTGCATTCCCATACTTGCCTCTGTTAGTCGTCGCAAGATAATTGAATTATGCAAATTGAAAAAGCGGGGGTCTAACAACCACACCCAATATTTCGCTTAGCAATCTGTATAGACAAACTCCAATATACTTTCTAGAGAATCAACTAGACAGTCAGACTCAATCTAGATAAAAAGTATATCAACGAGTTTATATCTCAATCTCTTGATTTGATCTTTACTCAAGCAAATAGAAATCTGCGAGTCTTTATCAAAGAGAGATAACTTGGATGGTACCAAAGACCAATATCCAAGTGTCAATCAATTTAAATCAACAACCAAAAGGTCGGATATTCTAATTGATTGAACAACGCACAACCTGTGATATTTCAATTATATAAACAAATATAATACGGAATAGAAATAACACAGACACCAGAATTTTGTTAACGAGGACACCGCAAATGCAGAAAAACCCCGGGACCTAGTCCAGATTGAACACACAATGTATTAAGCGCTGGACTCTAGCCTACTCCAAATTAACTTGGTCCGGACTGTAGTTGAACCCAAATCAATCTCACCGATCCAAGGTACAGTTATGCTCCTACGCCTCGATCCCGAGCATGATGCTACGTACTTGATTCCCTTTTAGTGATCTCACCCACAACTAAGAGTTGCTACGACCCAAAGTCGAAGACTTCAATAAAAAATCATATCACACATAAAAGTCTATAGTAATAGATAAATTCGTCTCCCACGAATAAACATATGAGTTTTCTTCCGTATTTTGATAAATCAAGGTGAATAGGAACCAATCAATAACCCGGAATTATATTCCCGAAGAACAGCCTAGTATTATTGATCACCTCACAATAATCTTAATCGATTTGCAATGAGAAAAAAGATATTGCGGAATCACAAACGATGAGACGAAGTGTTTGTGATTTATTTTCTATCTTGCCTATCAGAGATATAAATCTTAAGCCAATTATTTCAATTGTACTCGTACGATGGAAACAACAAGATCAGATCACACAACTACAAAAAAGTAGTATCGATCGCCACAATCCCAATGAAGTCTTTAAGTCGTTAACTTTGGTTTTCGAAGAAGAAAACCAAAGGTTAAGGAGAATCGACTCTAGCTTAGCAAACTAGTATCACACGTAAAGTGTAGGGATTAGGTTTCCCAGTTGCTAGAGTTCTCCCTTATATAGTCCTTCAAATCAAGGTTTGCAATCAATGTTAGCTTAGTAACAAAGCATTCAATATTCACCGTTAGATGAAAACTTGATTAGATTCAAGCTAATATTTCTCAACTGTTGGATCGAAAACTTAGCTTGTTACACACAAACGAAATGTTCAATTTTGGGTTTATGAACCGTACCCAAACATTAACATTTGTTGGTTCAACAATAGTCAACCAAATGGTTAGCCATATGATCACTCTCATATCAACCATATTCTTCTTCACCATAACTAGTTCAAATGACTCAAATGAACTAGTTATAGAGTTTTTCAATTTCTTAGATCTTATGTAACTATACAAGACACAATCGAAGCAAAAACGGTTTGATTCACTCGAATCGGTTTATGAACTTTATAGTAATGGTTTGCAAAAGCATTCCTTAGTTTATATAAACATTAGTTCAACAACAACCGGTTTTAGATATAACCTACGCAAGTTCCCGGACTGGGTTCGCGGACTTAATCTCATGGACTGAGTACACAAACTCCAGCAGAAATTCTCGGGTGAGAACTTCCGCCAGTTCGCGGACTTGGCTTGCGCCACTTCTATTTCTCTTGATCAACAAAGTTCGCAAACTTTGGTTCAAGACATAAGGGCTTATACATATATGTGTTTCCACAACAATGCTTATATTCTACCAATGGTTATGTAATCTAAACTCTCATTTTAATCATTGAAACATTCTCAGAGAACGTTATATAGCCGTTATTCACGGACCATTTTTCGTCAGAGCAATTTCCAAAGTGATTGAAACATATCATGACTTTCGTCACTAGGTAAATATATGAATTTGGTTAAAGAGAAAGCTTACCAACACATATTTCGAGAAATAGATAGGCGAGTTAAACTCGGCTCGAAATAGCAAATGTGTATAATGAAAGTATATACGTCTAACCGACTTTTGTCTCAAGAGTAGGAGATAGAGTAAATAGACTTTTGTGTGACAGATAAGTTCAAGTATCCACATACCTTTTATTCGATGAAGTTTCACCGGTTCCTCGAGTAGTCCTTCATCTTGTACGATGATTTCCATGGAGTTCTTGAGCTCAACTACACTTTCTATCCTAGTCCGAGACTTTTAGCTACATAGGCTAGAAATCAAGACTTATAGTTTTGATCACTAACATTGACTAACATGCTTGAGATAGCAACGCATGCGAGTTCGACCGAGCAATGCTTTAACAATCTCCCCCTTTGTCAATTTTAGTGGCAAAACTATTAATACATATGTAGTACAAAAATAAATAAATCAACTTTTGTAGCTCCTATTCCACATGTCTAATCTTCAACATTACTCGAAATCTTCGTCACTTCCAAGTACTCCAATGATCCCAAAGGTTGTAAGTTTAGCATCATCGTTGTTGAAAATTCGTAGCTATAACAATAAGAAAACAAGAGTTATCAATCATTGTTATACAGTGTCATAGTATCATTACACAGCGTCAAAGTTCAATTGTATCACAACTTCAACAACAATACTATGGTGATATGTATCACTCCCCCTTAGTCAATACTCCATCTCACATGGAAACCACTCCCCCTTACATAATGCATTACACCATTTTAAGGGATTAGCAACTCAGATTAGCAACGCCAGTAGCGCCGTTGCTAATCTTCCGTTGCTAAAACTTTGCAACGTCCTCACTTGGTTGCTAATTTCGCAACGACGTCCATTCAGTTGCGAATAGCAACGGCGGTGGTTCCACGCGTGCCCGTCGTCTGCGTGCCAAGTAACACTAGTTGTTATTTTTCCGCTCAAGTCAAGCTAAACCATTTTGGGCATAAAAATGATTCCACTGATGAGTGCCAAATAGTGCATATTTATACATCTATTTATTGGCATTTTACTCATCTTTTGCGCTTAGAAATCAGATATTATCTCATATTCTGTGTTTTCTTTGTTTTCAAGAATAAATATTTGTATTAATTAATTTTGTGTTTTTAGGTAGTAAATAAAGCTCGGGCCCGAGGAGCCCAAAGAGCGAAGGTGGAGTCGAGCATCTATGGAGCAGAAAGCCAAAGCCGCGTATCTTGTCAGTTACAGCCCAACAAGGAGCAACCCATTTACAAGACATGGGCTTGAGCTATCCATCTCCAGGCCGCGACCGGATCAGGCCCGTCCACTCCAAGCCGTTGAGATCTCACTCATCCACATCCTACGGTCGCTCCAGCGCTCCACACATCATCTCTTGATACTCTGCTCAACTTGAGATCACTCCAAGTTTCTCTCGAGCCGTTCGGACCTTACCCCCTCTCATCCTACGCTCGCTCGGCTCGTCTCATCAAGCTTCGATGCCTCCATCCCAGCCAAAACTTCCCTAACCCTATACCCCTGTCGACCCATCTCATTTCTCGAGTTTTCTTTTCTCTTTCTTTCTTCTCCTTCACCTGACGACGAGCCGCTGCTCTCTGCAACTCCACCGTACCACCCTTCTTCCGAACCCGGTGCTGCTCCATCACCACCTCCATAGCCTGCCACCAACAACTCTTGCATCAACTGCACCTTGTTCTCCCTACCTCTTCCTTAGCTTCTTCCCAAGAGGCTGAGTGATGAGAGATAGAAAGATTAGGTTAGGGTTTCTCGAAGTGAAGGAGCACACATCAACTCGGCCAAGATTAATCGGAGGAACATCGATTGGAGTATGGGTGAGAGCATGGGTTTGATTTATCTATTTTATTCTCGATTTTGAAGAAATTAGGGTTAGGGTTTTATTCTTCTTTTGCATGTATAAATAGAGGAGGATGAACTATGTTGTGGGTTACGCCTGGGCTAGCCAGAGTGTCACTTTAGTTACTTTGTTTTTACATATTTTTAGTCCTTTGTTACTCTGTACTTATTAGCATTGTATTAGTGTTGCATTGTAACGAATTTGATTATTTGTCATTTTTTTCTTTCTTTTGTTGCATCTGTTGTCCTGCATTCTCACCTGATTTATCATTGCATCTCAGTGCATTTGTAAAACTCCTTTCATCTTAGCTGAGCACCTTGGTGATTCTGTTAGTATAGCTGTGCCTCTGTGCACCTTTGTGTGTCTTGAGCACTCTGAGTATTGAGGACCTGAGACCTCTTTGTTGAGCCGCGAGTACAAAGCTGTGCTTGCTTTGTTAGGTTGTGCTACTGTCTTCTTTGCAAGCCAACCCGGAAGAAATAGAAGTCAGATCTTGTGGTTTTTGTGTTGCTACTTGCCAGGCAACTGCTTTCTTGAGCAACCAAAGCAAGGGGAGGCAAGGAGCCTGAGAACTTGAGGTACTTTAAATACTCATTTTGTGCTTATTTCTGCTTATTTCTTTGAAGCAAAGCCTGGGAGGCCAAAAAAAAAAAAAAAAAAAAAAAAAAAAAAAGTGCACGAGTCACAAAGCTCGAGCAAAGCTGAAATTTGGGTAAGTGGCTCCATGAGTGAATACGCTGAGTTGTATGAGCATGACTTATGGCCATGTTAGACTAAGCATCTATACATGGGTTTTATGAGGTGTATGTCTTGTTGCGCATGTGTACCTAATGGGAAACCTTGTAAAGCTGCCATCCACAGGCATAACCCTTTATCGGCCCCTAATATTTGTATTTTTAAACTTTGTATTACTGTGATGCCTGCTGAGCTAGTGTTGTCTTTGAGTGAGTTTTAACATGATGTGCATTTGTATGAATTGCCTCACTAACATTGAGCATGGTGAGCATCTTTGTTGTGAGCCATTACTCCGGAATGTATGCCAAACTTGTTATTTGACCAACATATGTTGAATGGTAGACCTTGTTCACATGATAATCTTTGTCGTGCATATAGTTCTCGGCATTTTTGTGTTACGTCTTTGTGATTCCCTGGAGTCATCAAGACACACGCTTAACTCCGGCCCCAGTTTTGTGAGTTTAAGGCTGCAACCCAGTGGCATCTTCAACTCTGCTCTTACATACCCTGAGCTGCACGAGCCTTGTTGAAACTCACTGTTGTGCTCAACTCCGGCCCCACAGTGCGCGAGTTGAGCTGTAGTGAAGTCAGTGAGCTATGCTCTAACCCTCCAATACCTACATTTGTGAGGTCATGTTATGTTGTGAGCTCTGTCCCCTTGTGCATAAGCCTGCTGAAATCTAGAGGCACTTGATACCTCACACCCAATTCTTGTCTGAGTTTAATTGAATTGCACACAATTTTTGCACCTAATCTATACTTGGCACGACCAAGGTATTACCCAGTGCTTGACACGGGCTTTGCACGCCTTAGGCCCATCTCTGTTTGTACATTAACCTCGGGTCTCTTGAATCAGCCCACTTATCAAGCTAGCCATTCTAAACTTTTCAGCCCACATCAACCTGACAACCTCGGTGCTAATCGAACACAATCAAAGCCACTAAGAATGGGCTTATACGGTTGAGCCCAACTCAAACCAAACTTTGGGCATTACCGCTTTCTAACACATCAGCTTGAGGCTTAAACTAAGTGGAAGCCCACATCTTCAAAATTTGTGCAAGGCCCAGAGGTGTGCTAAATTTCACAAACCTAGGGGCATTTAACAAAAACCTCAGGGGTATGCACCTGCACAAACCATTCACAGCCCACCGGGCTGTACTTCCCAACAAAAACCAAAATCAATCCCAACAAAAACCAAGCTTCCCACATAAACCAAACTTTCCCACATAAACCAAAGTTTACAAAAACAAAAATGAACCCATTTAAACCAAACAAACCCACATAAACCAAATTAGATTGTGAGTTCAATTTGATAAATCATGTCGGGATTTTGTCATGGGGATTCAAACAAATCCTTTAGAGAGCTCACGGGCACCTTTCCCAGGATGAACACCCCACATACCATAGTGACTTTAGGGAATTATATGGGCCTTCTCGAGGCCCCGATCTCCATACCCTAATCATTATGATCACATACATCATCCACCACGGGTTGAAAATGAACAATTTTCTCATACCCAGTCATCACTTTTAGATCATTATGAAATGCATGCTTGCACTTATGTGGTGGCTTGGTACCACCCTTGAATTTGTTATATTTTGCATGAATTTAGACAGTCTAGGGAAAACCATGATAATCCAATATACGAAGTGTCTAGAAGTGACTATTGGGACCATAATAGCTTTGCACACATGCATCATTCACCCACGGTGGGGAGATGAACAATTTTATACTCCCAACTCCTAGTTTGCAATCAACAATGGATACACTCATGGAGCTAAATGCTAGGCTTGAAATGAATGCAATGCATGACCATCCATATAGCAACATGTCCGAATTTACCTTCTCTAGTGAACCTCATGCACAACCATACAATGAATATCCATATGAGGAATGCATACCCACTAGTGAAGACTCTCCTTCAATGGAACAACTCAAGATGATTCTTCAAAGGAACTCGATTGAGTTACAAAATGATAGGATTGAAAATAGTGTTTCTAGTCTTACTCATGCAACTAACATTGAATATGAACCTAATCTAGAGGTAGATGAGTACACTAAAAATGCTACAATTTTGAATGGAGAGATGGATTTTTGCTATGATGATGATGATGATGATGATGAATATGAAGAGCATGTGTATTTTGAAAATATAATAGAATCTTTAGGTTCAGCGACATTAATTGTCTCTTCTGTGAACCCTATGAATGATGCTTCTTCTGATATTCATGCATGTGATGTTGATATGGATCCTGTGGAATTGTCCTGTGAAAGTGAACATGATTTATCATCTTTTAACTTTGGGAAAGTGTGTGATGGTACAAATGATTTTAAAAATGAAAACAACCTAGATGTACCTAACCTCTCTCCTGAGTCCCAAATTGAAACTCCTTCACCCAACCTAGGTGTAGTTTGTCACAAAATTGCAAAACCAACTTTTCTGAAAATGCCTAACTTAGGCCTAGAGCTTTGTGCTTCCCAAGTCCTCTTGG
The DNA here is from genome assembly GCA_023531295.1 of Papaver armeniacum. NCBI lineage: Eukaryota > Viridiplantae > Streptophyta > Magnoliopsida > Ranunculales > Papaveraceae > Papaver > Papaver armeniacum. The sequence continues at coordinate 761,341 of JAJJWW010008200.1, forward strand.
ACTATTTTGCATCAAAGTATAACACTCTTAAAGGAGCCACAGTTGGAATATGTATGTCTGCTGTAATTAGCAAAACTCATTTCGAGTTAGACCTTTTGCATGATGTACCTTTAAAATTGCAAGACTTTGTGCTTTCAAACACACCCGTTCACAAGTTTAGGTTTGGGGAAACTCATTCCCATTTGCGTGTCTTACTTGCACTCTCATATTATATTTGTGTAAGGCTGTTAATGTGTGTACATATCGTCTATTGGGTTGATCCTCAACTCTTTAGATCAAGTTAGTTTATGGTGAATTTTCATTGTATATATCCAAGAGGACGTGTTAAATTTTCTTTTCTTGATTCGGTTGAGTCTTCTTGCACATATATTATGCTAATCCGATATGATCTCCGTTGAGAATATTGGATTCTAGCCTTGACGAATGAAGCTCAACCTTGCTTCCCGCCGACATCAGGTAATCTCTTCCCTTTTATCTTATCAACATAGTTCTCGTGGTACGTGACTGTTTAAATTTTTCCTATCTGTGACACATTGAGGACAATGTTTGATTTAGGTTTGGGGGTGCATTTGCATTTAGAGTTTTTAGCCTTTTATTTTATCTTTTATTTAAAAAAAAAAAAAAAAAAAATAAAAAAATCAAAACTTTTGCAAATAAAAACCTCCAACTTTTAGAGATTTTAGAGTCACTAGCATGCTTCTAGCTATGTTTACATAGAGAATCGACTGAAATAACAAAAGTTAGAAGTGCCGGAAACTAATCGAGTTCCTTAGTTGATTAGAGCGTTAAAGTTGGATTTAACCATCTAGGGAGGCGAATTAGGTCTTTGTTTAGATATTCGGTAGTAGAATTGTGATCACCCATAGTGGAGACTACCCAATTTACATCAAGTGAGGCACCAACCTTCAATTTTTGCAACTTTCTAGAAAAGTCATGTTAGAGTGTGTGTCACCGCACGTAAATTAGGGTAGGAATGGTGAGCTACCCAACTTCGCACCAATTTCAGCACTACTTTTGATCTATTGAGTGCTAGTTTTTGTCAATCATGAGGGTGACGTCTAAAGATGAAAACTCCTTCTAAATACCGATTTGTAGTTAGCATCACTCTCTCTCTCAATCAAAGCAAGACCCATAGAAACACATCATCGTCGAAGAATCCAGGAGCCGTAATCGAATATTGAAAGAAAAATTGATATAGTCCAAGGTATATGTGCAACAAAGAAAAGAAAATAGGATGAGAATTAATAAAATTTATAAAATCAAGACAATACAAGTTGTGGAAAAATTGAGTGATAAGTCCTTTGTCCATGGAGTTAGTTGTTTCAATTTGTATTTTTATTTTCACTTATTGTAATCTCAAAAAAAAAAAAAAAAAAAAAATCAAAAAAATATTGTAGTTTATTTTCGCTACCACCATGGTAAAGAAGAATTCAAAAAGTAAAATCCAAACAACAAGGAATTTGAGTAGAAAAGTTAAAAAAATTGTCAAGTTTTGTGAAGTTTAGAAGTTTAGTCATCAACAATTGAAGACCGAAGACCGAAGATTGAAGACGTTTCTATGGTTTCTTATGAGAGAGTGATATTAATTGCGATCGGGTGAGAAGTGAGTGAGTACTCCCACCCCTTACTAATGGTTGATTTTCCTTCTTAGAGATCATTAGAAAAAGATTCTTTTTGTCCATACTTTTGTGGAGTCTCCAGATTTTTTTATTTGGAAGGTTATCCTTCTTACCTACAACGTGTGCGGGATTTCTCTCTTTACTCCGCGCACACATGAGAGACTAAAAAAGCGATCTTTTTTGAGTGCAATTATCATAAAACCTAATGGTGAGGCGGAAGTTGAGACTTATGATCACAATCGAATCCGAATTCTTTCATATGGTATGGTTACTTCTCGCTCAAGCACTTAAGGATTTGAAGGCGTTCTTCAATAATTCTAACAGTACATTAGCATGCGAAACTCTATGTCCTCATAGCTTCTTGGAGGCTTGAGACTCTTTTACACTCGAAGTTGGAGAAGGTTTTGTGGGTACACCTCTGTAAACCCTCACGAGACTACAACTTCCGTCCACTAGGGACACCTAGGGGTTTAAAGGCTTAGTGCATACGCTAAATGCATTCGAGAGACCTACGACAGTGGTATAGTTAGGATTTCTTCATTTGTTTCACTTGAGGACAAGTAAAATTCAGGTTTGGGGGTATTTGATGAGTACCAAATAGTGCATATTTATACATCTATTTATTGGCATTTTACTCATCTTTTGCGTTAGAAATCAGATATTATCTCATATTCTGTGTTTTCTTTGTTTTCAAGAATAAATATTTGTATTAATTAATTTTGTGTTTTTAGGTAGTAAATAAAGCTCGGAGAAACCGAGGAGCCCAAAGAGCGAAGAATTGGAGTCGAGCATCTATGGAGCGGAAAGCCAAAGTTCATGCAGCGCATCGCCTTGCAACCCAACAAGGAGCAACCCATTTACAAGACATGGGCTTGAGCTATCCATCTCCGACCCGCGACCGGATCCGAGCCCGTCCACTCCAAGCCGTTGAGATCTCACTCATCCACATCCTACGGTCGCTCCAGCGCTACACATCATCTTTGATACTCGCTCAACACCAGATCACTCCAAGTTTCTCTGAGCCGTTCGGACCTTACCCCTCTCATCCTACGCTCCGCTCGGCTCGTCTCATCAAGCTTCGATGCCTCCATCCCACAGCAGAAACTTCCCTAACCCTATACCCTGTCGACCCATCTCATTTCTCGGTTTTCTTTTCTCTTTCTTTCTTCTCCTTCACCCGGACAGAGCAGAGCTCCGCTCCTCCGCAACTCCACCGCACCACCCTTCTTCCCACTGGCAAACAAGTTGCTCCCATCACCACCCCCATAGCCTACTGCCACCAACAACCATTTGCATCAACCGCACCTTGTTCTCCCTACCTCTTCCTTAGCTTCTTCCCAAGGAGCGAGTGAGAGATAGAAAGATTAGGTTAGGGTTTCTCGAGGCGAGGGAGCACATCAACTCGGAGCCGAATTAATCGGCAGGGGGAACATCGATTCGAGTATGGGTGAGAGCATGGGTTTGATTTATCTATTTTATTCTCGATTTTGAAGAAATTAGGTTAGGTTTTATTCTTCTTTTGCATGTATAAATAGAGGAGGATGAACTATGTTGTGGGTTACGCCTGGGCTAGCCAGTGCTTCAATTAGTGTTTAATTTGTAGTTTATTTTCTGTTTTAATCATGTTCTAAATTATTCTCTAGGGGTTGAGATGAAACCCATGGTCTGTTGCTATTGTTAGTTCATGTGTTGATAATTGTTCTTGATTGAGCTTAATTGTTTAGGATAAACTTAATTTGACACTTCAAAGATATTACTTTTTGTTGTCTATCAAGTATTCATTGTAGTCGAGCATTTCTATGATTGAATGTGTAGCAATTCATCCTTCGGTGTTTATTATTGATCTTTAGACTAATTGTGCCTCCGAGAAGACAATTAGTACTATGGAAAAATACTCTAATTGCAATTAGGATATCCATTTTAGGATGAGTTTGATCACCCGAGTAATGAACGATTTGTGACTAGTTGTACTATGACAAGACGGCTAATACTAGGAATTAGTTACTTGCCTTAGTTGATAGCAAATTTGTCCATAGAAACCCTGGATGAATGGGCCTTGCCATTACAAAGGGACAAGAACTTTATCAACCATTGATCGATTTAGCCGAGACTAGGTGGTGGATTCGACACCCTAGTATCTCTATCCATTTACTTCTTTGCCTTAGCTTAAGATCACCATTTCAATTCACCAGACGGCAAAAACAATATCTGTTGTTACTTGTCACACTTAGAACTCAGTAGTAGCAAGCCTTAGATCACATAAGGGCACCAAGTCTACGTGGTTCGACCCGTACGTGCCCAGTGCTACATCACGACACCGTGCACTTGCGGTATCACCGTAGGCCGTAAAATAGACACATCTTCGGGCCTACCATCCACCCCTTTGACCTAACTCCTCATTATTTCTTCTTTTAACCCCCCATTCCTTCTTCTTCTCTCTCGCTCAAACTCATTCCGATAAACACAAACTCTCTTCACCGTCGTTCCTTCTTCTTCTATCTCGCTTAACATCATTCCTCCGGAAAAACCAGACCCTCTCTATATCAGCTTCTGAAATTTATCTTTTATACTTTTTAGATTCAGATTGTTTTCACTTAGCTATCTGTGATCTAAGAAAAGAAAAGAATAAACCCTAGCCATCTATAAAATCCAGTAAACCTAATCTCTAGTCCCTATGAGGATCTATTAGAGGTCGTCTTCAAACTCTATTAATCAAGAGTCACTTCTTATAGTTCCAAAGAACCAACCAGTAGAGGTTCCTTCTTCACCAAAACTTTCAATTAGGGTTTCTAATTTTCTGTGATTTCGAGCTTTTGATCGATCTGATGTTTCATTATTGGGTTTAATTGTCTTACAAATTTGAAGTCAGCTGGTGTGATTTGCATAATTTTGAATTTTTGATGTATTGTTAGGGTTTCAACTTAGAAAGAAGTTTTTGTTGGGTATCTGATGGTTTTAGTGTTTCCCCACCAATCTTATCATGGTTTGTTCATGCTAATTTCAAGTGTTTTTGATTGTAGAAGTGGTTCTTTGCTGGGTTTTTTTTTGTTGTTTTTGTTATTTGGTGGGGTAATTTCGGGTGTGGGTATATAAGTTTCATGGAGGATGAAGAAGAAGTGTTTGAGTATTTATCTGTATGGATTTTGTTTGTTTCTTTTATGTTGATTGTGTAACTATAATGTTGATAGATAGTTTAGGACAAGATTGCTGATTTTGAGATGAAGTTGATGGAAATTGCAGATATCAAAGCTATTGTTCGGATGCCATCCGCTTTGAGTTTGCAAGGATTTGCAGGACTTATAAATGATCTTTCTTCCTCAAAGAAGGCTAGAGTGGTGTGGTCTGTTGATATACATCAGAAGTTCGTCAAAGCAGAGAATCATATGGTTTTGATAGTGAGTGCATGCTAACCTTAATTTCTTATTTGGCAACTTTGGTAAAGTTGCTTTGGGCTTTTGGCTGTCAAGTTAATTTGTGCATCCATATAATTTAACATTTCTTCTTTTTCTGAGTGCAGAAGTTGGTCCAAAGAAAATTCTGGACTTGATGAATGTTCCATGGCTAACAAGAGAAAACGTTGCTAGCTACCTGCAGGTACATACGTCTCCCTGCGACCTAAGCATGCATTACAAATGATGTAAAAAAGAATTAGTGTTTACTAATCTTACACTTACACGCCATGTAAAAATCATGTTGTGCAGAAATATAGGATGTACATGAGTAGATTGTAGAAACATAATGATCCCAAGAATTCTTTCGATTCGATAAAACAACCAGATATCACTTTTAAGATTAGTAAGCATAAGCATATGTGTCCATCAATTTAGTCACTCATTTATTTTATTTTAACCTCAAATCATTTACAGTGCTCGCTTAATATTGATTAGCATTGTTTTTCCCTATGCATCAAGGAATGCCTTCGGGTACCTTTGTTCCTAAAAAAGTATACAGTCGTTAGTTACTTTTACTTGCAGCAAATAAGATTGTTCTTTACAAAAAAAAATTGTTCTTAGTATGTTGTTGTATTTGGACCCAAAGGTGGATTTTATGGAGTTGGGATAGGCACTCTACCTTTGGTAGTGGTCACTGAACTGTTAAAACTGCAGTTCCTAGGCACTAATGTAATATCATGATTTATTTTATTTGTGTAAACGTTTTTTTTTTATACATCCACTTGACTGTTTGTAGTATGTTTGCCTTTCCTAAATGTTTTCTTTTGTAAAGATACATTAACAATGCTAAGATTGTTTTTATGAAGCAATCTTAGTGACAAATTACTATTCTTCTGTACCATTCATCTAACCATTTCCATGTTATTAGATTCCGCTGCGAATGAGATGGCAGCATATCTTTATCTGTATTTTTTTCTTAAATTGATTTGGCGCTGATATCATTCTTACTGAGTGTGGTCGCCTCATGGAATGTGTTTACTGTCGTTTTTTGTTTTTCATTTTGAATATCCTTTGTCGTTTTTATACTTTGTCTGTTCCCTCATGATTACGCTTTACCACTATAGCATCCTACAAATGAAACTACCAACATATATCGAATGCTCGATCAAGCCTGTAACAGAAGTTGGATACAGGAAAATGTCAATTTTTTGATAGAACTAATTACCGCCCGAGAAGGCAATTATTGATTGATCGTGAATCATACTAATAAACGGGATTACCGAACTTGTATCTTATATTGGTGTTTAATCAACACCGCTTCTTTTTGTCGTTTCAAAACAATAAAAATGAATACCGTTGGTACTCTAATTTTTCAGATGGGGAAGTCAGTCTGGGGTCAATGTGACATTATATAATGGACAGGTATGTTATGGAACAAGCGAATAATAAGCTTCTTCAAGCATTGAAAAATTCTGGAGCTGACAAATTATACGAGGCATGTCACTGGTTACAAGAACATCGGCATGAGTTTAAAGAGGAAGTGTATGGTCCTGTCCTCCTGGAGGTACATATATCAAATTTTGTATGAATGAGTATCTCTAGCTCTTGGCTAACTGGTTCCATGTCAGGTCACTCTTCAACTCACACAATTGTTTTTACAAAGTTCGGAAAGTACTCGCCTTCTATGACATAATCCTTCTAAATTCATTAATCAATCATTAGCATCCTAGAAACTAATCAATTGATTAACCTTTTCTTACTTTTAAGCTTTTTAATCAACGGGTTAATGTAATCAAATTGGTAGTAACATCCATTCGCTATTAGATTAGAGTTCTGATAGGTGTTCTTCCATTTCTTGTCTTCTTATTTCAACTTCTTTGGATTGTGTTGTGTCTGCCAAGTATTCTTTATGCAAATATGATTTCTAGCTCACTAATTAGTGGCTACTGTGTATTAAATCTTCTCTGGTTCAATGTATGTCATCTTTGGTTAGCTAAAAGCTTAATCTTGGTGGGCGCTGTTGACTCTCAATTTTTTTACCAGAGTTCAACTATTTTGTATACATGTACTTGATAGAAGTTTTAAGCAATTTTAATCCAATTGTCACTCGCTGCTTCATATGGTTTATTAATTCTCTTCTTCGTTAACTACCCTGCAGTCGAAAAATTGAAGGTTTTATCGAATCTCTTGCTAGCTCTACATCCAAGACGAGAAAAGTGCAGTTCAGAACATTGTGTCCGAAAAGACATAAATTTTATGTTTTCTTCGTGTGACCAAAACCAGTGAAGTTCTTGGGCCGAGAATGTAAGGTATTTTTAAAGAGTAGTAATATAGTCACGCTTCGTCATTTGACATGTATTTTCAAGTATAATTGTTCATTAATTTCAACTAAAATCAAATCTTCTTTGCATAGGTCACCTTCTCGCCTGTAGTAGCTTTGCTTTTTCCAAGGTGAGACGAATATTAAAGATTTGATTTCTTTTCTCTTAGGATAGTTTGAATTTACCTATACTCTTTTCGCTATCGATGGAAGGAATATATGATTGTATTACTTCAATTCCGTGTTCCTTTACTCTGTTATTGTCTAATATTAATGGACATCGTTTAGGTGCATGTAAATGAAATCCCTTGAACTATGTAAGAAAATGGAGACTGCAAAAGGTGTTAGATTGGCATGGTCGGGAGATACTCGATCAAGCATTTGGTTATAAATTCTTCATCTTTGGTCCATCACGACCATTCTTATCTCGAGCTCCAAATTTGGAAGAATACTCTGAAAGTGATTGACAAAGGTGAAATCATAGAAAAGGTTGCCAGGGGAATATGTATTACAAGGAGTTGATAAAATCAGATTTATCAAACTTGCTATTGAAATTCCTCCTAGATGTAGCTTTTCTCCCTATGTATTTTTTGTTATCATGTTTGAGATGAAGTTAAACATTTACGTATGTCTCTTTTTCTGTGTGTTGTGATATTCCCTCTTCATAGAAAGTGAGAATGTATGAGATGCCAAGCCCACTTTATTGTGGAAGATGACGTTGTTCAAGAGCTAGAAAAGGTAAAGATCTTGCCGTTAAGGTTTTCTTTCGTATTGGGTTATGTAGTTTACTATTTGATCGCTAACTTGATGTATATAAGGTTTCTAGTCCGATACCAATTGTGGCGTATCGTGAGGGAATTGTTCTTTTATATCTCCAGGGATAGATCAAAGGATCTTACTATTTTCTTCCCAAGTTACTATGCACTTACTATGTTATAACTTTGTTTCTAATGTAATGCCATGTACTGTCCTCAGGTTGATTGAATGATGTTGTGTTATGAGATCAGAAATTAAGGTTGGAGAACAAAGCAGCAGCCATTAGGTCCCTTAGCAGCTGCAAGATTTGTAAGTTTATGTAGTATCTCCTTATAGTGATTTAAGTTAGAAGAACTTAATAATTTTGTAACTTTACATGAACTGGACTTAGGAACCAAGTAAGTTTATAATGTGTACACTAGTTTGTTGTGATACTTAGAATACATTTGTATCAAATACTCATACTTTTTGTTAACATCAATTGAAGAATCCATTTTTCATAATATGATCTGAGTTTGTATGGTGAATGAATGAATGAATGTATGTTGAATGAATGAATGTATATGTGGAAATGATGAATATGGGGAACCGGGTAATTGCGGTGGGGGAAATGGATTTTGACCAGGTCAATGAAGACTTGACCTTTTTTTTATGTTGCAAAATATTAACGTCCCCGATGTTGCCAAATTAGAACTGAGAACGGTAAATTAAAATCGGAACCAATAACATTTTAGTTCGGGTAGGGGTGTTCATGTAATTAGAAACAACTTAGCAGAACGTGATGTGCCTTGGTTGTTAATAAATAACGCCGCAACGGGCGCAGATGCTCGTTAATCCTCGTTTGACCAAGAGTCGCAACGGAACTTATACCGATTATGTAAAAAATGCAACACCGTATTTTGAAACGACGATCTACCGTTGAGACCACAGTCAATGGTCAGCCCGCTTGCTAATCTCTAAAAATGGTGTAGTGATGATCCGAAAACCATATGTTTTTGTAGTGTGAACTACATATTAATTCTCCCCCTTTTTGTCAATAAAATTGGCAAAGGTACAAGAACGGGATCCTAATGAAATTTCCAAAAGAGACATTTCATGACCAAAAGAAAGAAATACACATCATCTTATTTAGATGCAATCATAAAGCCGAAGCTAAAATGCATTCATCAAGGAATTTTAAAGATACAAGATAACTCCTATAATATTCCACAGCCGCACTCCCCACAAAGATATGGCAATTAAGCGCAAGTTCAAAAAGAACTCTCCCCATAATATGTCATTCTCGAAAGAACAACAAGAGCGACCTTAATTTCGAAAGAAAATAAGGATTTCTTTGGACATAACAAATCACATACAAGTATGAATTTGAATCCAAAATACTCAATTAAATTAACCACAAGAGAACCCATGATTAATTTAATCGAAATACATAATCAAACTAATCACAAAGAGTAATCAATTTAATTGGTCATACTCACATAAGAGAATCTATGGAGCAATGACTAAGTTAATCATGAAAATAACCAACCCAATCAAAAGTGCTCAAACATAAGAAAAATTATGGAGTCATAACTAAATAACCAAACAAGATGATTAATTTAGTTCAATATGCTCGACATAAAGTACCTTATGGAACAACAACAAAGCTAACCATAAAAATAATCAACTTTGATTGTTTTAGTGCTCAACATAAGACACATTACGGAGCCTCATAGTAATACACAAAAATATGGATCAGGGAAGATCAATTACTGCGGAATACACAAGGATTCATTCTATTTTCCATCACAATTTGCACCATGACATACAATATACAATAGACATAATCCTTGAAAATCAAAAGATTTTAACCTATCTTCCATCAATAATTGACAATATAGGCTTAACTTTGTATTTGTCAAAAGTCCATTCATTCCTTTATCAATATAAGAATATCGACGACAAAGACTTTACTTTTGACAAGATATGGGACAACCATAGTTCACGGAAGCAAACACACATATCCCATAAATAATTGCAATATATAAAACCATAACGATTAATACTGCAAAAATCATCTTCCAAACAAGTTTAGAATTTAAACCAATAAATCTAAAAACATGAAGATGAGAATGTTGGGCATAGCTATGTGTAATCACAATAATGACTATTCCAAACTCTAGTTATTCTTCTAACAAAAACAGAAAAATAGAAGATTTACTAGATAAACTAATTCTAGGAAATCATGATTCACTAAACCCACAAAAACCGCAGATCGAACATGGATGAGTTCATGGCAGTTGCTTTCTTTGATTCGTTTTCGTAAAATCAAGATTCCTTGTTGCAATTCCGAGTTGTTCCCGTATGATCTCAAAATCTTGAAGAAGATTTCCTACCAGTAGTGAAGACATCTGAACTGGTAATTTCTTTTCATGATCAATAGCATGATGACATGTTATGAAAACAGGGTTTTCACAAAACTAGATAGTCTTGCCCTCCTTGACTTCATCAACTTTGTTGCTTCCATCCACTGTGCTCAGAAAAGAATTTGACCTTATGGAACAATGTATCACCCTATGATACATGTATATATATACAGATGTTCCACAAAAACCTAGGAACCGACGTCCATGTGGGTCAGGGTTACGTGCACACTTGGTCACCAGACATTCATGGCCAAGTAGAATGGAGAGGCAAAGGAAGGCAAAAGAAGGAAAAGGATGAACCATTTTTGTTCCAAGAAGAACAACAAGGAAGGAAAAATATTCCCAAAAAAGGAAAACAAGAGCAAGGCTCAAAAAATTTAAGATCATCAATTATAAGAAAAAGTCGTTCACCACCGGTGTGATTCTCAAGGCAGATTTCTTGAGAATTATGAGCATCTTTCTTAATATATAAGAGGGATGCTACATTGAGCAGTCATGGATTATTAAGATGAGCATTTTGCTCATCATTATTGACTTCTTCTTTCTCTCCTTCAAGGGGATTTAGAGAACAATCACACCACACAGTTGAAGGAGGTTTATCAAGAGAGGAACTAGAAATACCCAAGCCAGTAGCTTTACATGTTTTTTTGAGGCCCCGTTTGAGCCTGTTTATACTGACCTTAAGTTCTGATACTCGATTATTAATATTTATGAAATCTGGAGCATGATTCTTGGAATAACAGCCTCCTTCAGGGTGAAACAAGGGACTCAACATTTCTTTATTTCTCCTATGCCTTTTCATCTTTTCATAGATATTTGAGAAGTTAGTTGCTCTATTGCCGTTTTTCCTTCTACCATGCTTGGTAAAGAAAGTCAAGAAGGGACTTATCACAAGTATCTTTCTTGATTGTCTAAAGAAATCGTTTGTACCAAAAATTTGAGAGACATGTTTAATAACTTCACACCCATGCAAGAATGAATGTTGCGAAGTTTTTCATTCCTTAAACGAAAATGACACTTTCGCTCAGGATGTCCTTTAATTCCTTTGAGAATAGTGGTTAAAGGATTTATTCTCAACCTGTCTTCATGTGAGTGGATTTATAAGGAGAACATTCCTTGTCTTTAGACACATTACAAGCGGCGGTTCGGTTTTTCACATGAGGAATTATCAATAGCTTTAACGAAATTGATCTTACTAGTTTTGGAGCGTCTATTCCTTTATAGCCCGGACCACGCGTATCACGATGTTCTTTACATGCTTCAATCATAGAAGACAATTTTGTAGAGATAGAATTGAATCTTCTCGGATTCTCTTCAAAGTGATTTTACTTTATCAAGAGCAATTTGCAAGGTCGGTTTCAAGGATTTTTCTTTGGCAAGGAGACTTAGTTCTTTGTCACTAAAACATTTTTGTTGAGAGTCATATCTTGCTTCAAAGATTCGCAAGTCTTTCTTTCAACACACAGAGATTTCGGAAAAGATTATCACATTCAGACCTCTTTGTGCGAACATCTTCATCACGATATTTAACGATAGATTGTATGAGTTTGTACCCACCATCATATCCTTTAAAGAGTTTTCTCAATTTTCTGTTTTCTTGACAAAGATGAGCCATGTATTTACTCAAGCAAGTTGTTGACTTTTTTTCTTTCAAAGAACGGTCAAACAACTTGATATATTGAGCAACTTCCTCATCGATAATTTTCCCTTCTTCTGAATCACTATCATCTGAAAGATCATCCAACTGTTCGTCAAGAGATTTTTTTCCAGTCGAATGCAGATTCAGTCAAGGGACAAGAGACAGAGTTTTTCTTAGAGGATTCAGGACTTTGAGATTCACAAGAGTGACTAACCGATGTTGCGTTATCAGAGATAAAATCGTCCATCCTCATATCGCTACAAACACAGACTTGTAAGGTGTTGAACGTGTTTGCCTGCTCTGATACCAATTGAAAAAAGCGGGGGTCTAACAACCACACCCAATATTTCGCTTAGCAATCTGTATGGACAAACTCCAATATACTTTCTAGAGAATCAACTAGACAGTTAGACTCAATCTAGATAAAAAGTATATCAACGAGTTTATATCTCAATCTCTCGATTTAATCTTTACTCAAACAAATAGAAATCATGAGTCTTTATCAAAGAGAGATAACTTGGATGGTACCAAAACCAATATCCAAGTGTCATTCAATTTAAATCAACAACCAAAAAGGTCGGATATTCTAATTGATTGAACAACGCACAACTGTGATATTTCAATTATATAAACAAATATAATATTGTAATAAAAATAACACATACACTTAATTTTGTTAACGAGGAAACCGCAAATGCATAAAAACCCCGGGACCTAGTCCGGATTGAACACACACTGTATTAAGCCGCTACAAACTCTAACCTACTCCAAATTAACCAGTCTGGACTTTAGTTGAACCCCAATCAATCTCACACCGATCCAAGGTACAGTTATGCTCCTACGCCTATGATCCAATGCAGATGCTACGTACTTGATTCCCTTAGATGATCTCACCCACAACTAAGAGTTGCTACGACCCAAAGTCGAAGACTTCAATAAACAAATCTATATCACACAGAAAAATCTATAGTAATAGATAAATTCGTCTCCCACGAATAAACCTATGAGTTTTGTTCCGTCTTTTGATAAAGCAAGGTGAACAGGAACCAATCAATAACCCGAACTTATATTCCCGAAGAATGACCTAGTATTATTGATCACCTCACAATAATCTTAATTGACGCAATGAAAAAAAAGATATTGCGGAATCACAAACGATGAGGCGAAGTGTTTGTGATTTCTTTTCTATCTTGCCTATCGGAGATATAAATCTCAAGCTAATTATTTCAATTGTACTCGTATGATAGAAACAGCAAGATTAGATCACAAAACTACAAGAAAAGTAGTATCGGCCTGGCTTCACAATCCCAATGAAGTCTTTAAGTCGTTAACTTTGGTTTTAGAAGAAGAAAACCAAAGTTTAAAGGAGAATCGACTCTAGCTTAGCAAACTAGTATCACACGTAAAGTGTGGGGAGGTTTCCCAGTTGTTAGAGTTCTCCCTTATATATTCCTTCAAATCAGGGTTTGCAATCAATGTTAGCTTAGTAACAAAGCATTCAATATTCACCGTTAGATGAAAACCTAATTAGATTCAAGCTAATATTTCTCAACCGTTGGATCGAAAACTTAGCTTGTTACACACAAACGAAATGTTCAATTTTGGGTTTATGAACCGTACCCAAACATTAAGATTTGTTGGTTCAACAATAGTCAACCAAATGGTTATCCATATGATCACTCTCATATCAACCATATTCTTCTTCACCATAACTAATTCAAATGACTCAAATGAACTAGTTAGAGAGTTGTTCAATTGCTTAGATCTTATGTAACTACACAAGACACAATCGAAGCAAAAACGGTTTTATTCACTCGAATCGGTTTATAAACTTTATAGCCACGGTTTGCAAAAGCATTCCTTAGTTTATATAAACATTAGTTCAACAACAACCGGTTTTAGATATAACCTACGCAAGTTCGGACTGGGTTCGCGAAATCGAAGCTCAGGAAGGAGTACACAAACTCCCGCAGAAATTCTCGGGTGAGAACTTCCGCTAGTTCATGGACTTGGCTTGCGCCACTTCCATTTCTCTTAATCAACAAAGTTCGTAAAATTTGGTTCAAGGAATAAGGACTTATACATATATGTGTTTACACAATAATGCTTATATCCTACCAATGGTTATGTAATCTAAACTCTCATTTCAATCATTGAAACATTCTCAGAGAACGTTATATAGCCGTTATTCACGGACCATTTTTCGTCAGAGCAATTTCCAAAGTGATTGAAATATATCATGACTTTCGTCACTAGGTAAGGATGAATTTGGTTAAAGCGAAATCTTACCAACACATATTTCGAGAAATATGATAGGCGAGTTAAACTCGGATCGAAATAGAAAATGTGTATAATGAAAGTCTATACGTATAACCGACTTTTGTCTCAAGAGTAGGAGATAGATTAAATAGACTTTTGAGTGACAGATAAGTTCAAGTCTCCACATACCTTTTAGTCGATGAAGTTCCACCGGTTCCTCGAGTAGTCCTTCGTCTTGTATGATGATTGCCATGAAGTTCTTGAGCTCAACTACACTTTCTATCCTAGTCCGAGACCTTTAGCTACATAGGCTAGAAATCAAGACTTATAGTTTTGACCACTAACGTTGACAAACATGCTTGAGATAGCAAAGCATGCGAGTTCGACAGAGCAATGCTCTAACACAAATATTATTTTACATTATCCTACGAATGTACCTTTGTTTGTTGCCTCAGCTTTCTTTTGTTTTATTCTTTCTCATCTATGCATCTGCTGATTTCTTCTCGTGAGTAATACCCTTTTTTTTGGTGAGTATGCATAACCGTATTCGCATGCTTATTCGCCTCTCTCATTATTATATTCCGCAAAACAATGATTATTATCATCTATTCTATTTTTCTCAAGAGGTCTTATTTAGCCTTCCTAATTAAAGGTCTTATTTTGCCTAGTATATGACTTTGTTTCTGTGAGACGAGATCGCAGGCGGTCTTTACATTTTCATGTAATGACCCATTGATCCTGCCTTATCATTTTATTGTATTATTTCCTCTTTGTGTTTTATTGTAAGAAATACGACAAGCCTTAATACTCCCAGGAGTAAGAAGCCTGTGATATTTGCGTCTTTTGACACAATTCAAATTTCGCTAATGGAGGGTGTCGTCCTTATATTCCCCGATTGCCCCTTCAAGGAGGCTTACTACCCCGGTTAGGGGTGGGCTCCTCCCATCCAGGTGATGCAACAACCACTGGTTTTCGCGGCCTCTTATCCCTCCACTCGAAATGGCTTATGGTTACGAGAGCGCACCCTAAGTGGGGTTTCTTCGGACCGAATGCATCATAGTCAAGACTTGTTCGATAGACACATTTTTGTGTCTGATATAATCTCAATTGTATATATTATTAGTGCTCGATTTTGTATTTATTATGGCTTTTTATGTTTTGTAGGAGTTTTTGAGAAATAAGCTTTGGGAAAAATTGGCTCGAAAAAGTGGTATTTGCGCTCGTGGGGGAGAAAATTACTATTTGGACTCTCAATTTGGATAAGGGCACCTTAATTACTAAAGGGACACCACTTGTTATTTACACCAGGACACCCCAAGTGCTATTTACACCCCAACTCGGGATAAAGGGCATTCCTCCTTCATTGTTTAAAAATATAAATTGGCGGGAAAGTATTCGTGTCCAAGTTTCTTTGGGTTGATTTTCGTTGAGTTTTTTGCCGATTTTCTCGATCGGTTGGATTAGTTTGGGCTGGTTTGATGAAAACGGGGACGGTAATAGAGATTAAAGCGAAACAGAGAGGATTAGCATAAGTTCTCGACAAAAGGGTAAGATATATCGGTTTTGTGTTTGGAGTTATATTTGGAAGTTGCGGATATCTTATAGATTCGTATCTATCAAGTTTGAAGGAATTCCAAACCCAGAAGAAGTGATAGGAAGGAGGAGAAATAACTGAAATATTCCGAGACTTTGCACGAAGAAAAAGATTTGAAAAGGGAGATTTCTCGGGATTTAAATGTGTTGGGTATATATAGGTTGGGTAGAGTTCCATAAGTGCAGCCGAGGACCTTGGGGGAGTTTGGGAACCAAGCGAGGAGGAATTTCGAGCACCATGAAGCTTGAAAAAATTATCCGGGAAGTTGCGGAGAGAAGGAAGGAGAAGAACGAGAGAACATCACTTAAAGATAGTCGCGAAACCGTGACCCTAAGAGTTTCAAATTTTAAAACTTTGCAACAATTTTCCAACAATTATTTTAGTTTTTACTTATTTCTATTAGGAGTTCTTTGTAACATTGAGTTACGTAACAATTATATCTATTACAAACTCGATTTTCTTCAATAAAAACACCTATTCAGCCATGCGTTATTATTTTGAGCGTGTTTTTGATATGAGGCTGACCCCAACAACTGGGATGACGGAGGAAGCCATATTTATTCCTACAAACTCGATTTTTCTACAAACTCGATTTTTCTTCAATAAAACACCTATTCAGGATTCCACCATAAAATTCATTCATGCAATTCATATATTTATTCTAAACAATTATAGCTCAAATAATAATAAATTCATTCAGCTATAATTGTTTAGAATATATATATGAATTGCATGAATGAATTTTATGGTGGAATCCTGAATAGGTGTTTTATTGAAGAAAAATCGAGTTTGTAGAAAAATCGAGTTTGTAGAATAAATATGGCTTCCTCCGTCATCCCAGTGTTGGGGTTTAGCTCCTCATATCAAAAACACGCTCAAAATAATAACGCATGGCTGAATAGGTGTTTTATTGAAGAAAAATCGAGTTTGTATGAGATATAATTGTTACTGAACTCAATGTTACAAAGAACCCTAACAGAGTCGTTGCAAACTAAAAAATAATTGTTGGAAAAATTGTTGCAAAGCTTTAAAATTTGAAACTTTAGGTCACGGTTTCTGCGACTATCTTTAAGTGATGTTCTCTGGTTCTTCTCCTTCCTTCTCTGCAACTTCCCTGGATAATTTTTCAAGCTTCTGTGGTGCTCGAAATTCCTCTGCTTGGTTCCCAAACTCCCCCAAGGTCTCGACAGACTCTATGGAACTCTACCCAACCTATATATACCCACAACACATTTAAATCCCGAGAAATCTTCCCTTTTCAAATCTTTTCTTCTGCAAAGTCTCGGAATATTTCAGTTATTTCTCCTCTTTCCTATCACGGGTCTTCTCTGGTTTGGTAATTCCTTCTCAAACTTGATAGATACGAATCTATAAGGATATCCGCAACTTCCAAATATAACTCCAAACACAAACCCGATATATCTTACCCTGTTTTGTCGAGAACTTATGCTAATCCTCTCATGTTTCGTTTAATCTCTATTACCGTCCCGTTTCATCAAACCAGGCCCAAACTAATCCAACCGATCGAGAAAATCGACAAAAACTCAACTAAAATCAACCCAAAGAAAACTCGTATCACGGGCTGAATACTTTCCCGCCAATTTATATTTTTAAACAATGAAGGAGGAATGCCCCCTTATCCCGAGTTGGGGTGTAAATAGCACTTGGGGTGTCCTGGGTGTAAATAACAAAGTGGGTGTCCCCTAGTAATTAAGGTGCCCCTTATCCAAATTGAGAGTCCAAATAGTAATTTTCTCCCACGAGCGCAAATACCACTTTTCGGGCCAATTTTTCCGCAAAAGCTTATTTCTCCAAAAATTCCTACAAAAACATAAAAAGCCATAATAAATACAAAATCGAGCACTAATAATATATACAATTGAGATTATATCAGACACAAAAATGTGTCTATCACTTGCCAAGAGCGGCCAGGTACGCTCCACACGCCCCAGGCACTCTTGACTCAACCGTGTACCTCGGCGCCTTGATCGAGTTTCTGCACTGCTTAGGAGAGACCTTGTCACCTTAATCTTTCGATTTGGCGCCTTTCCTAGATGGGCTTTTATTTCACCCCAAATATCCATGACTTGAGTTTCATGGTTGGTGTGGCTTTCCCCCAAGTCATGCTAACTAGTTTCCAAATTATGACGCGCGTTAGGTCTTACTATTGCCTCTTGTTGTATGCGAACTAAGGTACACGCCACAATTGGATAACTAGCCTCCCTAATTGGAGTATTTACTTCTTATGCCTTCTATTAAGGTCTTATTATAAGATCTTATTTTTGCCTTAATTTTGTTTGATTTCTATAATTTAAGAAGAAAATATTTCATTTGCATTCATATTCTTGATTAATACAATATCAATATCTTCTTTATTTGCTTATTCGCCAACATGATAATCATCCTTTTTGTTTTTATGCCTGAGGCATCTTACTTCTTTCCTTTGCCTCCTGTGCTTCTTTGAGTTTGCATATGTTATCCACTACATTGATTCAAGTGAGTTCCATTTTCTTACGGTGTGCGAGAATTGCATAAAGGACCATATCTTTGCGGATGTTTTGATTCCATAACTCATTAGATGATTCTCCTTTCTTTACATCTTCCAATTCGTACTTTCCATTGCCAGCTACCTTATTGATTTTATACGGCCCTTCCCACATGTTTTTCATGTTTCCTTTACCACTTTTCTGATAACACTGTTTCTGCCTTAATACTAATTCTCCTTCTTGGAATTCACTCTTATCAACGCTCTTATCGCGTCTGTATTCCTGTGCGATTGTTATCGCCTTTGCAGAGGTCTTCCTTTTTTCATTTTCTTTGTCCACAACATCTACCATTAACCTTTCGCCTCTCTGGATCTCATTTATCTGCGTCTTCCAATTTCTTCGGTTGCTTGCGCGTTCCTCACACTTCTCAACATCAATCTCATGACATGTTTTACCTTCATTTGGATCTCCTCTGATTATTCCAACACCTTGAGGTAAAAGAAACTTAATGCATTGATGGAAGGTATATGCCACTCCTAGAATGCTATGTAATCATGGTCTTCCTATCAGAGCATTATAGGGTTCTTCTACATCAACGACACAGAATATGATTTCTGTTGATAAGCTCCTTAGAGGAATTCGCATCGTTATCTCTCCCTTTGGCTTGTTGGCTGTCCCGTTGAAACCATAAATTTTATAAGTTGACGGGATTAGTTCCTCGTCTCTACCACCCATAGTCTTGTAAGTGTGATAAAATAGAATATCAATCGAATCAGGATCAATCAATATCCTATTGATGGCCCATGTGTCTGCGTTCTCCTATTCATCTTCATCATCTTTTGCTTTTGGATTGATTTCTAGCTTAACCACTAACGGGTTATCGTGCGGTTCTCCACCTCCTGATACTTCTTCTGCGTTAAATGAAATAGGTTGCTTTTGCCATTCTTTCAAGGGCGATATCTTCGCAAGGTTAAGTATCTCTCGTCCATCACTATCTCTTGCATAAACTCGGCTCAAGATGTTATCATGAAAATCCTCTATACTCTTGAATGAGTGTAACATGGAATTGCAGTATAGATTCTTTGCATTGGCTCCTACCTCAATCAGATATGTATTCCTTCATATCTCTGTACCTTGTGCGCAACCTTCTGGTGGTGGTGGTGGCGGTAAATTCTGCGGTTGTTTTACCAGAAAGTGATTTAGCTTCCCCTGATCAATAATCCTTAATATGATTTTCTTCACATTCCTACAGTTGTTTGTTATGTGGCCATGAAAGCGATGATAGGCGCAGAACTCTCTGCTTTTCCTCCCTGGTGGTGGCTCATTTCCCATATTTGGTGGTGCTGGTATTTCTTCCATCAAAATTATAGCTTCCCAAATTTTTTTCTACTGTAGTATTTAGATATGGCATCTTTATATTCTCCCAGATTACTTTATTACCTCCTTGACCTTGATTATAGTATTGCTTTTGACCTCCATATCCTTCTGACTGATTATCAAGTCTTTGAATCTTATTATTTCCTCCACGATTATTGAACTGTCTTTCTTTTTCCCATTCTTCTTGATCTCGACTACCCATTGCTACTAGCTTCTGTTGATCTCCAATCATCACTTTTTCTTGTTTTCCTTGAGACGTGCTTGCTAATGTGTTTGTTATCTTTGGGAGTAGATTTGCGTTCCCTGCTTTCGTACTGGTGTTTGCAATAGGATAAGACTCAATTTGATTCTGCTTCTCTTCAAGAGCTATATATTCCTCCTGATATTCGCGCAACTCTGTCATTGATATGGTGCCCTTAATTCTGAATATTTGCGTGTATAGCAAGTCTATAGCGAAGAGCGCGTTAATGAAGGCTAGTATGAGGTTTATCTCATCTACTCGACCATCCATTTCGCCACACATAGTTCTCCACCGCATAGTTAAGCTTCGCAGGCCTTCATTTGCTCTTCTTCGCAAACCAAACACATCCTCTATTCCAGGATGTAATACATTATTACTGATATATGCTCCTAGGAATATTAATTGTAGATGACTAAATGATGGGATTGTTCTGAGGTAATCCCTCAAACCACTTCAAAGCTTCTCCAGGATAAGCTAGCCTAGGAAAATACTTGCATAGAACCGCATCATTATTTTCCCACCGTAATAAAGATCTCGTAAGCTTTATGTGTTGTCTTTGCACAAGTGGTTCCATCAAAAATATTAGTAAGCGGTGGTAGATTGCATTTGGTTGGTATTGCCCCCATCTGTATTTGCCTTACAAATGGCGTTTTTCCTGCTTCTTCAATGGCCTCATCCAACTGTCGCCTTCCTCCTTCTCTTCTTGTTGTCATCATTTCTCTTACTTCTGCCAAATCTTTTAAGATTTGTTCATTCATAACCTGATTTTTGTTTTGTTGCATTGGCCTTGCTTGTCTTTCCCTGTTTTCACGTCTGCTTTGACGTATGGCCTCTTGTAATTCTCGTTCTTCAGCTTCTTCTTGTCTTCTCCTACGTCTTTCTCTTTCATCACTTGCATCAATCTGTGCGATGTTATGTCTCTCAGCTTCATATGCGCGATCACGTTGACGTCTTAGCATTTCTCTTCCTTGCAATATCATCCTTCCTTGCTCGGGGTCATTATCATCATCCTGATCATGACGGATGCGATGCCGCTCGCCTCGTTCTTCATGTATGTTACCTCTGTCATCCTCTCGCGTGCGGTAATCTTCGCCATATTGTACGTACCGATCCTCTACTGGTTGTCGTTCTATGCGATACCCACCGCGTGGATCCTGTAAGCCATTATTTGCTGGAAATTTTTCTGCAATATTATCCAATGGCGGTTCTTGTCTGGTATCTCTGCGGCTAGATTGTCTACGTCTTGACGTACTTCTGCTTGACCTCGACCTTGAGCGTGTGGTGCTTCTTGATCTTTGCTCTTGTAACCTTAGGTTCTCCTCTCTCAACTCATTATTCTGGCGCGTCAGATTCGCACGTTCTTCATACTCTCTTCTCCTTTCTGCAACCAGTATTTGTCGAAGTTCTTCAATTTTCATGTTCTCTTCACTTCCTTCTATAAGTCCTTCCTCCACAGTCCTTTGTTCATCTTCTTATGTTGAATCTGTTTGTGAGGTATGAACACTTACTCTATCGTGGTCGATAGTGTTATTCTGCACAGGTTCACGTTGAATCGGAGGTTGGACTTGATTGCCTTGATTATTTCTTTCCCCCATCCTTGATGATTCAGCGATTTCACTTCTCCTTCTTTCAACGATTCTTTTGCTTCTTCTTGCCGTAATTGCTTGTTCTACTGCGGTTGCCTGTCTCACCATGTTTTTTCTTTTCAAAGATAAAAATACTCTTTCAAGAACTAAAGATTTTACTAATGATGATTGTTTTTCTGAAGCAACAAAGATTATTCACAAAATTTTTAGATCTAAATTCCCAAGTTTTTCCAAGACTATGAATATCTTCTAACTTATTTTTAAGAAATTCCACCAACAGGGTATATCATTCCAAGCTATTTCTAGCGCCAAATGTAGTTCCAGGAAATCCTACAACCTCACCCTTAATGTTATTTAAAGGACAACTCAAGTGATCATCATAAAATTCATAAGAACATTCATTAAAATCTTTAAATTGGATACAAGATTATGAGAGAGCTCTAACTTGGAGAACATATAAACTTTTTCTCTCCTAAATTTCTTATCTAAACTCTCAAAAGATCCCCCCCATACAAGGTCGCTTAGTCCCTTATATAGGGGTTTACATAGTGGATGACAGCTAATAAAACCCTTATTTTAGGATCTGACGTGCGTAATAAACGCACGCTTACATTGGCTCTTCTCGCACGTACTTTATAACATCGCATGATCTTCACACTTTACTCATGATCAGGCTGACGTCATCTGGTACGTCATTCTGAATGAGCTTTACACGATTATCTTCGCTTGGCCTTGATAACCATTACTCCGTATACGCTATTGGTGTGCGGTATTTTGTATCTACATGCATATTTCGCACCGCGTTCGTTTTGAACAGAGGATAGAGTAGTCACCACATCAATGGAATTATGCATTCGCGACCATTAAGACGGATATACCCACATCCCTGGGCTACAGCGGGATTCCCCTCCTTTCACAATCCTGCTAGCTGCAGAGCTACGGGGAGAATTCCCCCTCTTCACAATCTGCTAGGATGATTTCACATGTTCGCTAGTTCTAGGAAAAACATTGATACCTTCTCGATAAATAGGCACAAGAACCAAACGGGTCTTTCCCGAAGGAAAAACACGGGACGGGACTGAAGAGGTAATCAGGTTTGTCGTTCGCCGCTAAGAGCAATGGTCCAACAGACACACAAGAACCAAACATCATTCATATGCCAACACGATTGTCCAATAAGCAACAACCGTCTCGAGTAGAACTAGCAACTCAAAAAAAATGAAGGCAAGTGAAGCGCGAGCACCAGAGCAATTCTATACCAATCCCCAAAAAACAATACAAAAATAACCCTCTCACATGGAGATGGGTCCACCCTTTTTGGGATTAGCGGGTGTCATTTTTGGGACCACCTTTTGAAGATTTGTGAGGAGTTGTTTCTATGTTGTCTATTTAGGCGGTACGTTAAGAGTTTTGCTTTAGCAACATCTGAAATATCTACAAGAAGTTGAAACTATGACACGTGGAAAGTTTCCCAGAATATGTAATGAGACTTTTATCCATGTACCACTTAAGATCTCTCCCCCATCACGGTGAAACCAACTTAGGTTTATATATTGATTTTCTTTCGATTACTGGAATTTCAATCAAGTTAATTGTACTTGCCGCAGTCCTTCCCTTATCTGGATATACAAAATATATATTTAAAATTGGCTTTTACGTTATTCTCGAATAAATATTATGTTCCTAGATTGATATCCGCTAATATAGAGTAACATTGAACCTCTATCAAGTCGCAGTATTTCCACTTCCAAATTCCTTTAATTCGTCTTATATACATATTAATGTTAATGTTCAAATTCTTGCTTGAATACTACTGATTTGTTACTGTAAATCCTTGTGCGTTGGTAAACTAATATTTATAATTTTGGTGAACTGTGTTTAACACTTGCATATTTACTTTGATTTCCTTTACCGTAAGACCTTTGTCACTCGGTGTAAGATTTTTTACTACTACAGTTTGGAGGTAGACACGGGGATTGGCTAGAAGGACTTGTCCCGACTGTTCTTTCCTTTGATATAATCATTTTTTTTTGTTAACATATTCAAGTGTAGGATCCATATATAAGAGTTGTTGAAAAGTATTTATCACAAAATTTTCCAAATTTTCCTTGCAGCTTCGGAGTTCTTTAAGAATAAAAGAAAGTCTTTTTCGATCGAATTTATTGATGAATATTTTTAAATTCCAGTGCATTGTATTTAAAAATAATATTGAGTTAGATCTCGCATTTACTTCAATTTGTCAACATTATTGATTTCATCCTTTACCAGTAACCAATATTTTTTTCGATTATCCTAGACCCATGTCAGAAAAATGAGAAGTTGGGCCCACAAGTAAAAAGGTGTCATGTCAGATCACCGGATTTGCATTAACTATCTAAAAAAATATTACGTATGGAATCTAACGAGAGTCTAACACTTCGAATTCGCCTTCATGCCTGTTATAATGCACAACTAACTGACAGTATCATCAAGGATCGAGAAGACGAATCCAAAGAAAACAAACAGGGAAAACACTAGAAAATTCTTTGCGTAAACTTTAATCAATGACAAAGAACATAATGAGTTTATTTGGATAATCTCTAGTTGAGATTATTGAATCCCAAAAATGATTAACGAACAACTTATTTGGACTTCGCTTATAATATGTTTTTTTTTTTAGTTAGAACTTGAATTTCATTGAGGTTTTTTCCATAGTTTGGACCATTAAACATAAATAGCGTCGAGTAAATACCATAAGAGAATTACTTCCAAGGACAACTTCATACTACCAAATAGACAATGTGCACAATTTGTAGCAATTTCCTAAAACAATATCACAAGTTAAATCAATTCTTGGAAAGAACTAGAAACTTTCCTTGCAAAGAAATTAGCTAAGAATTAGCGATTTCTAAGCGTATAAAACGTTTGACTTGAAAACTAAGAAGGAAAGTGTTAGAGCATAGCTCGTTCAAACTCAAAAGTTTTGGTATGTCAAGCTTGTTGTCAATGTTAGTTGCACAAAATAAATCTTGATTTATAGTCTACCAAAGTCATACTAGGATTAGAGCATGGTAGTTAAGTTTCAGATTCACCGAATAACCCTTAAAACATGAAAACTGAAGAACAACAAAGACATCTGTAATAGTTTCATCAATAACGATATGTGAAGACTAATTATCCTATTTACTCACTAATTTATCATTCTATCTTGTTAGACAATTTCATATGGCTTTAGTACAATTGATAATTTAAACAGAAGAATTTTCGAGTTTAACCTCGTACTTGACAAATTCCAAAACAGAAATTCAAGCGATGAGTGTTCAATTGGTTTATTGCTTTTGAGGTTGAGGATAATTTATTATCGAAAAACTATATCTGCAAAAGTATTACCAAATTTTGCAAACTAATTTTTCAGTTCACAAACTGGTAAAAACTTAATGTTCTTGGAACTCCAAATTTGATATATGTTTACAAACTGATTTTTCAGTTTGCAAACGGTGTTTTTTTGGGTATGTTTCTGAACGCTCCAAATACTTTATTTATTTACGAATTGTACACTTTTTGGTATGTTCCTGAACTTTTTGAATTTTTTTCGGATACACAAACTGGTTTATCAGTTTGCAAATTGTACACTTACAAGGTGGTTCATGTACAATTCAAACAAATCATGTATGGAAACTGAATTTTTAGGTTCGCGACTGATATGATTTTCGTTGTTACTAGACTCCAATTGTTCTCTATGGTTCACGCGCTCTATGGGCTTATTTTTCCTGGGTTAACTTTGTTCACGGTTCTTAAACGACTATTACATTTGTGCACATTCTTATTTGTAAATCAAGGAAAAATTTTCACATGCTTACATGGTTTCCATTCTCTGGATCAATCTTTATTGAGAAGTTAAATTTGCTTGGGTCAAAGTAGTTCGTAATTACAGAAACTAGTTCACAAACTTGTTTTGTCATCAAGAGACTATTATTTGATATTTAAATAATCTATCCTAACTCATCATTATAAATAGAGGACTTCGCAACCTAAAATCTCAATCGACAGCACGATGTTTCTAGTTGCGCTAGAGTCGCCATCTAAAGACTAGGTTTCCCACAAAAATCGTATTAAGTTCTGATTTTTGAGTATTCATTAAGGGATTCATGAAGCCTAGTCAGACTATTTTTTACGTGGTAGTCCTTTGTTATCCACAATCTTATCTTGATCATGTAGTTTTTGTCTATCCTAAGGTTCATCTCTACTATTATACGATCATTTAAGAAATATTGTTTGGGAGTAAGATTGATAACAATTACAAAGTGTTCTTCGTCTCAGACTTTGTAATTCCACAAGATTGATATCTAAACTTATTTTAGATTGATCTTGTAAGGTGTAACCGTTTAGGCATCTCTATAACCTTTTAAAGAGAGTAAACTATCCTAATTGTTGAGGTTTTCTTGATATCTTCTTCCCGGAATTAGCAAAGATCTAGTATTTTCCAACTCATAATCGATTTATCTCATAGTATGACAACAAGGATTAGCTAGCACACATCCATGTACTTGACTGAAATAGCCACAAGAGATATTCATTCTTATGGGACGGTAAAGCATATGATTTCGATACCATAAATGATATTGTGAAATCTTTCCTTGAGTATCAAAGGAATATACTTGAACAATATACGTTCAAACATTATGCCGAAATTTATGAATATTCTCAATCCAATTCGTGTACATAACGATGTCTTCAAAAATCTGCGAGGATGACAGACAAACCGAAAATATAAAAGAAGTTAGATATAGTTAGGATTAGTCCTGAATCCTTTTACGACTATTAAACAAGTTTTGCAATTCAACTACTTCAATCATATGTTTCCGAAGTTGCTTTCTAACACATTTATTAAAGCAAGGATTCATCCATAAGTTTAACACACTAAATAATAATAAGTTACCAATTAGTGCAATGTCGGAAACACGAACTTTATAGATAAACAATACTTCAAAACTCCATATACTTAAGTTGTCGAATCAACCACTGTACATCCTTACTTTTAATACATTGACCATAGTATAAGTCACCAACACTAAAGTAATTATAACAATCTTAACTTCGTAAGTTATGTTTTGAATGAATAAAGACTTATAAGAACACATATAAAAATGAAACAAGTCAAGTTTGTGATTAGTGACCTCGAACTGAAGGATGATGTCTTTGATACGTCTTCAAGTCTTCATGAGTAACTAGGGCAACTCTAAACATTTCTATGTTGATACTCTAACCTATAACGAAGTTGACTTTAATAATCTACTCAAGCGACTTGAATTTAAGAATTATTCTTGACGTACTCTAACATATCAAGCAAGTGATAATGCTACCGACAACATATATGTACCCCACCCCACCCACACCCCCACCCCCACCCTCTCACCCCAAAGTCATCACTGTCTCTTTTCTGTTAAATATGACTAAACAACATGTATAACTCTTTCACCCTCCAACAACGCTACTAGTAAAAAATGGAAAAGGTCAAAAAATACACTAGCGTATTTTAAAGGAACTATCAAGTTGAAAGAACTCGATACTACCTATAAGTGACAATCAAGAGGTAAAACATATCATCAATTCGTAAACCCTATTAAGATTAAAAATTAACTTAATATCTCACCAGGAAAGAAATAACCACAAAAATAACTTCTTTAGATTCGATAAGACAACAAAGACCCGATCTAACTTGGATACTTTTCACGAAAGTAATTATCCATAGCAATAAACCCATTGCGATGAAAACTTGATCTAGTTTCTTATCAGGAAAATAATTATAAGCAATCCAAATACGGCGACCCCATTGTATCCTTAACCTTTGTTCTTTTTCATTGATTTATTTGCAAAAAAGGAACTTGCCTCTTTGCTAAGGTAAGAAACCCATTGTTATAAGAGTTTTTTTTTTTTTTTTTAACATTTAGCGAAAACCCTAAAACCTATTCATGTATTATTGTTCTACCAATGCCAAGAAAAATATAAACATTTATATTATGAAATAAGTTCCGTTCAGATACAAGTACTGTGAAATAGTATGCATGCCATAAGCAACAGTTTCTAGAATACTTTCTTGCAAATACATTGAACAATCCTTAAAACATCAAATGTGAAACCTAGATGCTAGCAGGAAAAAAATCAAATTTCAGAATGTACGAAGTCTTTTTTCCTTTCAAGAAAAAATTAAAAAACATACTAAGTAGCTACAAATTACATGAAGCATAATAAGTGAGCTAAGTTTATCAAAGTTTATTTCTCATAAAAAAAAAATTGAAACCAATTTTAACTTTTATTAGCAGTTAAAAATATGTGAATCATTTCTTACGTACATATGTATTTTTTGTCTTTATTATAAGAGGCATTCTTATGATTTGAACAACTTTTATGTTAATTGCTTGAAGAAGTTGCAGGTCATTCAATAGTTCGTTTCTAAATATTACCATTCTAATGAATTATACAGTATATGTATTACAACTGGAAACTTTCTTTCTAGTGATACGAAGTCAACCAGTTGAATATGTTTTTTTGTCTATTATGGGTCCTCATTCAATGCAGCATATTTCAGATGATCTCTTATGACTATCTTTCAGTAACTTTTTATTATTTCATATGAGATTATATGCTTTGAGTATAATTTGGGAGATTATTCTTTATTTGGTTCCTTTGATTAGTTTCCTCTTAACCCTTTTTTATAATGAATATCTCATTCTCTGTTATAACAAGATTTCCTATTTTTCTTGTTATTTGATAGATTTAGCTTGTGATTCTATTCTAATTATTCTTCAATCTTATGTTTTTAAGATGTTTTGATTTGATTTTATCTTATTTTATTCTGTGATATTGTGATCACCAGGACGTTTTAGATTTTTTTTTATTTTCAGGTGCAAATTCCATTGTCGAAGGTGATATGTATGGTGGAGAAGTCTATTAAGCTACTGAAGAAAATTACGGCTCGATATCCATTTGAACTTAATAAAATACTAACGGAGTCACATGATATATTTGCATGGAAGAATTTATTATATATATAAAAAAAAACAAAGCAGTTAAATGTTTTTTATTTTTTAGATATGATATATCATGATCTCTATGAAGCTTCTGATGATGAAAAAACAAAACATAAGGTCAGAAAGTTAAAAAAAATATTAAACTGTGAAAAAAGACTAAAAAGTTTTTTTTATATATGTATTTGTTATCCATTTGTAATAAGTACCATAGATTTTGAAGATGTTGCATTGCGTTAATTATTACTTTTTTCTATTGCAAATGGTTTTTAATTGGGTTATTCAATGTTTTATCATCATTTAGGATCAAAAGAGGCAGAGTTAGCATCTATTCAATAAAACCTATTTCTTGTGATCCGATCAATATCACGACGGCTTCTGTTTATCTCGTAAATTTGGAGGCATTACAGGAAGAATACATCATTCTAGGAAATTGAGGAAGGATATCCAAAAGATTAAAGATTTTTCTAATCAATATACGATAATTTACACGAACAAAGGTATAAAATTGTTAATAATAAAGAAATTATTAATAGTGAAGAAGTTCCAAAATTTTCTCATTTTTGGCTCAATGCTATCGTGGAAAATGCATATCAAGAATCAGAGGTGATATTTATCGGTATTAATGTCAAAAGTATGATTGTTTGGGATTAAGATCATGTTTAAATTCTTTAGTTTATTATTTCTGGATTTAGATTTTCCGAACATAAGCCCTTTGGGATAACGTATCTCAATAACATCACAAGGGTAAAAACCGACAAGGGGTTTCAACTTCTCTTTTGTTTTCAAGATAATCCCAACTTTACCAACCGTGAACTTAAAGTGGAAATTATCGAGAACATTGATCAAGTAACACGATACAAGGGTAAGTTTGTGTTATTTTTACTTCATATATACCAGTTGATTGGTGTTATTCCGAGCATCTCGAGAACTTTTTAAATCTGTTCAATGGGATAACACTTCCCAATGGTGAAATTGTGTTTGACAAAGAGATGATGAAGAAAATTAATTTTCAAATGTCTCGATATTCTGAGATTGCATAAGTTGATTTTCATCATTTACTTAATAATATTTTATTATAAATGAAGTTGCGTCTGACTAAAGTTTTTGAAGGTGGTTGAATGGGCATGAAAGCTTTGAGAACCTTTCAGGTTCGTTGTTCTTTAATTGAATGTTTTTAAATTTATTATTGTATAGCGTTTTTTCTGTGGTTTCAAACCATTTCAAAATACTTAAATAAATTAGATGGAAAGTTTCGCATTCACACGACACCCTGACACCTGAAGGGAGCATAGTCGTTTAGATAATAATATATAAAAAAGAGGTTAATTGGCAAATATTCGTATATAAAAAGTAAATTTATATCATGAGACATTCTATTATTAACCCATGAGACACATTTCCGTAAATAATTAATACCAATACACAAAATAAAAATACTTTAACATAATATGAATATATTGTAGAGTATTTCCATGCATGAATACCTCTATGATATCGAGTTTTAAATCATAAAAGAATATACTTACAAAAAAAAAAAAATATATGTTCATTTGGATACTCATATGTGAAAAGGTCAAAAAAAAGCGTACAACAAATTTTGCATATATAAACTAAAGATGTTTTCAAAAGTTTGAAAGTAACAAAACCCATAAATATCTAAACAAGATTAAACATTGGTATATGTTTCTGAAAATGTGGGTAAATATTAACTAAAGAAAGTTTAATTTGTAAAAATGAAAGAATATTTGTAGTCTAACTAATATAAAGAAATGAGCTATTTTTGACCAAATAATTCTATTTGGTTTGTACCTGAAGTGACATTATTATCCCTTGCTTAAACTTCTAAAATGGATAAACACAGGTTCCGTCAAATTATAATTGTTAAATTTTGTGATAATTAAACAAATTATGGGGATAGTTTTTTATTTTTCCTTTTGGGGCAATTGGATTCTCAGGACCTTCCCTGATATCATCATCTGGATTTCTTTTCTGTGCATAAATATATTTCCTAATAGTGGGATAAGCTCACTTATTACAAAAATCCTTTTTTCTCAGTTTTTTTTTTATATATTATGAGCAGTGTATTTACTTCTTTTTGCCCCTCTTCTTGATACCGATACACCACAAATACCTCCTGTTAGAGCATCACTTAGTCAAACTCACAAGTTTTAGTATATCAAACTTGTCGTCATATTTGGTTGATCAAAACTACAATCTTGATTTATAGTCTAGTAGAGTTAGTCTCAAATTTGGAATAGAGCATGGTAGTTGAGTATCCGAATTCATCAATCGACCTTGAAGAATGAAGACTGAAGAACAACGATGTTAACGGAAACGTCATAAACAGAGGTATGTGAAGACTGACTATCCCATTTACTCATATTATCTACTATTCTATTTACTGACATATGTCGCATGACTGTTGTATTATGATGAACATTGTAAATAAACAATTCAAGCAATATATAACTTGTTGCACAATAGACTGAGAACAACTCATTTTTCAAAATATCGCAATTGCACGATAAATTTCTAAAGAGTTTTCAAGTTAAATCTATGCTCAAAAACTGATTTTCTCAGTTCACGAAGTTGAACTTATAATTAAAAAAATTGATGAATTAAATATCGATTAACTCGCTACACAGTTTGCAAATTGCTCGATTTTGAGATATTCCCGGATAACCTTTCTTTCAATTAGTACACGAACTGATTTATACATTTCATGAAATGGTTAATTTTGAAAGTTTCCTTACTACTTTTTGTATTTGAGAGTTCAGAAACTATCTAGATAATCGCAAACTCATCAAATACAAAAGGGTTCTGAGTTACGAGATGACCGATTATTCACAAACTTTTTTGGTCAGTTCATGAACTGATTTTGGTCTTATGGGAATAAATATATCTCTATCTATCTAACAAGATGGTAATTGAAATCAAATACTCGATTCTCATTCATTTTGACCCCAATTTTTGATGATGTGGATTACTATGGTAAGAATATTGGAAAATAGATCGCTCTCATTAATTTCACCACACGCCAACAATTAATAAAGATATCTTGATGTCCACACCAATAAATAATAATGATATCTTAATATCACGAGGGATTTTGCTTTTCCTCCCCTCTACCTCCCCTAAAGATTTAAAATTAGCAAAACTCATATAGTCAATTATTCCCAATCAAAGCAATTGTGTACACATGGATAAAACAAACACGTGTAACTTATATATTGAAAATGCCCTCAAACAAAAAAGTTGCACTTCTCTTGTTCTCCTTCTTCGTGTCTTTGATTTTACAAGCACAGATTGAAGATGTGATCTGTTGTGGTTAATATTGAATTGGTCCTTCCATACGCAGTTTGTTGTTGTTGGAAACTCCATTTAGAGGTCCTTTATAACTTTTATATCATAATGAAGTAGATGATGAAGTAGATTTTTTTTTGTAAAGCATATTGAAGTAGATGATGCATTGATTATCAAAGTAAAATATGACTTTGATTTGAGTTAATAATTGAAGAACGAATCAATTAAAAGAAGATCGAATTTTGGGTTTTTATGAACCCTAAATTATTTTCATGTAAATTATAAATCGGCATACCAAATTGAAAAGGAAATAATAGATTAATATGAGTCAATTGAATGATTTCATAAAAGAAAATATTTGAACAAAAAATGAAACGAGCACCAAGAGAGAGGCAAAAAGGTTATTTTTTAGCATGTTACCAAATAGTCACCCCATCTTTCTGAACTAGACGCGTCTCTTCCACTTTAAATTCTCTAAACTCATCATGATATAAGGAAGTTACCTACAATGGGAAGGATTGACATCGTACACGCTTCCTAACAAAGTAAAAGATGGTTTGATATTGGATTTGATTTTAAAGTTACTATGTTGCAGGTTTGGAGGAAAATAAGGAAAAAATTGCTTAAAAATACAAAATGGGAAACATGAGAGGATGGTTTATACAGTTTGCAATATTAATTACACGAGTACACGTCTTAGTTAACTTAGAATTAGATAGAATGCTTGATGACATGAGTAAATGCTACTAATTTTAAATCTTCAG
The DNA here is from genome assembly GCA_023531295.1 of Papaver armeniacum. NCBI lineage: Eukaryota > Viridiplantae > Streptophyta > Magnoliopsida > Ranunculales > Papaveraceae > Papaver > Papaver armeniacum. Next base: position 794,092 of record JAJJWW010008200.1, read on the forward strand.
TGGAGGTAATACAAATTTGCAATCTTTGTTGGGAAGGAAACACAAATTCCCTCGAATATCATCCTTAATCTCTTTTATGGGTGATGAAAACTCTTCGAATAACTTCCCAATACCTCTACCTCTTACTTTCATCCACAGAGCTGGCCCGTTAATGGCATGTTTTGATACCAAAAGAATAAATGCTTCTCCTTCTCCAGAAGTAGAAGTCAAAGGCAAAATATTTTTGCTTCACAAAAAGTTAACCTTTTTTGTCTCTAGAGAAGTCTTGAAATTGTGTACCCAAACTAACCGGTGCGGAATGCCATGGAGATGAGAGATTATACACCTGGGTCATTCTTATTCTTATATTAGAATAGAATGTAATTGTATATTAGATAAATTATCCAAGTGTTTGTACCCAATAAATATGGTGCACGTGCTAGGCGCACTAGGTGTCCCATAAACAAAAATGGCTTATGACCGGCTGAGTTATCAAGGTAACCTAGTGGTTTATTAAGGTAAACCAAAAATGGCTTATGAAGCCCGGCTGGGTTATCAAGGTAACCCAGTGGTTTATTAAGGTAAACCAAAAATGGCTTATGAAGCCCGGCTGGGTTATCAAGGTAAACCAAAAATGGCTTATGAAGCCCTACAAGTTATCAAGGTAGTCCAGTGGTTTATTATGGAAACCATTAAAGATAAATACAAATCTCAAAGGGATAAACATAGATCTTTTGAGATAATTATGAATCTGGGGAAGTTATTCTGGAATCTCTCAAGATATATCCAAATCTATGAAGATAAACATAGATCTTCTTGGATAAATGCAAATCTTGCCAAGATAGACATGGATCTTTCAAGATATGCACAAATATGATGAAGATAAACATAGATCTTCTTTGAATGCAAATCTTGACAAGATAGACATGGATCTTTCAAGATGTGCACAAATATGATGAATATAAACATGAATCTTCCAGGATGTATACAAATATTGGGAGGATAAGTATAAATCTAAGTGGTTATTTAAGACAACTACAAATCTCATAAGATAAAGGTAAATCTTGGTGGTTATTTGAGATATCTACAAATCATAACAATAAGATTTGTTTTCTGCCTATAAATAGAGACTGAAATCCAACTCAAAAGGTACACAATGACAATTACTTTTCTCCTCTAAAAAACCTGTCTAGAGCTCTCTCTGACTTAAGCATCGGAGTGTCTTTGCAGGTACCCCCCATATTTTTCATATACAATTCTGGAGAAATAAAGCAACGGCGGAGATTCGATCAACATACACATATCTCGAGGATTGTTGGGTTGATTAATTTTGCACCAACATATTTTGGCGCCGACCAATGGAAATTTCATTTTTCTTAACCCTTCAACAAGTTGAGAATTAAGAGGGGGCGATGTTTGTACCCAATAAATATGGTGCACGTGCTAGGCGCACGGGGTGTCCCATAAACAAAAATGGCTTATGAAGCCCGACTGGGTTATCAAGGTAACCCAGTGGTTTATTAAGGTAAACCAAAAATGGCTTATGAAGCCCGGCTGGGTTATCAAGGTAACCCAGTGGTTTATTAAGGTAAACCAAAAATGGCTTATGAAGCCCGGCTGGGTTATCAAGGTAACCCAGTGGTTTATTAAGATAAACCAAAAATGGCTTATGAAGCCCGGCTGGGTTATCAAGGTAACCTAGTGGTTTATTAAGGTAAACCAAAAATGGCTTATCTATCCATGTGATTAGTTTTGACTCCGGGTATTAATGTCCATAGTGCGACTATCTGAGTAGAGCTCTGTGACTTATATATGAATTTTAGTATGCTTGAGTGCAAACTCGTGTACAACAATTGGAATTTCGCATCATGGTACTTCCTCCCGTAGTCAATAAGTATGCCAACCAAGGAGATTTTTTAGTGCCTTCCAAGGTTCTCGTGAGACAACTAGGGTCCTGGAGTAAAAGGTTTTGTGGGTATATCTCTTGTAAGCCCTCCCGAGACTATAACTCGGCCACTAGGGCCACCTAGGGGTTTAAAGGCTTATTGCATACGCTAAATGCAATCGACGATGCTGCGATGAGTGAGTTAGGATTTTATTTTCTAGATTTGTTGATTTGCTCGAGGACTAGAAAATAATAAGTTTGGGGGTATTTGATAGACGCATTTATGTGTCTATTTTGATCTCAATTATGTGTATTGTTAGTGCTCGATTTTATACTTATTTGATTATTTTATGTTTTTGTAGGTGTTTTTGGAGAAATAAGCTTTTGCGGGAAAATTGGCTCGAAAAGTGGTATATGCGCTCGTGGGAGAAAATTACTATTCAGGCTCTCAGTTTGGATAAAGGGCATCTCAATTACTAAGGGGCACCCACTTGCTATTTACACCCCAAGGCACTCCAAGTGTTATTCGCACTCCAGTCTGGTTAGGGGGACTTCTTCTTCAACATTCAAACCATTTCTTTTGGCGGGAAAAACATCCTCACCTGCGTATTTTGCTGGAATTGATTTGGACGAGATTCTTATGGACTTGGTCTATGACTTGGACTAATATGGGCCTGTTATAGTTAAACAGGCGAGGTAATGAACGTAGATGCGAAAAAAAAAAAAGAACATAATCTTTGGTTTTTCGATGAAACAGAGCAGGGGATACTCGGGATTTTTGGTGAGCCTTCTGGCAATATTCCACTAAACAGGACCGATAACTCAGTTAGGGTCCATCGAGTTGGGCTGGTGTTGATGGTGGGTTTTCATTTGAGGTTACAATTGTAAAAACCAGAAAAATTATGCGCTGACATCTTGTAAAAGATAAAGCCATTAATAAGTGTTGGATACTCCCTCACTTAATTCACCAAGAATGGAGCATGTGGCAACAATCTCATTCCGTGAATACATGAAATTCCTCCAGGTTGGAGCATGTGGCAACAATCCCATCCTATGAATTTCTAATCAGCCTTGTATTTCCAGTACTCATTATCAGTGTGGCATGATGACTGAGTGTTACTCTTACAGAGTAACACGAACCTCCAAGCACTATAATGAAACCATGTACGAAATACCCGTACAAGATGACTCTCGGTGTGTTATACTAGCCCGATTGAGCCTCTCGGTGTGTTATACTAGCTCGATTGAGCATCCGGATTGATCGTATCAGTCCGGATATGATCGCAGATCATCCAACTCCATAAGCATGATTGGAGGACCCAGATCAATTCCATCACCCCAAGCTGTGTATGGAATACCCATCGCAGAACCAATGCGTGAACCCGCACGGCCGGCCATTGGCCTAGCTTGCCAAAAAACGTTCATACCAAGCATTATGGACGGAAAACCCTAAATTAGGGTTTGCGGCATATTACATGTGTCGCAAAACAGTCTCAACCATCCATCTTCGCAGTATAGATGGAGGGTGTAGATGTAGATTCAAAGGGCCCAGAGCATGTCAACATGATCACCGTGGGCTCCGCCTACGTATTTTGACCAATCGGCCGGGACTAACAATGGTTGGTCGTCCCAACCATACGCCCAAAGGGAGCATGGTCACACGGCTATGAAATCCAAAATTAGGTTTCAAGCCATCACGAGCGTCCATCTTCTCCAAAGACGAATGGAGGGTCACGATTAGATTAAGTGTGTCCTGGTCATACCAAAGCATGACCACCGTGGGCCCGTCTATCCCTCACTTGATCGGCCAAGGAATATCATGCCTGACCATCCCAAAATGCACGTCCAAACTTGCATGGTCACACCTCCCAAACCGCAAACTAATCTCGACCGCTTCAACTTCGCGGACGATTTGAGTGGTTGGGATCACGTTTTCATGGGATAATCAAAGTGTAGGCATGAACACCAGCCTACCATCTTCACGTCAAACCAACCGTCCAAGACCGACCAAGTTGTGTCGTCTTGGAACACGCGCCGGAAAAGAGCATGGTGCGCGGCTTTTTGCGGCATCAAATTTCTATTGCAAAATCGATCTCAACCACTCCTCTTTGCCGGTCAAATTGAGTGGCCTAGATCGCACCTTCATGGGATAGTGAGACATGGACGTGTACACCGGCATGCTACCTACACGCACGCCCGGTCGGTCCTCTCCGAAATCCTTACCATGCTTGGTTTCGACCAAACTGAAGAGTGATGCCTGCGCACCTCTTCAAAACCCTAATTTCATCAACGGTCGCAGATGGGTGTCTCAAAGGTCATCTCATCCGTCCAACTTCACCTGCTTGGTTATACTGACCCTTTTCGGGAGTTAATTGGTTAGTAAGGTGTCATTACCAATCACTTTACCACACCATGATGCAAAGACTGCAGATAAAATACACACGATACTTCACAAGTATCGACTTCGAATAACGCAAATTATTCAATTCAATATTACATGCTATCTTTCGTGGATCCACGATCCACACATTCCAGACATCAATCATGTCACAAACTGGGGGGATACATACTAGGGTATTGGTCTGGCGGTTTACAGCGTGCAGAGTGCAACGCGCCATCATAAGAACGTGTTAGGAAGTCATGGACGGTTAGAGATGAACAGGAGAAGTGGGCAAGGCTGGTCGTGTATCACCAACGCACAACTCCACTACTCCATCACTCCACTTCCCATGAGAGACGTGAATAAGACTCAATGAATTGTATAAATAGGTTCTCCGCCCTATTTCCAAACAACAGAAAAACAACAAGAAAACACCCAGAGCCTGCTTATACCAATCGTAAGCTTGTTCACTTTCCCGTTGCAAGTCATAAGCAAGTCTACACCTTCACAATCTCAATACCTTCTTCGCTTCCCTCCCTAAGATCAACCCCATTTCCTTCACTTTGTGACCGAAACAAGTCCGGAACGGCCATTTCTTAGTTTAGGCCGGACTTGCATGATTGATCTCTCGAATCTACAAGCACTCACCGCGCAAAGTGCATTTGTTTAAGGTTTAAATTCATTCCTCATCCACACCCCAAATTACCAAATTCTGCAGGAGTAGTTTTCACCCATAAACAATTGGCGACCACAATGGGAGATTGATCTATCGGTTGCAAAAAATTGAATCCTCAATTTTTCAGTTTTCATCTCGCGATGTATCCTCACCAGGAAACCACAGGTGGTTCAGATATCATGGGAAGTGTAGCTAGAATGCTGGAGGATGTCTTGGCAAATCAATCCGGTATCGCTAGAAGACAGAGCGAAACATTCCGCCTTTTGAATGATATAACAAAGACAATTACAAGAAGGGTCGCATACATCTACTCAGCAAAGGTAAGAAACGCTCGAATCCTTAGTCGAGTCACACCTTTACCGGTGGAGATGCGAAAGTGCGCGTAATCACGGGGACTCGGGAGAGACGAACAACATGGTCCACCGACAACGAAGACTCGAGGCGACTCCACAGAGGAAAAGACTTGTCCGGTACCACAACGTCTACTGGATAAAAAATGGAGCCTGCAGCTTACGGATCCCTACTGGAAGATTTATATCTCAAGACCCTTGTCGAAGCCGTGAAGAAATGCTTGAGGAAGGAGAGATCAATCAAGGAACACGTGAGTACGAGAGGATGGGAACATTCAATTCGATCACTCAAAGAGTGATATTACAACACCTCCCATCACCAGAGCGAGCAGCAGCTCGCAAATCGTGGCATCTCATCAAGTGTAACACCTCCGTAGTCACCAGAGCAACAACTTCCACTCCTTCATCGGGACGAGGAGCTGGGAGGGGCGAGAGGAGGACCATCTCCCATTACCATTGCAGACTTGATGGAAAAGCAGGAAGTTCTTGTCAAGACTCAAACGGATATGGCCGCAACTCGAAAAGAGGTACTCACATTTCTTAAGACATCAACTCGATCGATTTCCACATGACCCCAACAGCCCCTCGGAGCCAACAAGGAATGCATTCAACGCACGGAGAAGGTACTTGGCGGCGCGGACCTCCATGGACCTCGATCAAAGAAGCGACATCGATATGAGCGGTCCCGTCATGGAGACTCCTACACTGGGATTGATCCTCACAACGATCCTCCTTAAGTCAAGTCAATAGTTTCACTATGAACCGAGGCCGGTGGATCGGGAAGCGGTTTCTCTAGTGGAAAGTTTATGCAAACTTTCACACCTCTCGAAGAATCAGCGCGCGGAGACGTTTTGCTGCAATCAACCAGAGGAAGGTCATGACCGTGCCCTACATGTCACCGCACGCATCAAGGATTCAGAGTTCAAGACGACCCTTATCTACACAGGAGCGTCTTCGAATGTAATTACTCTCAAGACTCTCGGGACATCCAAGGTTCTCCCAGGCAAGGTCGTACATAAGCCTACCACAATGACGGACTTCGAGGGAAACCAAAACAGCACATACGGGAGAAGCTCCGCCGAAAGAATCGACAAGTCCGTTGCATCCCACTCCCCACGTGGGCGTCAATTCAGAAGAAGACCGGCTTGCATCATTGAGGGCTAGTACCCACGATGCATCTTTGCCGACGAAGCATTCTTCTCCATCCCCGTGAAGCCACGACCCACGTTCACACGAAGAGGGAACGAAATTTTATGGCGAGTCGTGACCGTAAAGGGAAAACGGTGATACCGACACTCGCCATTATCAATTAGGTGGGAGATCGTTATCTGTCTCTTCACCTAATGGAATGCTACAACAAAGAACAAACCACAAGAACAAGTGTTAGATGCTCCACAACATACCGCAAGATGGCACCAACTCCACAACTGATGAGATTAAAATCGTTGAGGAATCCCCTCGGCCTATCTCCATCAGCTCAACCTTGTGTACGGATAAACGCACAAAGCTCGTGGAACTTCTCAAAGAGTACCAGGACGTATTCGCTTGGAGATATGAAGAAATGCCGGATTTAGATGAAAATTGGTCACCCATCATCTACATGTTATACCTGGACCCAAGTCGGTTAAACAGGTTGTAGTTCGGACACGAGGAAAATGGATAAATCGGAGTCGCATAGACTTGAGAGACTTGAACAAAGTGCTACTCCAAAAACGATCCTCCTCTACCTAACATCGACATGTTAGTAGATGCAACCGAGGACACATCATTTTCTCCTCCATGGATGGATGTAGCGGCTACAACCAGATAAGGATGTACGAGCATGATGCAAGTAAGATTGCTTTTCGAACTCCTCTCGAAAATTTTTATTATACCATACTACCATTTGGTTTAAAGAGTGCCGGTGCAACGTATCAACGTTGTATGACGGTAATCTTCCACTGGAGCCGATACCTCAAGGAGCAGCCTCAAGAAGATAACGATGTCCAACCGTCATATCGAGCAAGATCCGGCGAGTTACTCTATCGCATGTGGTCGAACAAGATCCGGTGAGTCACTTTATCGAGACAGTACATGTCTATCATGCTATGTTGGAGAATCCGCGCTTTTGGTCATCCTCCTGAGAGTTGTTGAACGCTCATCTACAACAACATATGCCCCGATAGAAAGAACCAGGCCTGCCAGTAATGAAGAACCTCATAATGTTTGTAGGGGCATATATCTCACCAACAGGGATACAACCTTCGCCTTCGTAAGGGTTCCTTGAAGCAAAGAAGAGGAAAACCACCAAGATACAACATCCTGCGTGTCCATCAACTCCAACTCCAGTACCACATGCACGACTCCTAGAATGATGAAACAACGTCCAAGATATTCCATACCTGGCTCGACAACAACCACTACGAACAAACCATGTAAACCACGCTTGGGGACTGAGGCTCAGCATGGAGTTCCTTCACCGTCAGTCAAGGACTTCTTCAACACGAGAAAGATGGTCAGTCAAGAATCATGGAATTCGCAAGAGTAAATCGAACTGAAGAGGAAGCCACTTCAACGCTCCCTCTAGAAGAATCTGCTTCAATGCTCTATTCAAGAGCCACCTCAACGCTCTCTCCGGGACCCACGTTCGCTTTAGAATCCTGCTTCAACACTCTCTCAAGGATCCACCTCAATGTTCGCACCAGAAGCCACTTTAACATCCTATCGAGTCGTTTCAACACTCAAGCTACATCAATAATCTGAGCTCGGGTCAAGTTATCTTTGATGTACTCATTGCTCAACATACGTCTCATCCATCCTTCATGAGGACCCAGCGGAGCATGAAAAACCCTGAAGTCGACAGGAGGAGGGTTATCCTGTGGTATGGATATTTTCAAGGGCGCGATGAACAACTCATCATCAATGTTCGGCATATCTTTGAAGCTTTCAACACCTCCTGACTTGGCACCAAAGATTATCCCTTAAGACATCTCAGGAGTTCTTTTCTTCATTCTATAATAAAAGACAGGAGCAGTATTTGTATAAAAACGCATGAGATGTGTAGTCACACATTTACGTAACACACATTCACTTTGGAGTACACAAGGATGGTATTGGGTCCAAACACCGGTGTTGATCAAGTCTCAAGACCGGTATTGATCAAGTCACGTGTATCACTCAAGTTTCAAGTCCGTGTTGATCGAGTCACAAGTCCCAGATTGCTCAAGCTTCAAGTCCGGTATTGCTCAAGCTTCAAGTCCGGTATTAATCAAGTCACAAGTCCCAGATTGCTTAAGTTTCAAGACCGGTGTTGGTCAAGGGCACGAGGTTGGGTATAAAGGTGACATTCGGGTCAGGCATACACGATATGGGACCCACGTTCAATCAAGCATATATGGTGGGACCATATTTATTTGCACAACACGGTTCTCTTATGTCATGGGAATCATGTTCACGAAATTCAAGCCCACGTTCGATCAAACAGCGCAGAGCCCCATAAACGAAGCAGCCCGCAGCAGTCTGGTCGATTAGGCACAACCCCATGATCGAGCGAAGCGTGCGCAATAGCCCTCGACCTAATCGGGCATAACAAGGTCGATCCGGCAAGACCGACATTCAAACGGAGCAAACACGGAGTGGGCCCTCGACCGGCGTACATAGCAAGGTCGACCGAAGCAGCAAGACCGACATCATACTAGGGGAATGCTCTCCTAGATGCCGTTTGAACGTGACATACTCCAAGGACAGGATGACCCGTTTCTCCCGGGGTAACATCTAACTTTGTCTCATAAAGTTTTATCTTTAACTATCACCATCTTATGCCTACCCCACAATAGTGTAACCATTGAGTGCTAGGCGGGGGACTTAATGTTGATGGTGGGTTTTCATTTGAGGTTAAAATTGTAAAAACGAGAAAAATTATGCGCCGACATCTTGTAAAAGATAAAGCCATTAATAAGTGTTGGATACTCCCTCACTTAATTCACCAAGAATGGAGCATGTGGCAACAATCCCATTCTCGTGAATACATGAAATTCCTCCAGTGTTGGAGCATGTGGCAACAATCCCATCCCGTGAATTTCTAATCGGGCCTTGTATTTCCAAGACTCATTATCAGTGTGGCATGATGACTCGAGTGTTACTCTTACGGAGTAACACGAACCTCCAAGCACTATAATGAAACCATGTACGAAATACCCGCATGTGCCGACTCTCGGTGTGTTATACTAGCCCGATTGAGCCCCTCTCGGTGTGTTATACTAGCCCGATTGAGCATCCGGATTGACCGTGATCAGTCCGGATATGATCGCAGATCATCCAACTCCATAAGCATGATTGGATGACCAGATCAATTCCATCACCCCAAGCGGTGTATGGAATACCCATCGCCGAACCAATGCGGAACCCGCACGGTCGGCCATTGGCCTAGCTTGCCAAAAAACGTTCATACCAAGCATTATGAACGGAAAACCCTAAATTAGGTTTGCGGCATATTACATGTGTCGCAAAAACAAGTCTCAACCATCCATCTTCGCAGTATAGATGGAGGGTGTAGATGTAGATTCAAAGGGCCCAAAGCATGTCAACACGATCACCGTGGGCCCGCCTACGTACTTGACTAATCGGTCAGACCAACCATGGTTGGTCGTCCCACCCGTACGCCCAAAGGGAGCATGGTCACACGGCTATGAAAGCCAAAATTAGGTTTCAAGCCATCACGAGCGTCCATCTTCTCCAAAGACGAATAGAGGGTCACAGATTAGATTAAGGTGTCCGGGCCATACCAAAGATGACCACCGTGAGCCCGTCTATCACCTCACTTGATCGGCCAAGGCATATCATGCCTGACCATCCCAAAATGCACGTCCAAACTTGCGTGGTCACACCTCCCAAACCGCATACTAATCTCGACCGCTCAACTTCGCCGGACGATTTAGGGTTTCAATTCAATATTACATGCTATCTTTCGTGGATCCACGATCCACACATTCCAGACATCAATCATGTCACAAACTGGGGGGGATATATACTGGGGTATTGGTCTGGCGGTTTACAGCGTGCAACGCGCCATCACAAGAACGTGTTAGGAAGTCATGGACGGTTAGAGATGAACAGGAGAAGTGGGCAAGGCTGGTCTTGTATCACCAACGCACAACTCCACTACTCCATCACTCCACTTCCTCCACTTCCCACGAGAGACGTGAATAAGACTCAATGACTTGTATAAATAGGTTCTCCGCCCTATTTCCAAAAAACAGAGAAAAACAACAAGAAAACACCCAGAGCCTGCTTATACCAATCGTAAGCTTATTCACTTTCCTGTTGCAAGTCATAAGCAAGTCTACACCTTCACAATCTCAACACCTTCTTCGCTTCCCTCCCTAAGATTAACCCCATTTCCTTCACTTTGTGACCGAAACAAGTCCGGAACGGCCATTTCTTGGTTTAGGCCGGACTTGCACAGATTGATCTCTCGAATCTACAAGCACTCACCGCGCAGTGTATTTGTTTAAGGTTTAAATTCATTCCTCATCCACACCCCAAATTACCAAATTCTGCAGGAGTAGTTTTCACCCATAAACAGCTGGATAATTGGTTTGGGATAAAACAGGGAAGATATGATCCATATTTGCGAAGAAAAGGGAGTGTCCATTTATTCACGATAAAACAGAGGTGGGAAGTTATTCTCGGAAATTTTCCGAGTTTTATAGGGCAGTTGCGTGACGATTTGGTAGGAGATAATTTCTTCTATGAGTAGGATACAATTCAGGGCAAAGACGCGTGAAAGAAATTAACAGAAAAGGAAATATTATCGTAACCTTTCCGTGAAGAAGAAGAAAAAAATATTGAAAGTTTCTCGGGATTTAATTGTGTTGTTGAGTATATATAGGTGGCTTCGAGTTCTAGAGAGGAGGTCGAGACTTTGGGGTACCAACAGAGACTTTGGGGAGGTTTTAGAACACAACAGAGAAACACAGTCGAGTTGCAGAGTTCTACAGGCGAGAGGAGGAAGAAGAACAGAGAACATCACTTAAGGAAAGTCGCAGAACCCGTGGCCTTTTCTTTCAAATTCAATCAATTTGTCACAATTTCTGTAACAATTAATTCAGTTCGCAACAGTTTTGTGTTAGGGTTCTTTGTAACAGTGGTTCTGTAACAATTATAACTGTTACAAACACGTTGTTTTATACCTTCTCTTCTTTTTAATCAACTTTGGAGCAACAAACATGTATTTTGAGCAAGTGGTTAATATGAGGAGCTAAACCCCATTGCTGAGGCGATAGAGGAAGCTATTTTTCCAACAAGAAGTGGTATATTTTTATTTATCTATTTATTGCAATTATTTTTATGATTATTTTGCCTTGATCGATAATTGTTTGAATGATTTTTGTTAAACAATTGTGATTTCTTTTGATAGAGCATACTTGGACCTAGGTTTTTGATGTTCTATACTTCGGATTTACACTTTTTATTTTGAGAATCTACTTGTTGCAATAGTTTAGAATCAACTTGAATGAGAAAATTGCATGGATATAAATATTGGATTAAATCACTTTGAAATTGGAAAATAGTGGAATCTTAGCCTCGGTGTTCTTTTAATATTGATATCATCTTTGTCAGTGTTTGCTATAATTTTTAGTGAGTTTTCTATTTTAGTTTTGAATTTAAGTCTAAAAAATCCTTCACAAGTTCGAGAATCGAATCACTTTTACTACCACTTTACAAACAACTTCAAAATCACATCAATTTACGATTTGGTCGGACCATGTACTTGAAGTATGTGACCCATCTTTATATGGTGACACGCCTTATAAATTAGAAAAGAATAATTCCAAAACTGTTTTATTACCTAACTATTTGCTTTTATATTTGTGTTAACTTCATACTTTTTTTCAAAAATTAAAGCAATTAACGAGATTTGGAGGGGAAGGTTTTTAAGTTAAATACATGTCAATATAAAGCTGAGCCATACACAAAAAGGCAAACTAACTTTTGACTTTTTTGCTTTCAGAAGTCAAAAAACAACTTCTGGAGTGATACCCAAACGGGCTATAATAACGCGTTTGGATATCATAAGCAGTATTCAAAAGTAGAAGTCAGAAGCAAAACTATTTTACTTTACTAAAAGTTAAATTTCCGATTTCTAAAAATCGTTTTGAAATTCTCTACCCAAACCGACTTCTTGCATTTTGTTACTTCTGAATGCACATCCAAACGCGCTATACAACTTTCTCCTTTCGCTTTTTCTCTATGGAAACACTATTTCATTTCATCTTGCATTTACTGTCTTTTTTTCCTCTATGGGAAATTAGCTAGGGATGCGATAAATCAAAAGATTAGTTCTCAAATCACAACCCCTCTTCCACCCGGACGTTATTCTTACAAGGGGGTAGTCAAACAAGATTTCTATGGACTTTCTTAGATTTTTAATTTAAGTGACTTCTAGAGATTTCTAGTGATTCTCTGAGAGAAACTTAGAGAGTCTTTATGACTTGTAGAGACAAAAAATGAGATTTGTATTGACAAAATAAATGAGACTTGTAGAAAGTTTATGCGTTGTAGAGACAAAATTGTATAATATCCCCTGATTAATTCTAAACATTATCGATTCTTTTATTATTCACGTTATAGTAATAATAAAAGTACCATGATCACATAATGAAATATGTGTCTATTGTCAAAATATATCTCACTGTTGTCCTATGCCTAAATTTTCAATCACTTTATTTCACTCGTCCCACATTTTATTTTCTATGCGGAGAGAAAAATCATAACTTCTAAATTATATATTTTAAAATCGATACATATCACAAAGACTCACATAGTCGATTTTAAATTATATATTCTCCAATTTAAAAAATCACTTTATTCCACATTTTGTCTTGATTACCCATTTCCAAGTGGCCCTTAAGTGTATTACTTCCCAAGGAGAGAAGAAAATGGTTCACTCCCAAAACTAAAAATTCTCCAAATTTTCCAAGTCCCCCGAAATATCATCTCTTGAGGAGAGATTTCTACCATGCCTATTTTTAAGAAAAAGTCTTTCCAAATATCTGAAAACAACAAATCAATGACTTTCAATTCTCCTTCGAATAACGGGAGCGTTAGAGTGACTCTTATAAAATCCTAATCCAGTAACATGGAGTTTCAGAGAATTTAAATGACTAGAAAAATGTCTCTAACCAATAACAAGAGACATTAAGAGACCCTCCAAATATCTCTATGGGCTAACAATAGATTTGCGGACTCCCCAGAAGTCATTCAAAATCTCATTTGACTAACCCCCTGTTAATCTACTCAGATGGTAAGTCTACTTCAATAATTAAGGTTTTCATTCTTTCGATTTTGATTATAGCGATTTTCGTATTCACTGCCAATTCATCCAATGAGAATAGATAACATCTATTCGTAACCTCCCAATGAATAACTACAGAGATCATATCACCAAAAACTAGTGATACTTCAGCTTTTAGTAACGATGTCAAGATTTTGTAAAAATTTTAATTGTGAAAATGACTTATATCGATTTGTTAGTGACTTCTGTTAGATTCGAGAGAATGTTGGATTCGTGAGGATCAGAAACTCTATTTTCTTCTAAATATGCGTATTTTTTGCTTTTGTGGCTTAGACCGGTGGTGGAAAGGATCATGTTGGTTCATGAAACTAAATCTTCTCCTACAAAGGTAGCATCTGCTAAATTTAATTCACTTATACATATTCTTGTATCATCTGCTTGGAGATTCCTAAAAAGTTACTTAGTGGTACAAATAAGAAAAAATATTTGAAAATGGGTAGGATGAAATTGTTTACATCCTGGCTATATTTACATTTTCGTCCTTTTAAACATGATCAAATTTTATATGTCTTTTTCACCCATAAATTGTTGATTTTGGTCTTTTTAACCAATTTTGTGTATTTCATAGTACAGGTTTCACGTAAATACACACCTAGAGAAAGTCAGAAAACCCTATTTAGTGCTTTCGCAATAAAAACTAAAAAGCATTACAGTATCAGGCCTAACAATCAGGCCCACGGGCTGATGAAAAAAGTTTTATCCATGTCACAATTGTTTCCTTCAATCAACTCCTAACGGTCGGCAATATTGATAATACGTGCACTCCTAAATAATAGGAGTCACAAACTCACGTATTATAACAAACCCTAGTCACCAAGTCAATAACATTTTTTGAAGAGTTTGTTTTCATTTTGAAGAGCTTGTTTTCATTCATCGACCGGCGGTGCCATTAAAGCTTTACTCCAGACAGGTAACTTGCACAGTAGATTCTTAGGATTTTATCAGTCAAGTTTTTTCCAAATCATCGCAACCCAGATTTGATTTTATTAGTTATGCAGAATTGACGATAAGAAAAACGTGATGCATCGGATTTAGACTTTAAGCTAATATTTACTTACATTCGAATGACGTAGAAGGAAATAAACACCATATATACATGACTGTAATGTGCAGGGAAAACGAAAGAAAACTCCTAAATCTATTTGAGTAGGGGAAAAATCCTTAGAAAGAGTGAAAAAAAAACCTCTCAAGTTCGTCGGAAATACAAAATACAATACTGAAAGCAAAATCTAAGTTTGTTTAAGAATTTTGAGCCTTCATTGTCACAGTTTTTATACCATTTTGGTATCAATGAAAAAACATAAGCTATCGAATATTTTTTACTTCATCTTTAAGACCTAAGATATTTGTGGATTTTTTTTTTAATCTTGTAAGGAAAAAAAACAGAAGGCAAAATACATATTCTGTTATTGCAAATCTCAACCCGTACGACGAGAATTTTCAGGATTCTTAAACTTTCCTTTTTTTTTTTTTTTTAAAAAGAAAACTTTTCTCTTCATTTCTAGCTATATGGTTTGCACTTTCTCTCAAACTAGTCAAAATAGCATACTGTCTACACAGTAAAAGGTTATTTGCGCTAATGCTATTGTTATCTTATGGTGTTGATTTTGATCATGAGCTGATCTTTTTCACTCATGTTTTGTAGGATAAATCAGTACTACTCGACCATCTCTCAGGTACCTCTTCTTTCGTTGATTTTACTTGTGTATAAATCATGAACTCTCTTCCCAAACCAGTCATCTATGTTACATTAGGTTTTGTTTTTTTAAGCAAAGTTCATAACTAATTAGCATGGATGAAAGCTTACGATCAACAAAGTTTATAAGTTCAAAAAATACAAATGGTTAAGCTTCCCACCCTTTCTGATCACTAACTTAATGAGAAATCCCAAATTATAAACACAAATGCAGTATTCAAGCCCAAAACCTTTGACAATCATTTAAGTCGTTGGAAATGGCTCAAGAAATGTTATACGACCAATATGTGTACGCTGATGCAATTCAACTCTGGATGGTGTGCCAATAATTGGATTTAAAGCCCTTTATGATAACATTTTTTGTTTTCTGTGGTAGTGATTGCATTTAATAAGTCTTTTTTATTCCTAATAAATCTTTAAAAGAATATGTAATCCATGATAGTTTAAATGATGCCATATGTTTGTGGATTTACAAAGAAACTTTATAAATTTATATAATTCATGATTCATTTATATTTATTCATGAAAATTTGAACATCCCTGTTAGTGTTTATCTTTGAATTCTTTTGTTTACTTAGTTTGCGCGGAAAATAACCCGAGAAGTACATGATTGATTTCATTGTAATTCTGACTTCATATTGTAGGTCATTTCTCACCCAAGAAGCGGCTTGCATTTCAAAAAATACAAACACCATGGAGCTTTTGAAGAATGAAGATAGAATCAGTATTTTACAGGATGATTTGCTTCTTAAGATCCTTGATTCAGTCGACATGAAAACTGTTGTCAGAACCAGCGTTTTGTCCACAAGATGGAGGTATATATGGAAATTCGTTTCCGTTCTAAAGTTAGTCATCCGCGATCCTAGAACTAAAAAGGCACGTTCATTTATAGATTTCGTTAACACCGTACTCCTACTTAGGAATATCTCAGACATAAAGACGTTCATTCTTAATTGGGATAGCACATCCGATGAACTAGCAGAACATCTTACAAATTGGATACTTGTTGCTTTAAGTAGGAATGTTCAAAAACTACATATAGAGATCAACAGTGGGTTGACATTCACGCTACCTCATCAACTCTTCATTTCCCAAACATTAACCGAATTGACCCTGGATTTTGGCGAAGGCACGTTACCCTCAGATATTTTCCTTCCCAATCAAATGTGTTTACCTCGACTCGAATCATTGTCTCTCAATTCATTTAGCGGCGGTAACGATATAACGTGGATTAACAAGCTATTGTCAAGCTCTCCAGTTCTAAATTCCCTTAAGATAATGGATATGTGGGTAAGAGATGATGATGCGGGAGTAAACGTCGATTGTCCTCAGTTAAAGCATCTGGAAATAATCAATACAACCAATGGTGTAAGTTTTATGGCCATGGTAATCAAGTTATCTACTCCGAGTCTCACTTCTTTCATTTGTCAAGACTATATGTTACAAGAATATTCGGTAGAGAATCTTTCTTCTCTAGTCACAGCTGATATTCATATGATGAAAGAAGGGGAATCATATTATGAAGACGAAGAAGAAGAAGACGGGCGTTTTTCTGAGCGTATGATGAAATTTTTGATTGCACTTCATAATGTGAAAAAACTGACACTATCACCGGCCGATATCGTTCAGGTACGACCTTTTTTTCCCCTATATATCATTCTCTAACATTATATCCCGTTGATTGCTATTTGTAATGCAGCACATTTAACATCACAAACACGCATTTGATATTGATTCTTCTTTAGCATTTGTAGATGTAGAAAATCCTACCACTACATCCAAAGGTAACTAAACACATGCACAAGAAAGCAAAACGAACAAAAGAAGTAGAAGAACACAAGGTATACGTGGTTCGGCATGATTACCTACGTCCACGGGGTGTAAAAGAAGATCTTATTACTCGACTCAAGATTACAAGGTGGATTTATCTCTCTCAAGGCCTTAGTATGCACTCTTTCCTTACTTCTTGCTTGAGTTTTTTCTCTCTACATGGTCTCTATTTATAGTTACAAGTGATGATACATCCAGCACTACGGTGTTAGGCTTGGTGTAGCTTCCTCGATGTTCCTCCCGAGCGATCAGTCGATGCCCCAGCCGATTGTTCTTGTTTGTTCGAGTCACTACGCCGAGCCGAATGATATCTGCTTCTGTTAACCCGTCGCTCGATGTCGCCCGTTCGATGGGAATAATCGACGTCGCCCTTGGGATCCTTGGCCGAGCCTTCCTTGACCGAGTCCTCCTTATCTCTTCACCAACCTTGTCGGTGCATTTATGGCTCCAATGCCCGATGTCCATCGCATCACAGCCTTTTTCTCTTTCCTTCGACTTTCGGCTCCTCTTTCCTCACGCCAGCATTTGGAAAGGCGATCCGCACCTCGCATGCATGCTCGCTCCGTACGCCATGGCTTAGGATCGTTCCACCCGTCCCCGTGGATTATTTACACCTACATTTATGCCCCTTCTTTCACTCGTGTGGCCAACACGTGGGGAAGAATAACCGCCTGCCTTCCCACGTCCCTGGCCATGCCGGTTGCCACGCATCCGTTCCCCACTCGCTTGATTACTCCAACCGGTTCACCTTCTCTCGCCGGTTACCACGGGGTGGGTTTATAAATCCAGCGCTCGAATCTAGTTTCCCTCTTATTTCTTTCTCTGCAACTTCATCCCCCTTTTTTTTTTTTTCATCTTCTCTGCGTCTCCATCTCCTCTGTATCTTCATCTTTCCTCCACCCTCTTTTCGTTGTTGCAAAGCTAACTCCTTAACAAACTTCTTCCCTTCCTCCTCCGTTATCCATCGTCTTCTCCGTCTCCGTCGCCGCTGCAATCTCCGGTTCCGGTCGTGTTTTTGCTTCCCCGCTGTATTTCTCGATCGGTTTGCATGGCCTCTTCAACTCCCCAAATGACGGAAAGAAGGTGTGTGAGTTATGTGTTTTCCGATGACGGCAGACGCTCGATTCTCCGTTCTCGTCGTGGAGAGCCCTTCCAAGTACGACACCGCGCTCTTGATTCTATCTTTCCCGATAACTCATCTTCGTTTTCTTGTATCTGACAAGAGGGCTCCTAAGGATCGTCGGATGAGCAGTATGTTCATCAGTTAAAGAGCGAGTTCGATCTTCACGGATATGACGTCAGGCTCTTGTCAGGCCAGAAGGGTGTCTTGAGAAAAGATGATGTTCTGAGGTTTCCCCATTCGGCCGAGGCGACCATTGTTACCAGGGGCCACTGGAGCTCTGACCGCGTTTCCCGTATGATCCTAGTCGTCCATTTTGGTACGAGGCTCTCTCCAAGATTCGCCCGTGTCGCGCTTTGGCTCGGTGGAATGGCAATACTTTCCGCATCTTGTCCGAGTGGGAGAGGCGCAGCCGGGCGAGTGTTCTCCTACCGCTTGGTCCACTTACGATCCTTCCTGTGCGAGTGACTATACTCCGCAAGCTTCGGCCGACAATTATCGGAGCGGAACCACTACTCAATCGGCGATCTCGCCGGATTTGCCGCCAGCCCTCATCGTCATAAGACCCTTCCCGAGGAGTCGGGAGGCTTCTCTTGGATGAGGACCCCGAGGGGAAGAGTTCCAACAAGCACGCCTGTCATACCAATGATGCGGCTTGGGACCGGGTTCCGCCGGCCATTTCCGCCCTCTTTTGAGTGGCAAGCTTCCTCCTCCACCGAAGTTTATCCTTTCTGGGTAGTCAACGTTGATCGGGTCGGTGCATTTCTTTGTTTCTCTAGTTTGATTGATCGGATCAGGAGGCTTATAGGGTAATATTTTGTTTTGGTGGTGTTTTTCAGACTAAGTCCCAGGGTACTCCTTCTGAGGTTTTCGTTCATCGGAAGAGGGATAGGATTGGCGGAGCCGAGGAGGATACAGGGAAGGTAACAAATATACTCATTGTTTTTTATTTAACGTACATGTACGTGCCCCTATTTGTTGCCTTGCATGGATCTGACGTCGGCTGATACGCAGAAGTTGAAAGTTGACAAGGTTGCTGGTACCTCGGCGAAGGATGGTGAGGATCCCGATGATCGACTACCTTTGTCGCATTTCCTGGGGAGGTCGCCCCTTAAATCATCTGATGATTCATCTGCCTTTGTAGGTGGGAAGCCTAAGGGTAGGAGTAAAGAACCTAAGGGGGATGTGCCTGCCCCGGAGAAGGATGTGCCCTGGAAGTGGCTGGTGAAGGGATTGTGCTTGCCGATGGCACTGTGTATGTTGTGTCTGATGGTGATGATGAGGAAGATCTTTTTGATGATGAGGACGATGCTGCCGATAAGGGGGGG
Organism: Papaver armeniacum; assembly: GCA_023531295.1. Lineage (NCBI taxonomy): Eukaryota > Viridiplantae > Streptophyta > Magnoliopsida > Ranunculales > Papaveraceae > Papaver > Papaver armeniacum. The sequence continues at coordinate 813,671 of JAJJWW010008200.1, forward strand.
GGAGATGGGTCAAGCGGAAAAATCGGGTGGCGGTGGGGGCGATTTGAGTGACCGTGATATGGAGAGTGTTGATGGCCAACCGCTGAAGGCTTTTCCTACCGTGGTTCCTAATCCCGAAGAGTAAGCACCTCCTTTACTATCTCGGGCCCCATATGTAACTCGCTTGGGGCGCTCATTTCTCCCGATTTCGCCTCCTTGTCCGATGAGGAGAAGGTCAATGCCGTCGCATTGTATGAGGCTGGCCTAAAAAGTACCTTCGACCTCCTGGTGAGTTGAGCTGCTCGGGTGTCGCGTTTTTGTACTAGTTTAGAGCTGACTATGTTGGCATTGTTTTTAGGATGTCAACCGCTCGCTATTGAGTGCTGCCATTCAACGTTGGATGCCATTGAGAGGGAGAATCTTCGTCACTTGTCGCAGCAGGAGCGTGAACGGTCTCGAGGGTCGGAGAGGGAGTTGGCCAAAACCCAAGGTATGCATTTTTCCTTCCGCAGCTAGTTGTGATTGATCTCATAGTGCCAATATCCTGAGTTTAGTACTCCCTGCTTAGCCGAATCGTCTATTGCGGAGGCCGAGGCTGCCACCAGATGTCGTTTGTCGAAGAGGGAAGCTAACATAGAACGAGATCATGTCTCGAACTTACAACAGAGAATAGTCAATAAGGATGCTAAAATTGACCGTCTGGTAAGCCGATATTGAAGATCTTCAATCCAAACCGTATCGGTATGAGACGTTTGAGTATGTTCCCGAGGAGATAGATAATTTGAGGGCGGACTTATCTCACTTCCTGTGGTATAGCGGCCGAGAAAACATTATTAGCCGACAACTTAGAAGTGCAATGTGGCCGGCTAAGACTTCAGGTCCGAGATCTGCATGCAGATCGCCTTCGGATCTTGGGGGAGAGGGACGCTACTGAGAAGCGTAGCCAAGATGCCCTCGAGAAGCTTAAGGATTTTAGAAAGGTTTCTGAGGAGTTGGATTGGGTGCGTGCTCAATTGTCGGGCTTGCAGGCTGCCCACTCTCGACAGAGGGAGGAATGGAGTGATCATAAGAAGTATTGCCCCACTAATGAGTTTAATGAACAGCGATACCTAGAACTTTCTTCGAAGGTGTCGGCCCTCGAGTGTAGCCTATCTGAGTCCGAGGAGTCGGTTAGAATAATTGCCCCTTTGTTAGAAGGTGGTGTGTTTTGTGTCGTGCCTTGCGTGTTGTTATTTTGTTGCTGTTGTTGTGTGACTGACCGTTCTTGTTATCTTGGCAGCCGAGCAGAAGAAAGTGGCCTCGTTGGAGGAGGAGAATATTCGTCTGAAGGGGAAGGAGGCTCATCTGCTTGATCGTGTGGCCACTGCTGAGGCGGCGTCGGAGCAGCCTAACGCGGGATCTTGCCGCCGAGAAGGCGAAGTTCAATGGGGAACTCGTCTTAAGGTGTCAAAGTCGGTGTGAAGGCGGTGCTCGATAAGAAGCGAGCCGATCGCCGCCAAGAAGGCTGTCATCGGGTTCTTCTTCATCCAAAGAGTGATCCTTTCTTTTGTAGCGCTGCGTCGCTGTCTTGCCCTTTTCCTCGGGTTGTAATTCGTTTGAACACTTTGGTAACTTCTTGCATGACTTGTTACGGGGTGCTGCGTCGCCGGTTTATTTGCTGTTCTTGCTACTGATGTTGTTACACTACTGACGTTATTATTCTTATTTATGTTGGGTTGCCCGTATGTGGCTTTCTTGTCGTAGCCTCGTTGTTGTCTTTTCTTATGCCTGCATAGATAAACAGGTTAGTCACACATGCCGTTTCTGTCGAACGCACTCAACAAGGAGGGTCATCGGGCCCGATGCCATGTCCTGACTGAGGCATCTCATCACCGTCTTTCAAGATCTGGTGGAAGGGGAGTTGGTCTTGCCTAGTTTCTATGGGATCGATACCCCAAGAAGTTATCGATTAATCTTCTTGGGCAAGTGATTCGGCCACTTGCGAGGAGAGCAATGTTGCACCGCTCGATTTGTGTCGAGTACTCATGCCTCGACAATCGGCCGCTGGTTTCCAACCACCAGGGCCCCTGAACTACCTCGGCACTTGCACAATGCCATCGCCCCGAGTTCGAATAGTCCGCGTTAGTGTAAGTCGCCCCGGCACTTGCACAATGCCATCGCCCCGGGTTCGAAACGACCATTCAGACGCACTTGTCATATTTCCAACCCCACGCGGCCTTTCACGGAAATAGATGACAAGATATCTTACCTGAGTTCATGGATGGTAGAGCTTTAGTCGCGTATGCGTTCCATGGTCGTGGCTCGGGTTTTCCGTCCGGTTTCGAGAGATCTTGTATGCCCCTTCTCCGACCTTCTCAACTATTGTGTAAGGTCCTCCCCATATTGGTGCAAGTTTGCCGCCTTTCTTGTCACGTTCATAGCTAGGTAAGTGTTTTAGTACCAGCTGCCCTCGGTAGGAACTCTCTTGGTCGGACCCGCTTGTTGTATTCTCGTTGGATTCTCCGTTGGTAATTTTCCATCTTTTGCAGGCCATCTCCCTCGTCTCTTCTAGATCGTCAAGTTTAGCCAGGATAAGATCCGCCGAGATGTTTCGCCTCCACGCTTCGGTCCTTGTGGTCGGTATCATCGCCCTCGTCTGGGCAGGATGGCTTCGGGGCTCCCATATGTTAACATGAAGGGCGACAATCCGGTTGCCTCCTCGCGAGTTGTCCTATACGCCCACAAGACGTTGTAAAGCTCTTCACACCATTCCCCATATTCCCGTCGAGTTTCTTCTTCATGTTATCGGCGATGGTCTTGTTTGTGATCTCGGCTTGTCCATTGCTTTGGGGGTATAGTGGCGTGGACTTGCTTTTCCGGATGTTGTAAGTGTTAAACAAGAGTCTCTATGTTTTTGCCTCGCAATTGTTTGCCGTTGTCGAGACAATTGCCAGGAACCTCGAGCGGCATATGATGTGTTCCTGCATGAACCGGGAAAACATCCTTATCCCGTATGTGCCTTAGCGGTGCGGCCTCAACCCACTTGGTGAAATAGTCGGTGGCTACAATTAAGTACTTCCTTTGTCCCGACCCGACGTGTAGAGGTCCTACGATGTCGATTCCCCATTTAGCGAAAGGCCAAGGACCGATGACGGAGTTCAACGCCACGGCCGCGCGTGTATCTTTTCCCGATTTCTCGGCACTCGTCGCAAATCGTGGGCCATATGTTTTGCAGGCCCTCATTCATGTATGGCCGTAGTATCCCATGGTTTTTGCTCGTGCGCTGTGCTACGGCCCGAGCTATGGTTTCCCGCCGCCCGTAGTGCGATTCGTTAAGGATTGTATGCCCTCCTCTTTACTTAGGCACCTCAACAAGGGTCCTAGGTACGATTTCCGTAGAGAATTCCGTCTCGAATTTCAGACGCGTCGCTTTGCTTTTGATCTTGTTGACCTCGGTCGCCCTTTGGGCAATTTCCCCGTTTCGAGATATTCATGAATCGGCTTCCTCCAATCGTCTACGGTATCGGTCGGTAGTGACGGTGCAGATGTGCGTCGACGTTCTCGATCTCTGCATCGATGGCATGAAGACCCTCATAACTCGATGCCTTCAATGCTTGAGTCCGTCAACATGGAAGCAATGTGCTCAGGGCATCCGAATGCCTATTGTCTTTTCCGCAGATGTGTCGGAATTTAATGCTCGGTATTTGCCCGATGTAGAATTGGGCGAGTTCCCGATATTTTCAGTAATAAGGGGTCATGTATGGCGATCGCTCGTTGATCCGTTTCGGACAACTAGCCGAGAGTCGCCGTGAGTCGTACCTCCCGGATGCCCATCTCCACTATCGGACGTAAGGCATGTATTACGCCTCGTATTTCGTGACATTGTTGGTTGCCTTAAACTCAAGCCTAAAGGAGTGGACCATTTTCTTGCCCTTTGGTGTCGTGAAGACCAGCCCTAAACCCGACCCGTCCTTATTGGATGACCCATCGACGAAAACCTCCCATCGTGTGGCCGCATGTCTCGAGTAAGTCGGGTGAATCGTCTCGGTCTTCTTCCATTCCTCGGGATGTCTTCTACTTCGTCCTCATCACCGAGGGGAAGTCTCACAAAAATCAGCAATCGCTCAGTGCCTTCACGGCCGTCCTCATCTCGTAAAAGACATCGAATCGTTTTTATTTGCGCGCTCCACTTAGAGATCCGTCCCGACTCGGGCTGCGTTGTCGAGTCACGACTCTATGGAGGACTTGGTAAGCACCCGAATCTTGTGGGTTTGGAAATACGTTCAAGCTTTTGTGTTGCAAATACTAACGCTAGTATGAGCCGCTTCGATCCTCGGTGTAGTTCTTTTCTCGTAGGGTTCATGGTCTTGCTTATGAAATATACTGGCTTTTCTTCCGCTCCTCGTTCTTGACCAACACGGCGCCGATGGCATGATCAAGTTGCCCGAGATAAGCGTTAATATGTCCTCGGGCTCGGGCCTTTGTAACACTGGTAAGCTCGCCAGGTGTTGCTTGATTCTCTGGAATGCTTCCTCACACTCCTCGGTCCATCTGAACTTCTCTCCCTTCCTTAACGTCCCGAAGAATTCCCTGCACTTGTCTGACGATCGAGAGATGAATCGTCCTAGAGCCGCCAAGTTTCCGTTCAGCCGTTGCACGTCCTTTCACATGCACAGCGAAGGCATTTTGGCCATCGCTTTGATTTTATCTGGGTCTGCTTCGATTCCCTTATCCGTGATTATGTATCCCAGGAACTTGCTCGAGGTGACCCAAAAGGTGCATTTGGACGGATTTGCCCTCATCTTGTACCTCCTCATAGTCTGGAAGATGTCTCTGAGGTCGTCGATGTGTGTATCGGCTACCTTACTTTTGACTAGCATATCGTCCACGTATACTTCGATGGTGTCGTGTATTTTGTCCTCAAACATGTCCTCTACCAGCCTCTGATATGTAGCGCCCGCATTTTTCAACCCGAATGGCATTTTGGTGTAACAACATAGTCCTCTTGGTGTGAAAAAAGATGTATGCTCCTGATCTTCGGGGGCCAGGGGGATCTGGTTATATCCCGAGTACCCATCCATGAGCGTGATCGCCTGATACCCGACAATGGATTCCACCAGTTGGTCAATGCTGGGGAGAGGGAAGCTGTCCTTTGGGCATGCCTTGTTCAAATCACTATAGTCGACGCAAACTCGGACGCCCCCGTTCCTCTTGGGGACTATCACCATATTAGATATCCATTGTGGGTACCGGGACTTTCGGATGATTCCGCCCGCGCAGTTTCTTGATTCGGCCCGCCTCCATCTAGGTTGTAGCTCGGGTGCAATTCTTCTCATTTTCTCGTCTCGATCGGTCTCGAACTTGGGGTCTATCTCGATGGTGCGAGCAAACTTGGTCGATGCCTTCCATGTCGTGCATCTGCCAGGCGAATACATCCACGTGCTCTTTCAGGAGGGCTATCAGTTGCTGGGACTGCTCGTTCGTTAAGCGTGACCCTATTCTCACTAATCTCGGCTCCTCCTCGGTGCCCAGGTTGACTTGCCGGGTCGATTCTATGGCCGAGAAGTTTTGTTTTGGCTCGCCGACGGTTGTCGGCCTCCCGTGATTGCTATAAGACTTCCGTCTCTCCCCGCTTCGTAGGTGGCGATGGCTTGTGACATCACCTTTTCCAATTCCACTCCTGCTTCCATCTCCTTAGACTTCTTCTTTTCTTGGCGTTTCCTCGATCGTCTTTCCTCGTTCTGTTGGATGTCTATCTGCACACATTGTCTCGCCGCTGGGGGTCGCCTAGTACTTCTACTACTCCACGATAAGAAGGGAAGCGCAGTTTCTGATGGTAGGCCGAGGCGACTCCCTTGATCCCTCGCGATCCAAGGTCGTCCCAGGATCGCCTCATATGGGGTGAAGCGACGTCGACCTAAAAAGGTGGTCAATGTGTCAAGGAACCCTTCCCCATCCGAGACTCGAGGGTGACTTCTCCCTTTGGCACCGCCACCGCACCGTTGAAGCCGTAAATTGATAAGTCGATGGGATCGTGGATGTCATCGGACAATTCCATCCTCTTGAAGGTGTCATAGAACAAAACTTCGACCGAGCTACCTTGTCCATTAATATTTCGCGGACGCCCCATTCTTCAATCATCGTGGTTATTACTAAGGGATCTCCATGTGCTTGTCCGTTCAATGGGACATCTTTCGCCAAAACGTAATCGGTTGCATCATCCACGGCTCCATAGGGAGGGTCTTGGCCACGCCAAGATTTCTCTCGCCCGATCTGTCCCTCTTGTGTATTCTCGAGGTGATACCGGTTCCTAGGTCGTATCCTTGTGTTGCTGAGTGTGATATGGTGTTACAGGTGAACTGAGCACCGCGATTGATTCTTATTTGATGCACCGGGACCTCGGGCCGGGCAGTGTCGATGGTGTTTTGACGAAATGCCGCAGATACCCATCGCGGATCGTGCCGGACGATATCCTTCACTTCTCTCGCAATCATTGGTTGAGTGGCCGCGGAATCGATGATAACGGCGAACTCCGGGTGGTTCCTTGTCCCGTCGAATTGATTCCCCGAGTCTTGGGGTAACGGATATCGTTCCTCTTTTCCACCTCCTTGAACACTTCTTCCAAGGGTGCATTGAGCGAGTGTACGATCTCGGCTCATGGCGAGGTTTCTTTCCTCTCTCGACCCTGCACCTTCTTGTTCTCTCCCCGGACCGGGTACTGTGCCTTTTCTCGGACCGCTTCGTGGCCTCTCTCGGGATAGCCTCTTTCGTGGTGCTCGCCTTGTATTCCCCTGTCTTGCGCTCCTTCCCGGATTTCTTCCAAGGCTATATAGTGCTCTCGCATCTTAGGATCTCCCTTAGCGTCTTGGGCTTTTCCGTGTACATCGCCACCCAGATGGGGTCCGACTTTCTTAGCGAGTTCTCGAAGCCGAATATTTGCTGGTCGACCGGTGCCTTCCCTATATCCGTGCACAACTTCCTCCATCTATCCGTCAAGGATCGCAGAGGTTCTCTCAGCCTTCGTGCCGGTGGTAAATAATTTGTCGACTCTGGGCCGAGCTATGCTGTTGTGCATGTATGTCTCGAGGAAAGTTTCCACCAAAACCGCATAGCTCCCAAACGGATTTGTCGGGTAGGGTGTAGAACCAACTCTTCGCTTCTCCATCTAGACTAGCAGGAAGAACTTGCACATGACCACATCGTGATTCTTCCACTGTAGTAAGGACATGCCGTACATCTTGATGTGTTCTCCTGCATCGCCCGTGCCATCAAACCTAGATGGGAAGATTGGCAGTGTGCACTTTGGTGGAAATGGTGTTCGGTCCGATTCCCTGGTGAACGGTGTCTTCTGGGCCTCGCTGATCACTTCTGCTAACTTATCATCCTCGCTATCTCCAGTCAGTTTCTTAACCATCCGCTCAAGCCGTTCAATCTTTTGTTTGGTGGACGCGTCCGTACTTTCGTTGGTTACTTCCTCATCGGCCGAAGAATCCTCGGAAGGCCCATACCCTTCTCTTGGCCGATTAGGGTCGGGTGCTCGTCCTCGGCTTGGTGAAGGGGGTGGGTCATTCCTTGGTGGAGTGTGATTGCTAGAGGCGCCTTGGCTTGATGATCCCTCGACCCCGTCCTCCCGCTTGGAGTCGGTGGTTCTCGTACTCTAGCGCCAAGTTTCTCCTTTGCAATTCTCTCATCGATCCTCCTGTCTTCTTTGACTTGCCGTATGGCGAGTAACATCGGGTCGGTGCTCTCGTGACTAGAATGACCGTTCATTTGGTGCCCTGTTGCGTTAAGGGGTGCGGTTGGGGTCCGGCGGTGAGAGCAATGGGAGGGACGATCGGGGCCGTAGGGCGATCGAACACTATCGGGGAACAACCGAAGGCCGGGAGAGGGTTGGCCGCACGGGGGACGTCACGATTGGGGTTCCCCCCGCCAAGTGTATTTGCCTAAGCCTTTCGCGCCTCGTTCGAGATCTCTTTGATGTTCCGTAGGTCGTCTTTCTCTTCTCTCGTTCTTCGTGTATCGTTTGGACTTCTTCCTCCTCCGTATCCGATGCGCCTCCTCCCGTCTTCCATGCCGCCCTCGTTTCGGCCCCATCCGGCTTAGGTTAATCCTCAATCTCTCGGGTGGGAAGTCGTCATCTCGGCTCGATCGATCTCCCTCGTCGACCGTAGTCATGCCTTTGGTCAACGCCGAGTCTCGCCTCGGTCGTTAGGTCGACGATCTCCGTGTTGGGAGTCCGTGAGTCCTCTTGCCCGCCTGGATCCCGCCGTGACTCCGGTTCCTCGGATCCGCCCGTCCCGGAGGTACTTGCCATTGTCTTTGCTATCGTCCTCGTTCCTCGGCCGCCTACCCGTTTGTTCCTACGTCGCAAAGTAGACGGCACTTACTTTGAACCGCTTTCAAAAGGTTAAGGGTGGAGTACGGTAGTTCGGTGGGCAGATGGAAAAGGTCCTTTATGGTACGATTCCCTTTATGCTAGCGTGTCGATCTCGTGAGTCAAATTGTTTTTGCCGCAAACGGACAAATTTTGAAAAAGTCGTCTTGACACATCGCTTTCGGTACTCTCCTACGCATTAATCATTATTTGTCCTAACATTCCCGGCCGTAAATCATTAATCATTCATGCGTTGAACCGTAAGATCTCCTTCACGGCGGTGATGGGCGGTAACGACGACCCTTATCAATCGCCGCAAGATTTCTTTCACGGCGATGATATCGTGAGGCTTCCGGCGTGGGATTACGATGAGACTCGGGTCGTTCATCATAATCCCGCCGGCCATGGTTTCCGAGGTCTAGACTCAACGGTTCCGAGCTAGCCTCGTTTCCACCGTTACCACGTTTCGTTTATCTTGCTAAGGTGAAGACATGTGTGAAATGGAGATAGATGCGACAACATCTCTCCCTAGGAGATAGTCCTAGTAACCCATGCGTTGCGCCCGTTGGAGTTTTTCGTTTAGCATCAACTATCCTCACTGGATGTCGATTGAGCCGCGAATCTCTCTTGCAACGGGGTTGGAAACCACGAGATCATAATCATCGAGATGGGATCCCCTTCTAGCTGCTACCCACATCAAAAGATGCTATTTAGGAGCTCTCGGGTCATCTCGATGACTCTCCGAGGTGTTTCGAGTGGACACGTAAAACGACTTTATTTAAGCGGAAAACTTGAAAAATGGAGACTTAGGTTTAAAGCACAAAACGACCTCATATCAGCCGACACGAAGATAACAAAACGAAGGTAACTAGTAAGAACGCAAGGCTAACTTCATCAATTTTAACAAGATGTTGCTACTACCGAAGCAAGAACACAAAGTTAACTCTATCAACTCAACAAGACGTTACTAAAAGAAAACAAGATGCTACCGAAAGAAAACAGAGATAGCAGATTTAAAGGGTTCTCTCCTTTAGCGTCAACCAAAGACACAAAGTGGCTTAGAGCTCCTGAGTTTCCCCTTTTAGCGTCCGATTTCAAGGTATCCGGAGATGTTATACGGTCCCCTTAGTCGGCGCGTAATGTAGATGTAGAAAATCCTACCACTACATCCAAAGGTAACTAAACACATGCACAAGAAAGCAAAACGAACAAAAGAAGTAGAAGAACACAAGGTATACGTGGTTCGGCATGATTACCTACGTCCACGGGTGTAAAAGAAGATCTTATTACTCGACTCAAGATTACAAGGTGGATTTATCTCTCTCAAGGCCTTAGTATGCACTCTTTCCTTACTTCTTGCTTGAGTTTTTCTCTCTACATGGTCTCTATTTATAGTTACAAGTGATGATACATCCAAGACTACGGTGTTAGGCTTGGTGTAGCTTCCTCGATGTTCCTCCCGAGCGATCGCCGATGCCCAGCCGATTGTTCTTGTTTGTTCGAGTCACTACGCCGAGCCGAATGATATCTGCTTCTGTTAACCCGTCGCTCGATGTCGCCCGTTCGATGGGAATAATCGACGTCGCCCTTGGGATCCTTGGCCGAGCCTTCCTTGACCGAGTCCTCCTTATCTCTTCACCAACCTTGTCGATTGCATTTATGGCTCCAATGCCCGATGTCCATCGCATCACAGCTTTTTCTCTTTTCCTTCGACTTTCGGCTCCTCTTTCCTCACGCCCAGATTTGGAAAGGCGATCCGGTACTCCAGATGCATGCCTGCTCCGGTACGCCATGGCTTAGGATCGTTCCACCTGTCCCTGTGGATTATTTACACCTACAGCATTATTATATAATGCAGCCCTTGGTGCAACAATATCTGAATGTTATTTATACTGGTTAAAAAGGTTGTTTCACGAGTTCCCGATCTAATGAAGTGCCAATCCCCTGAATTTCATATTCTCCGACATTTGGAGATGGAAATGTATTTTACCAGACGTTGCCTGCGATCATTGACTTGGTTGCTCAGGACCTCTCCTACTTTGGAAACTCTTTTTATTACATCAGAGGAGGTAACAAAATTCCAGCTTCTTTTTTTGTTTGATATCTGTCTATGTATCATAAACCCCCATATCTAGAAACGCTATCTAAAAATGCTTCACAAATCATCCAGTTACAGAGTTCGCTCTTGTTTTACTATTATTTTCTATAATTGTGAATGCAGTCCAATGAAGAGGAAGACGAGGAAGCGGGTTCATTAGTGCCCTTCCATTTGCCTCATCTAAGGGTCATAAAGATCAGAAAGTTTAGAGGATCTGACAAGAAGATCGAGTTACTGGTATTTGTATTGAAGCATGCTGCAGTTTTGGAAGAGATAGAATTATTTTGCTGCGATGATGAAAACTTAGTAACATTAGTGAGTTTATCTGCTCGAGAAGAGATACCTAGGAAGTTAAAAGCAATTCCAAGAGTTTCTTCAAGTTTGAAAATCATATTTCGTAATTGAACTTTTTAACTTATTAGTTAGTTCAAGGATACTCTTGTTATTTTCTTTTGAACTTCCAAGTTTATGTGTTTTGGTTACCAAAACCTTAATTACGTGTTTGAACCTTAGTGAAATCTCACTATATCTAGTTCTGTTCTTTATTGTGATTGGGTTTTTAATTTGCTTTACATTCCTGCTCGCTAAATTGGAAAGCTTAAAGAGAATGACAGAAGTAAGTGATTCTTGTTTGCCATATTAATAGAGACAACACTTGGAAAAATATCTGTTTGTGAGCTTATAATATGAATAGCTTCATAATATTAATACATGCAGGTAATTATAACAGGAAATTACGACTCTCATTGTAATTCTAAGATTTATACCATGTTTTAGCTAATTAAAAAAGTATATCTATTTTTTCTTTAAGAAAAGAGTAATTTGAGTTTGTCTCATAAGGCTAACCCTTATGGGCTAGATATCTAGCTGCTAGATTGGTCATCCACGTCAGCTAGGGCAACCTCCTAAGTCCTATGGTATTTCTAATCTAGAAGCGAAACACTGAATAAAACAGCGTTGAACGCTGAACCAAACAGCGCACATAATTTTATTTTATTTCTCTCTCCTTCTTTTCCTCTCTCCACGTTTCTCTCTCCCTCTTTTCTTATCTCTCTCATTCTTTTCCTCTCTGTGCACGTTTCTCTCTCCCTCTTTTTCTTCTCTCTCTCCTTCTTTTCCTCTCTCTCTCTACGTTTCTTTCTCCTTCTTTTCCTTCTCTCTCAATCTTTTCCTCTCTCCCCATGAGAAAAAATTATATAACGCCGAATGGTTCAGCATTAGCGTTAGTATCACTTTTTGAGCGCTGAATGATTCAGCGTTTCAATCTCGCTGCTAGTTGAACTGCGAGCAAATGCTATGAGAGAGAAGTAGACAGAAGTAGTGTTAACTTTTTCCCCACATTTTTTTCTTGATTTGCAACACTTTTTGGCCAATCTAGCAGCTCAATCTAGCCCATAGGGGTTAGCCTAAGATGCACAGCTGAGGTCTCATGGTTGTCAAGCTTACTTCTTTTTTGTTAACATGTTTTTATGGAATTATTTTGTTGCTCGTTTTCTTTTCAAGAAATTTTGATGCTTGAGATGTTGTAACAATGTTTTACCATTTTCTCTAATGCTTGCAAATTTTGAAGGCCGGGCACAAGGTACAGTGTTGTTGATATAAGCTCATTTCGAGTCAGTCTCTATAAAAAACCACCAGTAACTTACCACAAAATCTGATGGTTGTTATTGTTCTTGTGAAATGAATAAACACATATAGAGTAAGATGTACGACTCTGCCGGAAATGATTTGAATATAAACAACACCGGGGAATCATCTTTTAATTCACGGAGCCGATAAGCACAAAGCGAACTATTCTTTCCCCTTTTACTATAGAATACCGTGTGCTTGCCGCTTACAAGAGGCATACACCTATTTTTGAAGAGATTTCTCTATTCTAAGAGAAACCCAGAATGACTTGAAACCAAATATTTTCTTTTCTGGGTAATCCTTTTCTCATGTCACCAGCGCTGACGAAAAGAGAAACCCAACATGACTTGACGAAAAGAGAAAACCCTGACAAAAAATTTGGCGTGAGTCCAAGGTGGCAATAGGTTTGAGGATAAACTCTCCATCTGAGTCTATCGATGGTAAGGAAGGTATTGTGGTAGGAGAAACACCTAGCTTCTTTTTTAATTGAGAAATATGGAAGATTGGGTGAATCTTGGAGTTAGGTGGCAGTTCCAGTTTGTAAGCAACTTTAACAATCTTCTGAATGACAGGAAAAGGCCCATAATATCTAGCAGATAACTAAAAAAAATTGCGCAATGCCAGTCTGTCTGTATAGTTGTAGCTTTAAGTAAACCTGATCACCAATTTCAAATGACTTATCAGTCGTTTTCTTGTTAGCAAACTACTTCATCCTTTCTTGTGTCTTCTGCAAGGTTTCTTTTAGAATCTTCAGGACAATATCTCTCCTTTGTAGATATTCTTCTACTGAAGCTATAGAAGTAATGGGTATAATAGGAAAAGCTAAGTAAAGTTGGTATATACCCATAGAGAGCTTGAAATGGAGACATCTTCAAGCTGGTGTGCTAGTTGCTATTATACCACCATTTCGCAAGGGGAAATCAATTGAACCAATATTTTGGTTTATGACCTGTCATACATCTTAAATAGCCCTCGAAACAAGCATTGACAATCTCGGATTAATCATAAGATTGAGGATGGTAAGCAATGCTCATGTGGAGATGGGTACCCAATGTTCTGAAGAGTTCTTGTTAAAAATTGTTGGTGAAGACCTTGTCTATGTCAGAAACAATGGAAGCTGGGAATCCATGTAACTTAAAGATGTTATTTAAGAACTCTTGAGCCACTGTGATTGCTATGTAAGGGTGACTAAGTCCTATAAAATGACTGTACTTAGAAAATATGTCTACTACCACCATGATAACATCTTGGTTGTCAAATTTAGGGAGTCCTACAATAAAATCCATGATGATGTGTTTCCAAGATTGATATGGTATTGGTATAGGTTGGAGAAGACCATGAGGATGATTATTCTCTAACTTGTTTCTTTGACAAGTGTAACATTGACCGACTAAGAGCAAGTTGTCTTGCTTTAACCCTTTCCAATAAAAGTAAGCTTTTTCTCTAATATAACTTCCATGAATACCTGAGTGTCCTTCAATTGCAGAATAGTGAACGGAATCTAAAATGTGTCGCCTCATATTTGTAGTATTGCCCACCTAGATCCTTACTTTGAATCTAAAAACGCCCTCAATGTAGGTGTAATGAGGAACTACATAAGCACTCACCAATAGATGGGGAATGAGTTTGAAAAAGCGGGGGTAAAACAACCACACCCAATATTTCGCTTAGAATTCTGTATGGACAAACTCCAATATACTTTTAAGAGAATCAATAAGACTCGATCTATAAAAAGTATATCAAAGAGTTTTATCTCTCTTTCTTGATTCAATTCTTTCTCAAGCAAATAGAAATATGCGAGTCTAATTGAATACAGGAGAAATCACTTGAATGGTACCAAAGACCAATCTTCAAGGATTAATCAATTTCAATCAATAACCAAGGGTCGGATTTCCAATTGATTGATTCAAACGCACAACCTGTGATATTTCAATTATATAACAAAATATAATGTGGAACAGAAATAACACAGACACCAGAATTTTGTTAATGAGGAAACCGCAAATGCAGAAAAACCCCGGGACCTAGTCCAGATTGAACACCACACTGTATTAAGCCGCTACAAACACTAGTGTTTATGGGTGAAAACTACTCCTGCAGAATTTGGTAATTTGTGGTGTGGATGAGGAATGAATTTAAACCTTAAACAAATGCATCATCGCGCGGTGAGTGCTTGTAGATTCGAGAGATCAATCTGTGCAAGTCCGGCCTAAACCAAGAAATGGCCGATCCAGACTTGTTTCGGTCACAAAGTGAAGGAGATGGGGTTGATCTTAGGGAGGGAAGCGAAGAAGGTGTTGAGAATGTGAAGGTGTAGACTTGCTTATGACTTGCAACAGAAAGTGAACAAGCTTACGATTGGTGTGTAAGCAGGTGCTCTGGGTGTTTTCTTGTTGTTTTCTCTCTTTTCCTCTCTCGTTGTTTGAAATAGGGCGGAGAACCTATTTATACAAGTCATTGAGCCTTATTCACGCCTCTCTCGTGGGAAGTGGAGGAAGTGGAGTGATGGAGTAGTGGAGTTGTGCGTTGGTGATACACGACCAGCTCTTGCCCACTTCTCCCGTTCATCTCTAACCGTCCATGACTTCCTAACACGTTCTTGTGATGGCGCGCGCACGCCGCACGCCGTAAACCGCCGAGACCAATACCCCGCATGTATCCCTGCCTTGTGACATGATGATGCAACTGAATGTGTGGATTATGGATCCACGAAAGATAGCATGTATCTTCGAATTGAATAATTGTGTTATTCAGAAGTCGATACTTGTGAAGTATCGTGTGTATTTTATGTGTACGCATCATGGTGTGGTAAAGTGATGGGTAATGACGCCTTATCGACCAATTAACTCCTCGACTGTGGTTGAATAACCAGTTGGTGAAGTTGGACGGATGAGATGATCTTTGAGACACTCATCCGCGACCGTTAATGAAATTAGGGTTTGAAGATGCGCGCAAGCATCACTCTTGCCTTGGTCGAAACCAAGCATGGGAAGGATTTTGAGAGGACCGACCGGGCGTGCATGTAGATAGCACGCCGGTGTACACGTCCATGTCTCACTGTCCCATGAAGGTGCGATCTAGGCCACTCAATTTGACCGGCAAAGAGGAGTGGTTGAGATCGATTTAGCAATAGGAATTTGATACCGCAAAAGGCCGCGCACCATGCTATTTTCCGGCGTTCCAAGACGGCCTAACTTGGCCTGGTCTTGGCCGATTGGTTTGACGTGAAGATGGTAGGCTGGTGTTCACGCCTATACCGAATATCCCATTAAAACGTGATCCGAGCCACCCAAATCGTCCGGCGAAGTTGAGCGATCGAGATCGCCTTGCGTTTGGGAAGTGTAACCACGCTAGTTTGGGCGCACGTTTTGATTAACCTGCATGATATGCCTTGGCCGAACACATGAGGAGGTAGATGGGCCCACGGTGGTCATCTTGCTGGTATGACCGGACTCGTTTAATCCCTAACTGGGACCCTCCATTCGTGTCGGAGAAGATGGACGCTCATGATGCTCAAAACCCTAAGGGTTTCAAAGCCGTGCTCCATCTCTTGTTTGGGCGATAATTTTGTCACGACCAAACATGGTTGGTTTTGACCCATTGGTCAAGTGTAAAGTGCCCACGGTGATCGTGTTGACATGCTCGGGCCCCTTTGAATCCACATCTACACCCTCCGTCTATACCGCGAAGATGGATGGTTGAGACCGCTTTGCAACACATGTAATATGCCGCAAACCCTAATTTAGGGTTTTCCGTCCATAATGCTTGGTATGAACGGTTTCTTGGCAAGTTAGGCCAATGACCGACCATGCGTGGTCGGGCCGTGGGTATTCCATACCGCTTGGGGGTGATGGAATTGATCGGGGCCATCCAATCATGCTTATGGAGTTGGATGATCGCGATCAGATCATATCCGACCGATACTGGTCATCCAGATGCTCAATCGAGCTAGTATAACACACCGAGAGGGGCTCAATCGGGCTAGTATAACACACCGAGAGTCACCTGCACGGGTATTTCGTACATGGTTTCATTATAGTGCTTGGAGGTTCGTGTTACTCGTAAGAGTAACACTCTACCGTCATGCCACACCGATAATGAGTAATCGAAATACAAGGTCGATATGAAATTCACGGGAAGGGATTGTTGCCACATGCTCCAACCTCGGAGGAATTTCATGTATTCACATAATGGGATTGTTGCCACATGCTCCATTCCTGGTGAATTAAGTGAGGGAGTATCCAACACTTATAAATGGCTTTATCTTTTACAAGATGTCAGCCGCATAATTTTTCCTCGGTTTTTACAATTTTAACCTCAAATGAAAACCCACCATCAACATTAAGTCCCCTGCCTAGCACATAATGGTTACACTATTGTGTGGTAGGCATGAGATGGTGGCATATTTATATACTGAAATGACCAAGCTAAAGTGAATACATATTTACCTGGATAGTTTCACATCGTCGGCGTTTGCCCTCGAATGGGTTGGTTCTGATTAAGGATGCGAAGGAAACAGACTTGATCTGGTGAGTCGCTTTGGTTCCTCTTGCATATATCTCGAGCTCGGTCCCTTCTTCATGTGTACTTCTTTTATCATACACGTCTTCCCTGTGTATATCTCGATAAGCCTCGTTGATTGTTATCCCGAATTAGCAAACCTTCATAGGTGGCAAGTAAAGACTTCTTTTCCTCCCCGGGGATTCGCCGACTTGTGAGATTATAAAGAATCATCTCTCGCGGTCGTTTATTCTACATCTCGTATTGTTCCGATCTTCCGATTGTGATCGATCGATTGATTTGATTTTTTTTTTTTTTTTTTTTTTTGTGCGCTCATAACCTCCCCTCCTTTGCAGCTTTATCATGGAAGCGGCCGACGATCATTCTGTTGCTTCCCGTAAAGAAGTTTCAAGTTGACAAGCCCAAAACCGTGCACACGAAGATGTAATGGCTAAGATCGATCTTCTCGCTCGCGAAGTCGGCCGTGCTATACAGTGGATGTCTATTTCACACCTTCGTATTGCAAGAGGACGTATCTCAGTGCACTTTGTTGCGATTAACATGGAGGAGCCGATGGAGGCGCGAGGAAACGCGGGCAGACACTAGTAAGCGCAAGGGCGTAGAGATTTGCGGCCATTGTTGAAGAGGCGGAGAGTTGCGCATGAACGACCTCCGAATGAAGGCAAGTGTGATTACCCGGTCCAGACGGCGTGATAATTCTTGATTCGATACTGTATTTAACCCGAACATTTGAAAGCAATCTGCGTGGCCCCTAATATTGATGTGCCTTTGGATACTCCCGTTGATGATGTTGGGATGGAGCACGATGCCGCGAGATGCCCGATGCGAGGCTTAGGGAGATCCTGCAGAGGGGAACATCAACAGTGATGGAGAAGAACCCAACGGTGGTGCAAAGCGAGGTCGACCCTCTGGCGACTAAAACCTCTTTTCTTTTTCCTTCTTTCCAAGTATATTTTGTACACTGAACATCTTCCTTGTACTCGGTGGCGGCTCGGGTTCAAGGTTTTTCTTCCATTTGATTGTTTGAATAAAGTTTTTTTTTTTTATAACCCTTTGCCAAGACTGCAATCGAATCTTCTCGGGCGCAAGGGGTGTGCCTTCACTGTAATTTTTGTGATAAAAGAAGTAATGCCACAATGGAATACTTACGGACTCCGTGTTCCCGATGCAAGATCTTCCCGACTTTGTGGGGCAGATGTCTCAAATCATTCTCCTTTTGTGCACATGTTCTATTTCCTTCTTCCCGTGAGATGTTTGCTTAGGGTTTCCTTTCTTGCTCCAGAGGATTGATTTAGGCTGACTCATGACTTTGTGTGAGTAAAGAGGTTCTCAGATGGAAATAGTATTTCAACTAAATTGAAAATTGAAAATTGAAACCCTAACTATGAATGCAAGTATTGCAATCATTTTCTGGGGGAATTACAAATGTGACATGAAATTGTAAATGGAAACACGGCTGAAAAAAATAGCACAAGCGTTTTCAAAGGGTGGAGGATGCTTTGGAAAGTGGTAGCACAACGTCTTAAGTTCGGTGAGGGTTTGAGCCATTTTGAGTGAATTGTTATGCCTTCTAGTTTATCGTTGTTGATGAGCTTAAAGAGCCGCCTAGGATAACATCTCGCTACTGTGTACTGTTCATCTTCTCTTTCGGTGGGTGAGTCAGGTGGAGTGGTCATTTTCACCGTCATGCTCCCGACTTTGAATGTAGCCGTCTTCGTCACCAGATCTCCAATCCCAAACGGGTTTGAACGTGCAAATACTTGGACCTTCGTCTTATCGTCTTTGACCAAGACAGCCTCTACACTCTTGATAAAACGTTTGAAAGGGCCGGCTTCCCATTCACATCTCTTAGTCGGGGTTGGTTCGTTGGTTGGAGTCAGTCCCCATGACTTGTCGAACGAGGGCTGTGAGGTTGTAAAGAAGGTGCGTGGCGAGACTTACTTGAGATCGGAACTTTTCAATGTATGCCGATGTGCTCTCTCCGGGAAGTTGTGTCACATTGGTAAGTTCTTTGGTGCGGCAATAGACAGCCATCGGGGGAGGTCCAAGGCGTGTTGAGATTCTTTCTGTATCAAACCGGCAGAGGACAGACTCCTAGTATTGCTTTGTTGTCATGCATCCAAGAACGTCCAGGATCATGTCGTAGTTGGGATGATCTTTGACTATGTAGAACTTTGCTTGCGTCGAGGCATCACCCAATTTGACTTCAAGATCGATGTATCCATATGCATCTCTCAGGCTCCCTTTGAATCTTTAACCACGGTCGGGTGACGAGTAGCTTCCCCGCTTCGAAATCTTTGTCGCTCTCAAGGTGTTGACAGTAATGATGTTAAATTCGGAAGACGTATCAATCAACGCGCTATCGAACTCAACGTCTCTCAAACGAGTGACAGTTATGAGACCCCAGTTTCCATTGCTCACGCCCTTCAGAAATATCGGGGTTCCTAGATCGCCATCGGATACAAACGCCTACCCGACACAACGTGGTTGAGGGCCGCAAATATGTCTTGACGCTGTCCTTTGGAGAAGTACAAGATTTCACATATGTGCTCCAACATAGATTGTAAGGTCTTGCTAAATGTAATCCCCAAATCATGCAGGTTCCCGATAGGTAGAGGGTCTCTATGAACACCTTCGTTTCCAAGCCGGAGTTCCCCTGTCTCTACCTTTTCCCCGAATATTTGTTTCAACCTCGTTGCAATCTTTGGTTGGATGATGGACGAACTTGTGGTAGCAACAATATTTGGGATCCGCCATTTCTTCCTCGGGTAGAGGACGCCCGATAGGGGGGCTTTACGGCGTCGCCTTGGATCCACGCTTCCAAGAGCTCTATCACTTCATTTATAGGAAAAGGAAAACCCTTGTCTTTAGTGTTTTGTGCAGGAGTTTTGTCTGCTCCTTTTCGAGACGAAGTCTTGTGTGCCGGGATGTCCGCTTGGTTTGTTGTTCCACACCGGAGCTTTCGTTTTCTCTCCTCCGCCCACTACGCTCGCGTGAAGGACCGGTGTTGTATTGCTTGTTCGTGAGGCGCCCGCTCCTCGACTTTCACGTGAATCTTCACTTCGAACGACTGGGTTCTTTCTAGCAATGTCGGGGTGCGGTTGTTCCGAACGCTTGCGACTTCATGGAGTTCGAGAACGTTTGAAAGCCCAGAGATTCTCTAATAGAGCGCGGTATATGGGTATCATCCCGTTGATGCACAACTCCACCAATTGTCGTTCGGAGGACATCGCGGGTCATGACAATCCAAACATTTGAGTTCTCGAACCTTTTGACGAAGTCGTTAGGATGCTCGTTGTTCCACTGAAGAATTCTTCCTAGATCTGAAAAGGTGATTTGTTCGGGACACGAAGAAATACTTTCTCGTAGAAAGCACCGACCATCTCGCTCCGGTTGGATATCTTTGTTAGGCGCGATGTTGTTGTACTGTGTACGCCCTCCCCCGTAAGTGATTTCGAGAATTTTTCAGCGCAGAACATGATTGTATTCATGTTCCCCCAAGGATTCCAAAATCGAGAGACATGTTCACGAGCATTACCCGCACTGTCGTAGAGGGAGAACTCGGGAGAGGTGTAACCTCTTGGAAGAGGGATTCGTTGCATATCTTGAGGGTATGGAGGTTGGTGTTGGTGTGTATCCGCGATTTCCTTTGCCTCGGCTTTGAAGGAGTCGTTATAGATCCTCACGTGTGATGAAGTTGGGTGTCTGGTCCCTTTCTCTTGAACATTCAGGAGCAACACAAGCTTCTTCACTCATGTGGGTCCGAGTGGAAACGCCTGCTCCAGGTGAATTGAAGGCATTTCTTGTTGGCTCCAAAGATTGACGTGAATCTTGCGGCAACCGTTCAGTCAAGGTCTTGAGGAAAGTGAGTACCTCTTTCTGAGTTGCGGCTATATCTGTTTGAGTCTTAGCAAGAACTTCATGTTTCTCCATCAAGTCTGCAATGGTAATAGACGGTGGTCCTCCTCTTGTGCCTCCGGCTCCTCGCCCGATGAGGGAGTGAAAGTCGTTGCTCGGGGTGACCACCGGAGGCGTTACACTTGAGGAGAGATGGATTTATGGGCCGCCTCCGGCTCGGTGATGGGAGGCGTTACACCTACGGGGATATCTCCTGCTCCGCTAGTGTTGGTGATAGAGGTAACGGCTCCTTGAGATGTGTTGGCTACGGTAGCTCCACTGACAGGTACTTCGACACCAGGATTGTTATCCACACTAACCCCATCAGAATTGATTGCTGATCCAGACCTTAATTCCACCATTTTGAAATGAATTGTTGATTGAATTGATTCTAAGATCTACCCTTTTGAAACCGATAAAATTGAATCGGATTTGGAAGAAATTGACTTTACAACCGAGAGATTAACCTCCCACCGTGGTCGCCAATTGTTTATGGGTGAAAACTACTCTGCAGAATTTTGTAATTTGTGGTGTGGATGAGGAATGAATTTAAACCTTAAACAAATGAATCACATGCGGTGAGTGCTTTTAGATTCGAGAGATCAATCGCTGCAAGTCCAGCCTAAACCAAGAAATGGCTGCCAGCATTTGTTTTGTCACAAAGTGAAGGAGATGGGGTTGATCTTAGGGAGGGAAGCGAAGAAGATGTTGAGAATGTGAAGGTGTAGACTTGCTTATGACTTGCAACAGGAAAGTGAACAAGCTTACGATTGGTGTAAGCAGTTCGGGGTGTTTTCTTGTTGTTTTTCTCTGTTTTCCTCTCTCGTTGTTTGAAATAGGGCGGAGAACCTATTTATACAAGTCATTGAGCCTTATTCACGTCTCTTGTGGGAAGTGAAGGAAGTGGAGTGATGGAGTAGTGGAGTTGTGCGTTGGTGATACAGGATCAGCCTTGCCCACTTCTCCCGTTCATCTCTAACCGTCCATGACTTCCTAACACGTTCTTGTGATGGCGCGTTGCATGCCGCACGCCGTAAACCGCCGCACCAATACCCAAAGCATGTATCCCCAGCTTTGTGACATGATGATGTCTGGAATGTGTGGATTGTGGATCCACGAAAGATAGCATGTAATCGCTGAATTGAATAACCGTGTTATTCAGAAGTCGATACTTGTGAAGTATCGTGTGTATTTTATGTGTACCGCATCATGGTGTGGTAAAGTGATGGGTAATGACGCCTTATCGACCAATTAACTCCGACCTGTGGTTGAATAACCAGGCTGGTGAAGTTGGACGGATGAGATGATCTTTGAGACACTCATCTCGCGAGGCCGTTAATGAAATTAGGGTTTTGAAGATGCGCGCAAGCATCACTCTTCGCCTTGGTCGAAACCAAGCATGGGAAGGATTTCGGAGAGGGACCGACCGGGCGTGCATGTAGATAGCACGCCAGTGTACACGCCCATGTCTCACTGTCCCATGAAGGTGCGATCTAGGCCACTCAATTTGACCGGCAAAAAGGAGTGGTTGAGATCGATTTAGCAATAGGCATTTGATGCCGCAAAAGGCCGCGCACCATGCTCTTTTCCCGGCAAGACGCGTTCCAAGACGACCTAACTTGGTCGGTCTTGGCCGATTGGTTTGACGTGAAGATGGTAGGCTGATGTTCACGCCTATACCTGAATTTCCCATTAAAACGTGATCCGAGCCACCCAAATTGTCCGGCTGAAGCCGAGCGATCGAGATCGTTGCGGTTTGGGAAGTGTAACCACGCTAGTTTGGGCGCACGTTTTGGATTAACCAGCATGATATGCCTTGGCCGAACACATGAGGAGGTAGATGGGCCCACGGGGTGGTCATGCTGGTATGACCGAACTCCGTTTAATCTAACTGGGACCCTCCATTCGTGCTTGAGAAGATGGACGCTCATGATGCTCAAAACCCTAATTTTGGGTTTCAAAGCCGTGCGCCATCTCTTGTATGGGCGACAATTTTGTCACGACCAAACATGGTTGGTTTTGACCGATTGGTCAGTGTGTAGGCGGCCCACGGTGATCGTGTTGACATGCTCGGGGCCCTTTGAATCCACATCTACACCCTCCATCTATACCGCGAAGATGGATGGTGAGACTGCTTTGCAACACATGTAATATGCCGCAAAACCCTAATTTAGGTTTTCCGTCCATAATGCTTGGTATGAACGGTTTTCGCAAGTTAGGCCAATGACCGACCATGCGGGGTCGGTCGTGGGTATTCTATACCGCTTGGGGGTGATGGAATTGATATGGGGCCATCCAATAATGCTTATGGAGTTGGATGATGCGATCGGATCATATCCGACCGATACGGCCGCCCGGATGCTCAATCGGCTAGTATAACACACCGAGAGGGGCTCAATCGGGCTAGTATAACACACCGAGAGTCATTTTGACGGGTATTTCGCACATGGTTTCATTATAGTTCTTGAGGTTCGTGTTACTCGTAAGAGTAACACCTACCGTTATGCCACACCGATAATGAGTACTGAAATACAAGGCTGATATGAAATTCACAGAAGGGATTGTTGCCACATGCTCCAACCTCGAGGAATTTCATGTATTCACTGTAATGGGATTGTTGCCACATGCTCCATTCCCGTGAATTAAGTGAGGGAGTATCCAACACTTATAAATGGCTTTATCTTTTACAAGATGTCAGCGCATAATTTTTTCTGGTTTTTACAATTTTAACCTCAAATGAAAACCCACCATCAACAACTAGCCTACTACAAACTAACTTCGGTCTGGACTGTAGTTAAACTTCAATCAATCTCACATTGATTCAAGGTACAGTTGCGCTCCTTACGTCTCTGATCCCAGCAGGATACTACGCACTTGATTCCCTTAGCTGATCTCACCCACAACTAAGAGTTGCTACGACCCAAAGTCGAAGACTTTAATAAACAAATCAGATCACACGTAAAAGTCTACAGAACAGATAATCTGCCTCCCACAGATAAACCTACAAGTTTTGTTCCGTCTTTTGATAAATCAAGGTGAATGTAAAACCAATTGATAACCCGGACTTATATTCCCAAAGAACAGCCTAGTATTATCAATCACCTCTCAATAATCCTAATCGACGTAGCAAAAAAAGATATTGTACAAACGATGAGACGAAGATGTTTGTGATTACTTTCCTATCTTGCCTATCGGAGATAAAGATCTCAAGCCAATCTTTACGATTCTACTCAAAACGATAGAACAACAAGATCAGATCACACAACTATGAGAAAGTAGTATCAGTCTGGCTTCACAATCCCATTGAAGTCTTTAAGTCGTTAACCTGGTTTAAGAAGAAAACCTAAGGTTAAAGGAGAATCAACTCTAGCTAATACAACTAGTATCACACTAAGGTGGGTATTAGGTTTCCAGTTGCTAGAGTTCTCCCTTATATAGTCTTTCAAATCAGGGTTTGCAATCAATGTTAGCTTGGTAACAAAGCATTCAATATTCACCGTTAGATGAAAACCCGATTAGATTCAAGCTAATATCTTTCAACCGTTGGATCGAAACTTAGCTTGTTACACACAAATGAAATGCACTATTTTGGGTTTATGTAACTGTACCCAAACATGAACATTTGTTGGTTCAACAATAGTTAACCAAATGGTTAGCCATATGAGCACTTTCATATCAACCATATTCTTCTTCACCATAACTAGTTCAAATGACTCAAATGAACTAGTTAGAGAGTTGTTCAATTGCAAGGAAATCTTATGTAACTACACAAGACACAATCGAAGCAAAAACATTTGATTCACTCGAATCGGTTCATGAACTATATAGCCACAATTTGCATTTTGCATTCCTTAGTTTTTATAAATGAGTTCACAAACAATCTTTTTTAGATATAACCAACTCAAGTTCGCAAACTTAGTTCGCGGACTTAAGTTCCCGGAAGGAGTTCTCAAACTCCAGCAGAATTTCTTGGGAAGAGAACTTCCGCCAGTTCGCGGACTTAGCTCACGGCTCTGATTCCGGTTCTCTTGATCAACAAAGTTCGCAAACTTCGGTTCAAGGAAACAAGGACTTATACATATATGTGTTGCCACACAATGCTTATATCCATCATTGGTTATATGATCTAAACTCTCATTTCAATCATTGAAACATTCTTAGAGGACATTCCATCAAAGTAAGCAATTTTCAAAGTGATTGAAACGTGTCATGACTTTCGTCACTAGGTAAAGATGAACTTGGCCAAAGCAAAAGCTTACCAACACATATTTCGAGGAATAGATAGGAGAGATAAACTCGGCTCGAAATAGCAAATGTGTATAATCAAAGTCTATATATCAAAACGACTTTTGTCTCAAAATAGGAGATAGAGTAGATAGACTTTTGAGTGATAGATAAGTTCAAGTCTCCACATACCTTTTAGTCGATGAAGATCCACCAGTTCCTTGAGTAGTTCTTCGTCTTGTATGATGATCGCCATGGAGTTCTTGAGCTCAACTACACTTTCTATCCTAGTCCGAGACTTAGCTATAATAGACTAGAAATTAAGACTTATAGTTTTGATCACTAACATTGACAAACATGCTTGAGATAGCAACGCATGCGAGTTCGACCGAGCAATGCTCTAACAGATTTTAGAAGCACTCTTCCTTTCTGCATTAATACAACCACAGTTCCTCTAGAACATGCATCAGTTTCCACTACAAATTACTTTGCAAAATCAGGAAGAGTAAGCACATGAGTAGTACACATAGCAG
Organism: Papaver armeniacum; assembly: GCA_023531295.1. Lineage (NCBI taxonomy): Eukaryota > Viridiplantae > Streptophyta > Magnoliopsida > Ranunculales > Papaveraceae > Papaver > Papaver armeniacum. The sequence goes on from JAJJWW010008200.1 coordinate 838,905, forward strand.
CCTTGAGAGTAGAAAAAACTTCCTCTGCCAATGGTGACCATATGAAGGCATTCTTCTTCAATAAATTTATAATTGGTTTACTAATAGTCTCATAACCTTTAAAAAACTTCATGTAGTAGCATGTAAGACCTAAGAAACCTCTTAACTACTTAAGATTTATAGGTCCAACATTTCATACAAGCAATATTTGCTGGGTTAGCAACCACCCCATCAGCTATGATAATATGTCCTAGCTACTCTAAGGAAGGTTATGCAAAACAACATATATAGTACTTGACATAAAGTTTGTTTTCTCTAAGTAATGAAAGGACTAATGAGAGGTGATGTGCATGCTATATGATAGTAGGACTGTAAACCAGAATGTCATAAAAAACACAAGAATAATTTTCTTAAATATGGAACAAAAACAGAATTCATGAGTGCTTGAAAAGTTATAGGGGCATTTGTTAGGCCAATTGGCATGACCTTGAATTCATAATGACCATGACGAGCTCTAAATGTTGTCTTCTAAATGCTAGGTAGATGCAATATGATTTGATGATAACCAATTCTTAAATCTAGTTTAGTAAAATATTTAGACCCACGAAGTTCATCTAAGAGTTCTTTAATAATAGGGATACAAAACTTATCTTTAATTGTAATGTCATTGAGTTTCTTGTAATCAACACAAAACCTCCAAGTGTTGGCTCCTCAAAAACATCTAAAAAGTCATTGAGTAGTTCTTGCACCAGTGTGGGGATTTCTGATGGTATAGAGGATACAAAAATGAAAAATAATTGACCAACTAAAGCAGGAGTATTCTTTATGATAAAAAAATTCATGGCATTGCTACTTATCATCATGAGAGATGGCTTAGTAGAAGTACCTTGCAAGGTGAGCTGCTTACCATTGTGAATGAAAGAGATAGATAGTTTGGCCAAATTGAAGGTTACATCACCTAAAGTTCTTAGCAAATCAGCTCTCGAGACTAAGTAACATCCTCTCAATGGAAGTAATCTCAAGTTAGCAGATAATTGTTGATGTTGAATTATACATTGAAGTTGTTGGCAAACCCCTGTACTGGTAGTTCTAGCACCATTAGATACAATTACTAGCATGTGAGTAGTAGGTTCTACTTCACAACCCAATTCAGTAGCAAGAGAATAGTCAATAAAGCTATGGGTACTTCATGTATATACTAACACATTGACGACTTTTTTCTTAATGAATCTTGATATTCGAATGGTCTCAGTATTTACATTTCCAGTAAGGGCATGAAGAGAAATCTCCATATCAGATTCAATTAAGGTATCTTGAAGAACATCTTGTGCATGTGGTGGATCCAATTCATCTTCTTCATTTTCAGCCACCATCATGAACAAATGTTGAGTTTTACATCTATGGCCAGGTTGATATTTTCATTACAATTAAAACAAAGTCCTTGGGATCTTCTTTTGCATTTGCTCATAAGTCAATCTTCTGATTTGTGGTATGTAAAGAGATTTAGTTGGTGAGTTGGAAGGAGTAAGAGTAGATGAAGATATAGAACCCCAATAGTGGAAGGAGGAATATTAGGTTTTAGTGTAGAGAATCTACATCAAGGTGGAAGTAGTAGGTTGTTTGAGTTAGGGTAGTTTTGAAGGTTGGTTCTCGAGAAGAGAGAGTTATCTCTTGTAATCTGGCTAAATAAAAGGATTGATATAGAATTGTAGGTTTTGTGCATCCGAACCGAACTCTTCAAAACCTCCTTTAATGAAACTTAGAACAAAACATTCCTTAGTAAGATAAGGGTTTTTACTCAACATTAAAGCTTTGAGTAGCTCAAACTGCTCAAAATACTCATCAATGTAGTAAACCGAGATAATTTATTAAAATATCCCACATAATTGTCATTAGCTAGATCCTCAAAACGTCTACAAATATATTCAACAAAAATAGGCCAAGAGATAAATGTTTTACCAGTAAAAAAATCTAGAAATCAATTATCTGCTTTGCCATCTAAGTGTAGAAAATCAAACTCTGTTTTTGGGGCCTTCAGATTAAAGTGGATCTCGAAAATATCATTCATATTTTCTTACCCAGCTACGAGGGTTGTCTTCAATGAATCTAGAAAAGTCTATTTCAGGTATTTTGGGGTGATTGGAAGAGGGGCAAGGTGGGTATGGGTGAAAGATACCAGGAGATGAAGATGGAGTGTAAGAATGAGAATGAATATTTGTATGTGGTGGGTTATATATTCAAAAGGCCTCAAAGAACTTATCAAAGTTTACTTGAGATGCATCAGAGTTTGACAACAGTGAAGTAAGAAGAGATTCCTAACATTGAGCAGCATCATGTCGATCTGCAGCTTCACGTATAAGAAGATCTGTAGGTTTTGTATCAATTGAGTGAGCTTGCGAGTGGTGTTATCCACATCTTTGATGGTTAGTCCTGTCATCCGTGAAAAATAAAAGATGTTGTTAGAGCACTGCTCGGTCGAACTCGCAAGCGTTGCTATCTCAAGCTTGTTTGTCAAGTTTAGTTGTCAAAACTATAAGTCTTGATTTCTAGTCTATTTATAGCTATGTCTCGGATTAGAATAGAAGTATAGTTTAGCTTTAAACTTCACGGCGTTCATCGATTAAAGACGAAGAACTACTAAGGAGAGCTTGTATGGAACTTCATCAACAAAAGGTATGTGGAGACTTGAACTCATCTATCACTCAGAAGTCTATTCTATTTTATCTCCATTGAGACAAAAGTCGTATAGCTATATAGACTTTACATTATACACATTTGATATTTTGAGCTAAGTTTAACTCGCTTATATCTTTCTCGAAATATGTGTTGCAAAGCTTTTTGCTTTAACTAGGTTCATCATTATTCTTGACGAAAGTCAAAAGATGATCATGTGAAAATCACTCGGTAACATCTTGCATGATTTGTGTGAGACAGTCAATTGATGTAGACTCGAATATTTCGTATTGATCATTCGATCATTTGAAAATTTCTTTTAAGTTAATGATTGATTATGATTTGTGTGATACATCTATTGTCGTATTGTAAGAATGTTTCAATGATTGAAATGGGAGTTTAGAATAATTAACCATTGTCTATATATAGCACAGTATGCATACCCGTATGCAAACCGTTGTAAGAATGATTCAGTCGGGGAACTAAGCGACGCATACCCGACATGTTAGCGATTTTAATAGTCAAAGTCCGGGAACTAAGTTTCCATACCTGTTTGTAAACTTATTCACCTGAGTTCGGTCCGGAACGATATTATGTGCACCCGTTTGCGAACTGTCGGACATGACCAGAGTCTGTAACTTAAGTTTGCGTACCCGTTTGCAAACTTATGAGGTTAAGTTCTAAAATCGGCTAAGTATGTTTTCATACTTATGAACAAATACATTTATAAATTTAGATCGTGTCTAAAATGTTCATAAACTGATTCTTTTGAATCAATCCGATTTTACTTCAATTGTGTCGTGTATACTTCTAGGAGAATATAAACAATTGAACAACTCTCTGAGTAACACAATTAGATTCATTTGAGTATTTATTGTTCTAGAAGTGTTAAGATGAACATGGTTAACACAAAAGTGTTCATGTGGCTAAGTTTGGTTAACTATTATTGAGCCAACTCAATATACATGTTTAGGTACGGTTACCCATATCTAAATGAAAGTATATTTCATTTGTGTGTAACAAGCTAAGACCATATAACGGTGGAAAGATATTAGCTTGAATCTTAAATCAGGTTTCATCCAACGGTAAATATTGATTGCTTTGTTCCAAAGTTATCAAACCCTGATTTGAAGACTATATAAGGTACTGGGAAACCTAATCTCCACACCTCTTGTGTGATACTAGTTGCCACTAGAGTCGATTCTCCTTTAACATAGGTTTTCCCTAAAACCATTATAGGTTGACGACTTAAAGACTTCATTGGGATTCTGAAGCCAGATCCAACTATTTTCTTTGTAGTCGCGTGTTCGATCTTTACTTTGTTCTATCGTATTGAGTACTATCTTCTAAGATTTGCTCGAGATTTATCACTGATAGGTAAGATATAAAAAGTAATCACAAAGCTCTTCGTCTCATTCTTTGTGATTCCACAATAACTTGTTCTACTACTATATAGTTAAGTTATTGTGAGGTGATTGATATTTCCTAGGCTGTTCTTCGGGAATATAAGACCGGATTTATCAAAAGACGGGACAAAAACTTCGTAGGTATTTCTGTGGGAGACAATCAATTTTGTAAAGACCCTCAAGCTCGTCAACGCTATTAGACCGGTCAAGAGACGCTTTAACCTCTAGTGACTCGATTAGTTAATATAGATTGTAATTAATATAAATTAATCTAACAACGAGATAAATATGAAACTAGTACCATTGGATAGATCTCGAAATGTTATGCGAGATGGACTACTTGAACATGTCATTCGGACACTGGACGAAGAAGATATCTTCAGATATGTGCGAAGGGTGAAATTGTTATTTCTCATCAAACCTCTCGGCTGCCCTTATAAGTTTCTGGGTGCCTTTATAAGTTTTGGTCGGCCTTATCAACCCAAATCGAGAGGATAAAACGATTTCTCTTTCTTTCTTCTTTCTTCTCGTTTCTTCCTCTTTCCCCGTTCTTCTCCCGTCTCTTGTTCCCGTGAGAAGATTGTGAGATTACGATATCGGAAACTTAAGGGAAATCAACTAGTAGTACTGATATATGATGGAGAAGATGGAGTGGTCGTTAATTGTGAAGCAGAAAAACTAGAGTTTGGATCTTAGGGAATCGGAATTAGGGTTTATATATATTTGATTATTGATTTGAAGACTTAGAAGATGATGAAAAGAGTTGCGAGTAGATGAAGAATCATGGGTTTAGGTTCAATTGAAGTTTTGAACTTGTCTTGGAGATGAATTGATTGAAGCTAGGGTTTCTAGAAGAATTCAAGGAAGAATTAGAAGATGAAATTGATGTAAAGGGGATTAAATTAATGGTGGGTTTGTTCTTAATTGAAGTATAGTTGGATGAATTGTGGTTAATTGGATGTTTCAATGTGTTGGTGGTGAATCGAAGAATTAGGGTTTGATTCTGTTTTAATGAAGGATTGTTGGAAGTTGGCTGTGGTGATCTGACAGTTAAGGGAGGAGATTGTGATGGATTGCTCGAATAGAATCATTTAGAGGAAAATAAATCAGAGGAGATGAACTGACTGGTGCTTGTGTAAATTGGTTTGAGGTAATTATTCTTTTCGTTTGTTAAGTTATACAGTCCTATTGTGGAATTTATGGATTTATCTATAGACAATGAATTGAGATGGGTTTGGTGAGTAAGTAATGGAATTATGAATGTTTAGGATGTATCTTGAATTACACAAAATAAAGATGATGCAGGGATTGAATTGTGTTTTAGAATTGTTGTTGAGATGAGTGGCAGGGAAGAAGATTTAGTGTTTGAAGTAAAGAACATGTATGTGTTATTGGTATCATTACACTTAAATGGAACTGTTAATATTGAGATTCACAACTGCAGGGGATCATTGGAGTTTCAGTTGTTGGAGTTTGAACTAAGGTTGATGTGGGTATGGTTTTGGAAGTGAACTGGTGGTGTTGTCTATGAAGATGAATGTTGGGTTTTGACTGAAAGGAATGTTTCATGGGGGAGGGTCTGATGTGGTGAATTGGTTTTGTAGTTGGTAGTGTTGTTGTTGAGATGGTGGTGGTAGTGTACTGAGTTTGTAATAGAATGTTTACAGCTCATGAGACCGGTGATGATGCCATTGAGATAAAGTCACAGTAATTGTGACTGACTAGAATTGAAGTATAAGTAAAGAAAATGTATAAATGATGGTTTTATATGGGATTTGAATGTTCAAAAATGCAGTTGAAGAAATGAGTATTTTCTTATGGGTGTGTTGATGGTGGATTTTCATTTAAGGTTAAAATTGTAAAAAACCAGAAAATTATGCGCTAACATCTTGTAAAAGATAAAGCCATTGATAAGTGTTGAATACTTCTTCACTTTACTAATTCACCTAGAATGAGCATGTGGCAACAATCCCATTCTCCGTGAATTAAATACATGAAATTCATCCAAAGTTGGAGCATGTAGCAACAATCCCATATACCCCCGTGAATTTATAACATTATTAATTAATGCGTGAAGTGTACCTCTGTATTTCCCGTACTCATTATCGCCAAGTGGAATGACGATCGAGTGTTGCTTCTCGGGCAGAGCAACACGAACCTCCAAGCATTATAATGAAAGCATGTACGAAATACCCCGTACATGTGCCGCAACTCCCTCTGTGTTATACTAGCCCGATTGAGCATCC